>JAODAL010000280.1:0-347646 GCA_025379985.1 Phyllomedusa bahiana | reverse complement strand
CCCATAGTTAACCTTTTAGTAACCATAGTAACCTTTGGGCCCCCAAAAAAAGTGGTTTTTTAGCCAAAAACAGTTTTCATACATGGGGCCCCCAAAGTTTCAGGCCCAAAACCTTCTTTTTATTTTTAGCACCCCCCCCCCCAATTTTTCTTTTTGAAGATGCATTTTTTTAACTTCCTAATGAATTTTTTCCCCTTCCCCCAGAAAACGCCAGATGTGGAATCTATGGATCCAGGATACTGCTGTCTTTACTAGCTGTCAAGATCTAACACAACTTTACCTTCTCTTCTACAGCCCATGACAGATCTATTTACTGAGCTGGCATACAGTGATGCCTCATATTATCTGCCTTTTTAAAACTTTTCCCATCTCTCTACAATTATTATATCAGTGATACCCCCCACCCCCTTCCGAAACTCCCCCGTTGGTTCACCTGTGTAGTTCCCCTTCGAAGACTTGGATGCATTACTCCTTCCCCACCGGTTTTAAATGTTAAAACAACCTTCTTCCTCTCCATGATTCTAGCACTGAGAGAAGGGAAGAGTAGAACAGAATAAACCTAAACAACCAGGAGCAGTTGGCTCGTTGTAGCGGAAGGAGGGGACAACCAGCTATGTGAAGTAACTGCTTAGAGTTTGTGACACCAAAATGTTAGGAAACTTTTTAAGAAGACTATTTATAAAATTGCTTAATGTTACATTTAGGAAACAAATGAGATCTAAAAAAATGCAGTGCAATGGTGCCCCATAGCATTTTAAAGTTGTTTTTCAGTCACCGTTTTTTCCTAGTGAGACTTTATGTTCTACAACTAACACAGAAAATGGAAAGTCAACATTCTTCTTGACAAATAAGTTTCATTGTGTGAACAGATTTTTTTCCAACAAAGAGTGTTCCTGTTCATCTCAGCCATAATCCAGTGTACCCCCACAAAAGGAAGTTAAATTTTTATTTATGCTCCCCCTCCCCCCCTACATGCAAGCCCTTGTGTTTTTCTCTGATACCTGTACCTGCCCTTAATATGCATGAAAAATGTTGGGGCGGCCAAAAAATATTCACAAAACAGTTCTTAAAATTTGCCGTTTTATGTGTAAGGGGCATTTTGTGAAATTTTTCATTTTTGGGGAAACTAAAGCCCCCTTTTGCAATGTGCTGGGCAAAGGCTGCCTTCACTATGTCTAAATGACAGATGTACTTTTGCAAGCATGCAATAACAGTGAATACAAAGGCCTCAAAAAAGCAAAATATAATGTCAAAGACCACAACTGATATTCTATATGCATCAAAAAGCAGAAGAACAAGAAAAGAAGACTGTGAGGCAACAGTGATATAGAAGAAGATGAGTTTCTGTTTTTTGGGGGGGTTATATGGCACCTGTGGTTTATAAACAGCTTTATCCTTCCGTGAAAGGGAGGTCTGCAGTCCCGGCCCAGAACCCTGAGCAGTGAAGGGGTTAATTTTTGATACCAAAACAATTTTCACAGTTTTTTTAACCTTTCTGTGTGGATTGCAAAAACTAGATTCTAAATAATCTGAACATTGTATCATTTTGTCTATTTTTTGTATATGATAGCGTCTATATTGAAAATGAAAAATATATATATTTATATATAGGTATATACACTAAAAACTTGTATGGCTGATTTGTGAGTTCTTGAGAGAAAAAGAAATACAATATTATACAATTAGCCCTAACTTTATTATTTTATTTCAATGGGCTTTGTATACATAAATCTGTCATTTTTCTGAACCAATAAAAATAATATTTAAATCAATGCATCCAATTCTATCCAGTGACTAATACAGACTACAGAACTCTATGGAACTGCTGCCTTAGTGCCATTACTGGTTACACCAAACATATATCCAGGATTGCATTCCTATGTTAAGTGCAAATCCTGCTGTAGCATAATTAAATAAAAAGTGCTGTTCTTGTGTGTGATTACCATCCATTTGCATTGCATGGTTCTGGTGCCAGTATTTTGCCTTAATTGCTCTAGCTCCCCCGAGTAATATAAGGTAGCCCAGCTAAATAAAAAAAAAAAAAAAAAAAAAGAGGGCTATTTTGCAGCAAGACTATGCATTGCACAATGGTTGACGATGCAGCGGTGCTGCTTGCCTAGATACTGCTACTAGTTAAGTGACTGAGTAGGTTCAAATGGAACTAAGGCACCCAGACATCTAGTAGTAACAGCTGTTAGTATACAAATCATTGGCTTCTATGGTCCACCACGACGTGGTGATAGAAAAGATCTCCTCTGGTAGTCTGGCCAGTGACAGAGAAGACGTTTGCATACACCTGGTTGATAAATTCAGTGTGTTTCTACAGTGCATTAGCAAGTCTGTCTGAACTTGTCTGAATACTTGATTCCCCTTCCCATTGGAAGTAAGGGAGATTTCAGAAACGAGACTGCCTGGCAATCTGCACTGGCACCTCGTCTAGACATGACCTATGACCATGAATGTACGACAATCTGTGCAAATGGCTATATTTAAAAAAAAAAAAAAAATGCAAATATTGATTTACGCTCAAAGAATTTTTGTTGTTGTTGTTCGTAAAGTAATAGTTAAAACACACACCTACAAACTACACGGTATAGAACAAATGTGCTGTGCTACATTCCGGTGGACTCTGATGGGATTTTTTGAACTAGAAGATGCAGCAGGTAAAGTCAACCTGCGTTTTTCCTGCCGGATCGATGGGTTGACGACCAAGACTTCTCATGCTACGTGCATCTTCTCCATACTACTGCTTTTCTGGAATAAAACATAACAGGCTGATTACAGTGCTATTCCCCAATGCACATACAATGTAGATTCAGCTTTCTGTAGACAACACATAAACTTACAAACACCTATAAACACATCTTGAGATCTAATTAGATACAGCATTATATGTTAACACTGTTTTTGTTTATGTAATACTACTGACAATTACATCATATAAAATGTCTTAATTCATTGTAATCTCTCAGCAATAGCAAAACATCTATAAGGAATGCTCAAAGGTGTTTTGCCACCATGCATTTTCATGGCATATTGATAGTATATTCCCCAGAGGACGCTGCAAGCTCTTGGCAAAAGTGATGGTAGCAGCACAGAGAGCGGGTGCCATCACTGATTCTGAGCTTCGTCATGCACCGCCACACCACTTTGTTCAGCAACTCACAGCCAATGGCATAGCTCTGCTGGCCCACCCAGTCACCCTAGCCACCATCTAAGTGCAACCATAATGCTTATGTGGCCACCGCTAAAAATCAGTTTGACACTCCTTTGCTAGATAATGTCTGGTACTGCTAGTGTCTATATCTAGTACTGTACTATTTCTTAGTTACTTGTCAAATGTAAATTAAGTCTTGGGTGCCCTCTGCTGTTCATATGACTATTTCCTTCCACAAAAAAGTACAGTGGTCCCTCAACATACAATTTAATTAGTTCTGGGGATGTCCATTGTATGTTAAAACCCTAATTCTATGGGAAACTGGTTATTAGTTTGGAGGCCACACAATTTCACCCCAAATTAATTTCATGCAAAAGCAAGATGAAAAAAACAAATGATGCAGATCTAATCCAGATAAAAGAAGTCCTTACATATAACAGAAAGAGATGCTGGAAATCACTTTCTATGTTGAGGATAGAAGCTTCTTTGGGTCACGTACTTTATTCACAATGTACCAGAAAAAAGGGGCCCTCAATTGGTGCACAAAGATGATACCCATCCTGTCACATGTAAAGAGCAGTACAGAACACGTAGTCTCGCACTGTAATGTACAGAGGAGCTACTAGACCAATCACTGTATGCATCTCACTAATACATGTAAGAACAGTTCGGAACATGTAGTACTGCACTGTACTGTAGAAAGGCGCTACTAGACCTCCAATCACTGCATACACCCCAATAATACATGTTAGAGCAGTACAGAATGTAGGACTGCACTGTACAGTAGAGAGGCGCTAGTACACCACCAATCACTGCAGGCACCTCACTAATACATGTAAGAGCAGTACAGGACATGTAGTACCGCACTGTACTGTAGAGAGGTACTGTAGACCGCCAATCACTGCATGCACCTCACTAATAAAGAGGTTTTACAAGTAAAATGTTCCTAATAATCGGTTGAATCAGTGTCTGTGACATTGTATCTTAAAACCAAACTCAACAAACAATGTCCCAGGATTGCATGCTGAAAATACTGTATCCGAATACAATTGTAACTTAAGAGATCACTGTATACAAGTAAATCTTATGCTTTTATTAAAAGACTATTCCTGTCTCAAGAAATTGAGGCGAGACATTTAATCATTCTGTCACCTTGTGTAGGCTTTTTTTTTATCAATGGTTTACAGCTCATGTCTAGGTTACCAATCACCACTGCGCTCTAGCTTCTAAGGCTTTTGAGAGTGCACATCTTGGTGCATGTCCACTTGCTTTTGGCACGGCCATAGCATTCTAACAGTGTCCTGCTTCACTGAACTAATTTAGGACATGCAAAGAAGCCATAGGCAGTTCAATATGATACCAAAGCTTCTACTTCCTCTCCATCCAGTGGGGCTACCTCCTGAGTATACAATGCATGCGCTGAAGCCATAACAGCAGTGGCACTCTCTTTTTTTGTTTAACTCTGCCCAAAAGTGAGGACAAAAATGGTGAATTGTGCATTCCTAGAACAGCTCTTACCATTGTTGTGAAGACCCCCTGATCACCTCTATCTGCTCTTCCCTTTAGGAAATCTTGATGCTGCTATCAGCTGTTGCAATGCAGCATAAGCAGCGCGAGTTTAAGCCAGTGTGATGATGATATCATTGAAGTGCCATTTAACTAGTGGACACACCCGCAGAAATGGAAAGGGAGGCAGCAAGGGAGCCAGAACAGCCAGACGTAACGGGGAGATGGGAAAACCCCTTTACATTATTAGGCACATGCTTATGTAGTACAACTTCAAAGACACCTACAGTGGTGGCCAAAAGTATTGGCACCCCTGCAATTCTGTCAGACAATACTCAGTTTCTTCCTGAAAATGATTGCAATCACAAATTCTTTGGTATTATTATCTTCAATTAATTTGTCTTCATGGAAAACCACAAAAAGAATCGTCATAAAGGCAAATTGGATATAATTCCACACCAAACATAAAAAAAGGGGGTGGACAAAAGTATTGGCGCTGTTTGAAAAATCATGTGATGCTTCTCTAAATTTTTTGTAAAATTAACAGCAACTGTAAAATTACCTGTGGCACCTAACAGGTGTTGGCAATAACTAAATCACACTTGCAGCCAGTTGACATGGATTAAAGTTGACTCAACCTCTGTCCTGTGTCCTGTGTGTACCCATTGAGCATGGAGAAAAAAAGAAGACCAAAGAACTGTCTGAGGACTTGAGAATCCAAATTGTGAGGAAGCATGAGCAATCTCAAGGCTACAAGTCCATCTCCAAAGACCTGAATGTTCCTCTACCGTGCGGAGTGTCAGCAAGAAGTGTAAAGCCCATGGCACTGTGGCTAACCTCCCTAGATGTAAAGCCCATGGCACTGTGGCTAACCTCCCTAGATGTAAAGCCCATGGCACTGTGGCTAACCTCCTAGATGTAAAGCCCATGGCACTGTGGCTAACCTCCCTAGAGGGGATGGAAAAAGAAACATTGACGAGAGATTTCAACGCAAGATTGTGCGGATGGTGGATAAAAGAACCTCGACAAAACATCCAAACAAGTTCAAGCTGCCCTGCAGTCAGAGGGTACAACAGTGTCAACCCGTACTACCCCACGGCGTCTGAATGAAAAGGGACTGTATGTAGGATACCCAGGAAGACCCCACTTCTTACCCCGAGACATAAAAAAAGCCAGGCTGGAGTTTGCCCAAACTTACCTGAGAAAGCCTAAAACGTTTTGGAAGAATGTTCTCTGGTCAGATGAGACAAAAGTAGAGCTTTTTGGGAAAAGGCATCAACATAGAATTTTCAGGAAAAAAAAAAAGAGGCATTCAAAGAAAAGAAAAACGGTCCCTACAGTCAAACATGGCGGAGGTTCCATGATGTTTTGGGGTTGCTTTGCTGCCTCTGTCACTGGACTGCTTGACCGTGTGCATGGCATTATGAAGTCTGAAGACTACCAACAAATTTTACAGCATAATGTAGAGCGCAGTGTGAGAAAGCTGGGTCTCCCTCAGAGGTCATGGGTCTTCCAGCAGGACAATGACCCAAAACACACCTCAAAAAGCACTAGAAAATGGTTTGAGAGAAAGCACTGGAGACTTCTAAAGTGGCAGCAATGAGTCCAGACCTGAATCCCATAGAACACCTGTGGAGAGATCTCAAAATGGCAGTGTGGAGAAGGCACCCTTCAAATCTCAGGGACTTGGAGCAGTTTGTCAAAGAAGAATGGTCTAAAATTCCAGCAGAGCATTGTAAGAAACTCATTGATAGTTACCATAAGCGGTTGTTCGCAGTTATTTTGGCTAAAGGTTGTGCTACCAAGTATTAGGCTGAGGGTGCCAATACTTTTGTCCGGCCCATTTTTGAAGTTTTGGGTGAAATGATCGATGATTTGATTTTTGTTTCATTCTGTTTTGTGTTTTTTCATTGCAAGCCAAATAAATGAATCTATTAATACCAAAGAATTTGTGATTGCAATCCTTATCAGGAAGAAACTGAGTATTATCTGACAGAATTGAATGGGTGCCAATTCTTTTGGCCATCACTGTAACCTCGCCTGTAACAATACCATATACATTAACCTGGAGGAGGGCATGAAGCCCAGGGGTTGATTACCTTGGCTACAGTAAATTTAGTTAAAGGGGTTGTCTCGCTACAATGATTGGGTTTTAGTTAAAAGATCTTTAATTAACAAGCAGCTTTGCAATATATGTTTATTACAAATGCCCTACTGATTTTGAGTTATCCCTGTTAGTAGTAGTGCATCAGCTCCTCAAATCTCTATAGCAGCTGACCTGTTGATCTTTATCTCACTGGCTGCCAGGCCTGGATGACTCATCTGTTTCTGAATACAGGTCACAGCAGAGAGCCTCTCCTAGTATGTGATGCTTCTGTAGGGGAGGGGAAAGGCTCTACTCCCCATGTGTAGCTGAGCTGCCTGGATTAACCCTGTGTGTGCCTGCTCCCTCCTGCTTTCTACACAGATTGAGGAGAGCAGAGGTGAGGCTGATCAGCAGTGAAGTGTGTTACTATAATCATGATGTGTCTGTGGAGCTCTGACTATACTAATAGAACAGATCAGGGGGGCATGTGAACGGTTCATATCCCTCCCTGCTCTGCTGTATTAGTGACACATCTTGAGTATAGTAACTCACTTCACAGCTACCATGTGTCTGTTCTGACAGTGTTTGTGTTTGCTGGAGATGTGATTTGTATGCTAAGCAGGGGGTATAGGAACACTTGCATCCCCCCTGCTCTGCTCTTAGCATACACAGCTTCACAGACCTCTCCACACTCATAGATCAGCCCTCTCCTGTCTCCTGACTCTATGGAGAGGAGCAGCAAGAGCTCAACCACAGTACAGTATGTCTGATTCAGCAGCAGATCTAGGCAGGCACACACAGGGTTAACCCTGGCAGCAAACCCCCTCACCCTACCCCACCAGTCCAGGAGGAGAGCCCTCTGTGTGCTGAGGAGAGGGGGGAAGAGGGAGGAGAAGAGGCAGACAAGAAGCACGCCCCTGAATTCAAAAATCCTTTGCTGCCAGACACTGAGGTGGGCTGAAAGCCTGTAGTGAGAAAACTCCTTTAATATTGAAAGACTTAGTAATTTAGTCCTATAGTGGAATGTACTTACTTCAGAGGGGAAGGAAAGAGAATAGTGCATTCAGCCCTGCAAACTGACCTATAGGAGAAAAAAAATGCCATGAGTATTTCAGGTGTGTTTTATATAATAAATCTAGCAATTTAAAATGTATGGAAGAATTTGCTTCATTTTACTCAACATTAAGTTTAATACAACAATATTCCTAGAAGGAGTCTCGTATCTCTGTTCTGTTCTCTGTGAAGGGGTATTCCCATCTTGTTGATTAGCTTTAAGCATGAAGGGCAAGGTTAATAAACTCTCACCAAATATATTTCTGTTTTAAAGTTGCTTCATTTCTAAAGTATAGCAGATTATCTATCCTGCTTGTTTACAGATGGTTTCCTAGCTTACCGACCACCTCTGTGCTCTAGCAGCTATGTCCTTCTCAGCAGGAGAAGGCTGCGTGGCCAGACTACAAAGGAGGTCGGTAACCTAGGAAACCATCTGTAAACAAGCAAGATAGATGATGTGCTGTGTCTTTGAAATGATGCAAAATCAGAACAGAAATGTGTTTAGTACTAATATTTCTTTGACTTTACCTACATTGTAAAGCTAATCAACGATATAGGAATATCCCCCTAACTTTCAGTATATAGTTTCATAACCACTCTGCTATCAGCCAGTCACCAAGCGCCCTCTAGAGTTTATTCAGGGAGTTCTGATGGGAACACCAACAATCAGGAACTTCTTGGCAAGTGCATACCAGTACAATTGAGCTATATATTGTGGCCATTGAAATTAGTGGACATGTGTGTCATGTGTAGATATGTCTATAGAAAGATGTTTGGATGTCTATAGAAAGATGTATACACTTTCTTGCCTTAAGCTTTTATCTAGTACATATAGAGTTAATTGTTCATGTGATAGCTTTGGTTTTGTTTGAAAAGAGATGTTGTCTGTTTTATATCACACTATGATTAAGGGAAGTTTTTTCCTGAAACGCGTGTGCTTTTACTACGTGTTATGCTACCTGTTTAAACGTTTTAATCTATGGAGTGAAATAGAGCTATGGATTTTTTATATCTTTCATCACTTCTCTTGGTGCTGGAGCTACATTTTGGATTTATCTATTTGCCTTTGTGCTTCGGGACTTTCTCCGTGCAGCTGCGCTGATTAGCAAGGCTCAGAGAGACAGGGTGAGTTGATATATGTTTGCATTGTTTTGGATTTGTTAACTTAAAGGGGTTGTCCACTTTCTTTTTTTTTTTTTTAATTCATTTATGCTAGTACTGCAGTTTGAAACTAAACTAACAAAATTTAAAAAGACCCGTCCTCATCTCTATTCCAGCACCGCTGTTGTCGCTCGTCTCCACCGGTTTTCTGTTGTCTTCTTGGTGCTGACAGTTGGAATGTGACTGCTATATATGCTGATTGACTGCAGCCATCACATGACATTTCCTGACATCACATTCATGCAGAAGTGAAGAGCATTGAACGGTGATGTCAGGCAATACATGTGACGGCTGCAGTCAATCAGCATCTGCAGCAGTGACTGCCAGCACCAAGAGGACAACAGAAGACCAAGGGAGACGGCGGACAACAGCAGTGCTGTAACAGAGGTTAGGACAGAGTTATTCATTTTTTTTTAATCTTTTTATTTGCAGCATCAGCATAAATGAATAATGAAAAAAAGAGTGGACGGCCCCTTTAAAGCTCAATATGATGGCTAGTACATAAACGTAAAGAGGTTCTCCGCTTGTTGAGTCACATGTAGGACAGTTTCTTGCTTACAAAGTCTGAGAATAACCTGCCTGGCTTATTTTAAAGAAAACTTGCTAAGAATTCCTCACTTATTCAGATTCATGTGAATATTCTCCTGAAGCAAAGAGTAACACAGTTATGATTACCTGGTAGGCTTCATCCTGCAATTTTTGTTTCAGGTACTCCTCCATCTTCAGCTCATTTTCAAGCTGGCGCACAGAATCGTTCTCATAGGTTTCATCACCATGTCTATTATATGGATCTTCAGGGACCCTACAAAGATGTTTAAAAAATTAACAAAGGACTTTCAGATAACGGCATTTTGGTATGCACAATCTTCATATTATATTAGCAATATGTACTGTTCACTTTGTCAGGTGGTTTATGCTACTTTATCTGAGAGCAGGGGATAATAGGAAAGAAGCTGAGCTCTGTTACTTACAGGTTCATATGCCTTAAAACAGGAGTACTGAGCAAAAAGCAAACTAAATGCCGATCAGACTACTTAAGAGACATCAGAAGTTGACCCTACCACGATACAGTGATTGACAGCTTTCCTTGTATCAGTGTGTGTACAGAACAAACTGTCAGTCACTGTATGTGGGTGTGGTAAGCAGTACTTTCAATGTCACTTTTAGGATTTCCTCTGCTTTAGCATCAAATCATATAAACCGTTAAGTCACAGAACTCAGCTTCTCTGCCTTTTACACATCTTGCACTCTGAAAGTGCACCATAAACTACCTGACAGGTTTCCTTTAAATAGTCATGATATAATATACTGGTGTAGATAAAAGCTATCAGCCTGTAGTAAAGGAAATTAAAGATATGTGTGTGCGTGCCACTTTTGGAACCCATGCACCACCTTTTAAACCGGGCTTCTAAGCGTGATTGGTTCCTGAAAATCCTAATGGTCCCGAAATGTCAATATAGCAATGAGTGCAATTAACACTTTGGGCTGTATCTATTAAAACCTGTAGCAGTAAGGCTTTGTTAAAACTCCACTGTGATATACACAATGAAAAATGCTCGTATGGATGCCTCTAAAAAAGTGGTGCTTGAATGTTTCTGAGCCCTTCAAAATTTTCTGTTTTTCTGCATAAATTTGACCTAAAACCACATCAGATTTTCACACAAGTCCTAAAAGTAGAAAAAAAGAACTTAAACAAATAAATAAAAAATATAAGACTTGGTCATTCATTAAGGAAAATGATTCAATATTACATATCCGTGAGTGGCAAATTAAATGAACATTTAGGATTAGCAGATGGCAATCAGGTGTGAGTAGACAACTTGTTTGGTTTACAGAATAAGAATCTATCAAAGTCTGATCCTCACAAAATGTTTGTGAAAGTGTATCATGGCACGAACAAAAGAGACTTCCAGGACCTCAGAAGAGGAGTTGTTGATGCTCATCAGGCTTGAAAAGGCTACAAAACCATTTCTAACATATTTCAACTCCAACAATCATCAGTCAGACTGTTGTACAAATGGTCGAAATTTTATACCATTTTTTTCTTACCCAGGACTGGTTAACCAACAAAGATCATGCCAGGTGCAAGGTGTTTAACAGTTCACAAGGTCACAAAGAAACCCAAATTAACCTCTAAGCAGGTAAAGGCTGTTCTCACATTAGCTAATGTTAATATTCATAAGTCCACCATCAGGAAGACACAGGGCCATCTTTTGCATTGGGCACACTAGGCAGTTGTCTGAGGGCCCCACAGGTAAAGGGGCCCCTGGTGGTGTATGTTTATTCAAGGAATACAAGAAACATACCCTGGATCCCTTAGTTGGCTTTGCTTATTTTACTGTTGGTGTGTTTTTAGGATGTGCACACAGTTAACAACCATGGTGGAGAAGGGAGCCAAAGGCTCCCTGCCCTGCCAAATAGTCTTATAGGCTGCTGGTGTCCAGACATGTGGCGTGATAACATAATAATATTGAGGGGGGCTCGAGGTATGGTCTAGTGCAATGTCATGTATTTGAGCAGGGTCCACTGCAGTGCTGTGCCCAGGGGCCAATAATTCTGTTAAGACAGCTCAGGGAAGACACTGAACAACACTGTTGTGTATGACAGGTGTGCACTACTTCAAAAAAAAGAACATTGCTGCACATCTGCAGTTTACCAAAATCATCTGGACAAGCCAAAAGTGCTTCAGAAAGGGGGCGTGCCTTCCCCCGAAACATCGCGTGTTTGGCATTCTGGGTAACACAGACTACCGCTTGGCCGTTCAGCTATCTGAGCAGACAGACCACGAGATGCTGGCGTCTGAAGCTCGTTTGTGAAACCAGCAACTGATCGTTTGGATTACAGGTTTTTACTGCCGTTTAAATACTTGTACCTAAGATTTTTTAATGATGATGGACTATGTGCAATGCATATGTGTTTGCATTAAAAAGCATGAAGTTTAAAGTTACAGCTTGTGAGTATACGACATATGTTTCTATGCAATGTATCACAGTCCAGTCATGAATCAACAACGATTGTGAATCAATTCCTTCTGCTGTTGTGTAAATGAAATAGACAAGAGGTAGAAATGATAGGCAATTAGCAAGACAACACCTTTAAAGTAGTGGTTCTGCAGGTGGTGACCACAGATAATTTTTCTGTTCTAATCCTTTTTGGCTGTTTTGGTCACTTTTGCATTTTATCATTTCTTTCACCCCTAAAGATAGCATGTGGTGGTGTCTACGACACACAGACGTTGTTTAGGTAGTGCAGCTCATCCAGGATGGCACATCAATGTGTGCTGTGGCAAAAAGGTTAGCTATGTCTTTCAGCACATTGTCCAGAGCATGGAGCAGATACCAGGAGAAAGGCCAATACACCAGGAGACATGGAGTGGGACGTAGGAGGGCAACAACCCAGCAGCAGGACTGCTATCTCCCCCTTTGTGCAAGGAGGAACTGGAGGAGCAGTCCCAGACCCCTGCAAAATGACTTCCAGCAGGCCACTAATCTCCATGTGTCTGTTCAAACTGTCAGAAACAGACTCCATGAGGGTGGTATGAGGACCCGATGTCTACAAGTCGGTGTTGTACTAACAGCCCAATACTGTGTAGGGCAATTGGCATTTGCCAGAGAACACCAAGATTGACAATTTAGACACTGTCACCCTGTGATGAAGGCATTGATGCTATAAACTGGCCTGCCCGTCCCCCAGACCTCAATCCAATGGGACATCTGGGACATGTCTCGTTCCAGCCCCCAGTGCCCCGTTGCACCATAGACTGTCCAGGAGTTGACTGATGCTTTAATTCAGGTCTGGGAGTAGAACTCTCAGAAAAGCATAAACTGCCTCATCAGGAGCATGCCCAGGCTTTGTCGGGAGGTCATACATGAACGTGGAGGCCACACACACTACTGAGCCTCATTTCCTTGTCTTGAGGCATTTCCACAGAAGTTGGATTAGCCTGAAATTTGATTTTCCACTTTCATTTTGCGTATCATCCCAAATAAATTCCTCCATGGGATATTATTTTGGATTTTCGTTGATCATGTTTCATTGTTCTCAACACATTCCACTATGTAATGTTTCATTCACTGATATCTAGCATGTGGTATCTTAGTGTTCCCTTTATTTTTTTGAGCAGTGTAGTTTAATGTCACATTTATGCAGAAATGTAGATAGTGCTGAAGAGTTCAAAAATCTTTAAACAGAACTGCATGCGGTTGTATACTATACACAATTTTGTGATGTTACTGATACTAGAAATGTTTTGTTGTGCCTAGTTGCATAGAAAAGTGCAGAAGTCTGTACTTTTAAGGTCTGTTCACAGAACGGATTTTAACTAGAAATTCAACGTGGATTTTGCATTGGAAGCCTTGTTAAAATCCTTGTACAATCTGACTGCTATTTGTTTGAATGGCTAGTTTACGCTGTAGTTCGTTGTGTGATTTCAAATCCGTGGTGCAGAAAAAAAAAACAATCAACATGTTCATTATTTTGAGTGGATATTCGCCAAATCATGCTTCGACAGAAGTGATGAAGGTTACCCCCATCAATATGGGGCTAGCCTGCATCCAAATCATAGACGAATACCGCCTCTGTTAGGTAAAAGTCCGACATGTGAACATACCCTTAGGAGTCTACAAGCACGTTCTGCACATGCACCAGGAAGCTGCTGTAATATTTCCTTAAGCTACTATTTCTATAACATTGATGTGTCTGATAACAGATACATACATATCTGCACGAATATTTCCAGTAGCTGAAGAATTATGGTTGTAGGTTGGTTTTCTGGCGTGAATCTGAGCAAGGAAAGCTTTTTCTGAGGTTGGCGATGGCACCAGGTCATCAAAGTGAACCCTCCCATACTCTGCATTCACACTGCCTTCTGCTTCATTTCCTACATCTAGAAAATATAAAAATGAAGTGTGAAACATATAATGTTATAAAAGCAGAATTATATCTCCAGGCTGTATGCAATAAACCCAGCAACTGGATTAAACCCATGAAGTATAATATATAACACACAGCAGTTCTACAATACATATATTATTATTCATGATAAAGTGCACCTTCACTTGTGCTCTCCTGTCACCTCTACACGTCAGGTGTAAAGAGGTCTTAATGCGTGAATGCCACTGGGCAAGTATAGTACAAGGTTCTGTACATAGAACTGGACCCCTCCACAAAACTCACTGGGTGCCATATAATTGCTTAAAGGGGTTGTCTCACTATAAGGATAGCTTTTTATGTTAAAGATCTTGCAAAAACAAGTCACTTTGCAATGTATGTCCATTAACAGTGTCCTACCTATTCCTACATATCCCCTCTTGTGTGGGCTGCATCAGCTCCTCAGGTCGCTATAGCTACAGACCTGTATGATCTATCCTGATAGGCTGCCAGCACCGGTTGCTGTAGCTGCAGACTTGGCTTCTACTGCAGCCTAGTAGAAGCCAGCAAACACTCCCCTGAATTCAAAATTAAACCAAGTTAACAGGACTGAGGTAAGATGAATCAATGTAGTGAGACAACCCCTTTAAGTGACTGAACCACCCTTCAAACAGTAGCGTTTCTCCACGCCAGATATTGGATCAGGCAGAACAGCTTAGGTGGAGGTTTGAATATCATTATAATAAAACAGCAGCTATTCTTATTTCTACTATGTAATACAGGAGGATGTTGCTGCTCATGACTTTTTCCAGTAACTGCTTTTAAATGCGGATCTGTTCTTTGTGGGCTAAGTTCATTGAAAGTCTGTCCATGACTAGGGATGAATTGAAATACTTTGGAAACAAAATCCAAACCTAAAAATAGTATCTAGCTGCATCAAGGGGTTCAGCAACCATCAAACACAATAAAATACATTGTTTTTACTTTACAACACTTTTAGATGCGTGTTTAGATCTGTGTTTCAAACCCTAAACGGACCCAAACACACATCTAACAATGTGCAGTGTGATTTACATTGCTTTCAATATACAGTGAGGGAAAAAAGTATTTAGTCAACCACCAATTATGCAAGTTCTCCCACTTAAAAAGATGAGATGAGATGAGGCCTGTAATTGACATCATAGGTAGACCTCAATTATGAGAGACAAAATGAGTAAACAAATCCCGAAAATCACATTGTCTGATTTGGAAAGAATTTATTTGCAAATTATGGTGGAAAATATGTATTTGGTCACCTACAAACAAGCAACATTTCTGGCTCTCACAGACCTGTAACTACTTCTTTAAGAGGCCCCTCTATCCTCATTATCTGTAGTAATGGCACCTGTTTCAACTTGTTATCAGTATAAAAGACACCTGTCCACAACCTCAAACAGTCACACTCCAAACTCCACTATGGTGAAGACCAAAGAGCTGTCAAAGGACACCAGAAACCAAATTGTAGCCCTGCACCAGGCTGGGAAGACTGAATCTGCAATAGTCAAGCAGCTTGGTGTGAAGAAATCAATTGTGGGAGCAATAATTAGAAAATAGAAGACACACAAGATCACTGATAATCTCCCTCGATCTGCGGCTCCACGCAAGATCTCACTCTGTGGGGGCCAAAATGATCACAAGAACAGTGAGAAAAAATCCCAGAACCACACGGGGGGACCTAGTGAATGACATGCAGAGAGCTGGAACCAACGTAACAAAGGCTACCATCAGTAACACACTGCGCCGCCAGGGACTCAGATCCTGCAGTACCAGACGTGTCCCCCTGCTTAAGCCAGTACATGTCCAGGATGATCCAGAAGAGTATTGGGAAAATGTCATATCGTCAGATGAAACCAAAGTAGAACTGTTTGGTAGAAACACAACTCGTCGTGTTTGGAGGAGAGAGAATACTAAGTTGCATCCAAAGAACACCATAGCTATGGGGTGGCAACATCATGCTTTGGGGCCGTTTCTCTGCCGTTTCACGGATCAGGACGACTGATCCGTGTACATGAAAGAATAAATGGGGCCATGTATCGTGAGATTTTGAGTGCAAACCTCCTTCCATCAGCAAGGGCATTGAAGATGAAACGTGGCTGGGTCTTTCAATGATCCCAAGCACATCACCAGGGCAATGAAGGAGTGGCTTCATAAGAAGCATTTCAAGGTCCTGGAGTGACCTAGCCAGTCTCCAGATCTGAACCCCATAGAAAACCTATTGAGTGAGTTGAAAGTCTGTGTTGCCCAGTGACAGCCCCAAAACATCACTGCTCTAGAGGAGATCTGCATGGAGGAATGGGCCAACATACCAGCAACAGTATGTGCCAACCTTGTGAAGAAAACGTTTGACCTCTGTCATTGCCAACAAAGGATATATAACAAAGTATTGAGATGAACTTTTGTTATTGACCAAATACTTATTTTCCACCATAATTTGCTAATAAATTCTTTCCAAATCAGACAATGTGATTTTTGGGATTTGTTTTCTCATTTTGTCTCTCATAGTTGAAGTCTACCTATGATGTCCATTACAGGCCTCTCATCTTTTTAAGTGGGAGAACTTGCACAATTGGTGGCTGACTAAATACTTTTTTCCCCACTGAATATAACAATATGTAACTATAAATATATAACACTGATGTACGCCCCGCTTTTTGATGTGTTTTTTTTGGATCGAAAACGTTTCCAAAAAATACCGTGTGAACATACCCTAAGTTCCTTAATCTCAGTCAAAAGGAAACATTTTATTTCAGTTTTCCCTTATGCCTCACAAAAACCTTAATAAAAAGTGATCAAAGCGGCATATGCCCCCCCATATTGGTACTAATAAAAACGTCAACTCATCCCACAAAAAACAAGCCCATAATCAGCTCCGTATACAGAAAACTGAAAATGTTATGGCTATCAGAACAGGACAACATAAAAACGCAATTTTTTATAGACCTATTTCTATTGTGTAAAAGTAATAAAACATAAAAAAATATATAAAATCTATATCATTGCAATTGTACCGACCCCCATAGTAAAGATATCCTGTCATTTATACTGCACGGCGAACGCTGTAAAATTGAAGCCCAAAAAACAATGGTGGAATTGCGTTTTCCCCTCATTTTTATAGCCCAATGCAAAAAATAAAAAATTTGGAACACCTGTGCACCCTAAATGCACAATACACCCCTAGATGAGATCTATGAGGCGTGCTGAATCCAAAATGGGGTGGCTTCTGGAAGGTTTCACCTGTTCTGGTACTTTGGGGGCTTTGTAAATGCGACATGGCCCCACCAAAATCTGCGTTCCAAAAGCCAAATAGCGCTCCCTCCCTTATACGCCCTGCCATGCACCCAAACAGCAGTTTACACCCACATGTAGGGTATTGCCGAACTTGGAAGAAATTGCGTAACAAGGTTTTGGGTCCTTTTTTCCCAGGATGCCTTGTAAAAATTAAACATTTTCAGCTAAAATTGCAGATTATTGGAAAATAAATTTTTATTTCATTTTCACAGCCTAACGCTAAAAAAATATTGTGAAACACCTGTGTGGTCGATATACTCACTACACCCCTGTATATATTCCTTAAGGGATGTAGTTTCCAATATGGGGTCTTTTTAGGGGCATTTATTAAGTTTTAGCACCTTAGGGTGTCCGCAAACCTGAATTGGCGCCTAAATAAAATCGAAATGAAAATGAGACCCCAGAGTCCAGTAGGTGCTCCTCCTATTCTGGGGCTTGTGGTTGAGCCAAATAGTGCACTAGGGCCCATATGGGATATCTCTGAAAACGCCAGAATCTGGGAAATCCAAAATTTTGTGAAACACCTGTGGGGTCGATATACTTACTACACCCCTGTATATATTCCTTAAGGGATGTAGTTTCCAATATGGGGTCTTTTTAGGGGCATTTATTAATTTTAGCACCTTAGGGTGTCCGCAAACCTGAACTGGCGCTTAAATAAAATCGTAATGAAAATGAGACCCCAGAGTCCAGTAGGTGCTCCTCCTATTCTGGGGCTTGTGGTTGAGCCAAATAGTGCACTAGGGCCACATATGGGATATCTCTGAAAACGCCAGAATCTGGGAAATCAATATTAAGTTGCATTTCCCTGATCACATTTACCGTATTCTTGTGAATAATGTATAAAAATTGAAAATCTGCAAAAAAAGTGAAATTTTGAAATTTCACTTCCACTTTGCTTTAATTCCTGTGAAACACCTAATGGGTTAATAAACTTCCTAAATGCTGTTTTGAATACTGTAAGGGGTGTAGTTTCTTAGATGAGGTAATTTATGGGGGTATCTAACATACAGGTCAATCAAAGTCACGTTAGAACTAGACGGGTCCCTAAAAAATGTATATTGCTAATTTTCTTGAAAATTTGAAAATTACTACTAAATTTCTAAGCCCCCTAATGTCGTAAAAAAAAAAGACATTTAAAAAAATTATGCCAAACTACAGCAGACATATGGTAGATGCTAGTTATAAACTATTTTGAGTGGAATATCTATCTGTCTTACATGCAGAAATTTTTGAAGTTTGAAATTGGTACATTTTTCAAATTTTTTCACGATACTTTGATATTTTTCACAAATAAACAAGCATTTTTTGGACCAAATTTTCTTACTATCTTAAAGCACAATGTGTCACGAGAAAACAATCTCTGAATCACATGGATAGGTTAAAGTGTCAAAAAGTTATTCTCACATAAAGTGACACATGACAGATTTCAAAAATGGGGCTCTGTCAGAGAGGCCAAAACTGGATCCGGCGGTAAGGGGTTAATTAGGATAAATGATGCAGCAATATCAATTATGTGTACCTTTTTCATTGATTTATTTTTTTATTTGTAAAATGACAGAAGAGTAGAGGGATTTTATGTACAAGTTAAGAAAAAAAAAAGTAAAAAAAAATTAGAGTACTTGACCACTAGGAGACGCAATTGCTTGTATACTGTTCTGCATTATATTTAAAAAGCAGAGGGGTGTATCAAGAAGGTGCTCCTAGCATGCTAGTCATCAGTGCTGTTAGCGGCAGGTGTCAGCTGTAATTAACAGACAGCACCTGCCACTTGTGGAGTGGTCTCAGTGAGTGAGTACTAAAACATCATGGTGCGCTAAGGGGTCAAAAAATAAGAACCAAGCTCTGACTGGTTGGTATGGGCAACAAAGACAGTCTTACTGTAGTTTTGATAAATGAGGCCCATTGTTTAATCACTGCAGCTTGATACCAGCGCTGTAATGCAAAGGTCTGATGTATGTACCAGATACAGATTGTGTACACCCTTCTGTCTCTGATATGAAGGAGAAAACTGTGAATCAGCAGCAGGAGAAGCCGGTATCTCATGGATACTTTACATCATGCCACACAGCACTGGCATTACATTACACTGATGAACTTAAACTGTGAGCTCTCCAAAATGACTGCAAATATTAACCCTTTCCAGCCAGTCATAATAATATGGCTCTTCGATTTTTTCCTCACCGACTTCCCAGAGCCATAAATGTTTAATTTTTTCCGTCTACATAGGCATATAAGGGCTTTAACTTTGCGAGATAAGACATAGAGCCACATGTCTGAAAATGGTCTAGGTCGAAGACTTTCTGTGTTGCCCATAGCAAATAATCAAAGCTCCCCTTTTATTTCATATAATGCTCTGAAAAAATGAGAGGGGTGCTCTGATTGCTATGGGCAACACAGAAAGTCTTCGACCTAGACAGTTTTCATACAGGTCCCCCATAATTTTTAATGGCGCCATTCATCATCCCATAGAACATACTGGGAAACAAAAAAAAACCCCAATTCTAAGTGGGGTGAAATGTGAATAAAAACATAATAGCGCCGTGTTTGTGGGGGGTTTGTTTTTACGATGGTCACTCTTTGGTATAAATGATGTAGTATCTGTATTCTGCAGGTTGATACAATTCCAGTAATACCAAATATGTAGGGTTTTCATTTATTATTGTTAAAAAATGTAAACCTTCTCTATTAAATTTGCGATGCAGTGCTATTGTCTGCGGCTACTAACTTTTATGTTCCTCCACCTATGGAAGCGAGTGATGGTGCATTTTTTGCTGGTAGAAGTGTACTTTTTATTGGTTCCATTTTGGGATAGATGTGACTTTTTGATCACTTTTAAACTTTATGAAGACACAACACAATAAGCGCAATTATTGACAAAGTCCTGTATCAACACAATATATCAGCAAAATAATATTTCCTTCCTCCCGCTATATTTTGAATATAAACTGTGCACATTATTGAGACAGTGTGGATAATCGCTGGAATGGATGTTTAGGAAACGCTTCACTACATATATAAAGTGTTTTGCCACTTTTCAAAGACCTAACCGAATAATCTTCCAAATCCTAGAGAATAGTGAGCAATCCCACATGATATTTCTTATGATAGGTTTATGTTATTTTGTACTTTATAAAGCTTTTTCAAGAACCCTACTTATTTGCGAGTACTTACTGCTAAACTGAGGCATGAAGAGACCTTGTATAGCTGTCACCTTATGTGCGTTGTGTGTTTAGCCCTTTCTGCTTGAATTATCAAAGAGATATAAACACAGTGATTTGCTAGGAACAGCATAAAAGGCCACAGTCTATCTTTTCAACTTGAAATAATTCTTGTATTAGTACTTAGAAAATTATGTACTTACAACCTGCAAACCAAAAAAACCCTTTCTTGAAAGGTTGGCAAGGAAACCTTATAAAACACCTCTAAGTTTTTATTATAGTTTCATTCTAACCAAACATCCAGATAACCTAAAACAGAGGTTGAGGGCCAATGAATATTTTCCATTTTCACATAATAATAAATTCTGTTGAAAATTAACTTAGAGAAAAAAGGCAAGCAGCCCATAAGGGCTCAAAGAAAGACCATCAGAAATCTCCCCTGCAGAACTTTTTGGACAATTTAGCTACATAAGTTATATATACACTTTTAGACATAAGAACAAAAATATGTATACCCCACCGCTCTGATGTCACAATTTCTTTACAATTTTTATTTAATTACAAAAAGTATTAGAACCCTATGAAGGAGGTTAAGGAGGTTTTGCCACTTTGCAAAATTGCTTCTACAGGCCAGTTTGTAGCTCATTACCAGCTGGCATCAGAGAACAGGGAGATGACCGTGCTTGCTCTGGTCTCCCCATGTCTATGAGAGAATGTACCTAAGCAAACGTGCTTGGCTATATTCGGAACCTTTAAGTCCTTAAACTAACATATCCTTGTGGAACAAAATAAACATATGCACCCTATGGTCATAGATTCAATCATGTCTCCCCACAAAGAGGTATAAAAGTGACCTCCTGCTGCTAATGAAAGGAAAAAGAAAAAAAAAAACAGGACTTTCTGGGTGTCCGAAAGTGTTCTCCATGAAAGCCAATATGGCCTATAGCAGACCTGGGCAATGTACGGCCCGCGGGCCGCATCCGGCCCTCCAGCTCGTTGGATGCGCCCCGCGGTGTCCCATGCCCAGGTCTCCTCATAGTGGCACTGACAGCGGCTGGGTCTGGCTGAGAGGCCGCCGCGGGCCGTCAGTGCTACTATTAGTATCACCTGTACTGGTGAATTAGGCAGCGATGCGATGAACTCCGCGCCGCTGCCTCTCCTCGCCGCACGCAGAGTAATAACTCTGTGCGGGCCCAGGAGCTGCCGGAGGAGCGTCCCGGCGCTGTCGGCATGACGTCATCACAGCACCAGCCCAGAAAGCTCCTCGGATAGAAGATGAGCGCGCTCGGCCGGGAAGGAGGTAAGCCAAGGTGAGTATTAGATTTTGTTGTTTTTAATTTAGGTCATAAAACTATATACCTGCCTGTGGGAAGCCCTAATTATCTATATACCTGCTTGTGGGAAGACCTAACTATCTATATACCTGCCTATGGGAAGCCCTATCTTTATACCTGCCTGTGGTAAGTATCAATATACCTGCCTGTGGGAAGCCTTAATTATCTATATACCGGTCTGTGGGAAGCCCTAATTATCTATATATCTGCCTGTGGGAAGCCCTAATTATCTATATACCTGCTTGTGGGAAGACCTAACTATCTATATACCTGCCTGTGGGAAGCCCTATCTATATACCTGCCTGTGTGAAGTAGCTATATACCTGCCTGTGGGAAGCCTTAATTATCTATATACCTGTCTGTGGGAAGCCCTAATTATCTATATACCTGCCTGTATGGAGCCCTAACTAACTAGATACCTGTGTGAGGGGAGCTGTACCTATTTATATACCTGCCTGTGGGGAGCTATAGCTATCAATATACCTCCCTGTGGGGAGCTGTATCAATATACCTGCCTGTGGGGAGCTGTACCTATATACCTGCCTGCGGGTTCCTATATCTATATAAGTGACTGACTGAGGGGCGCTGTATATACCTGCCAGACTGAGGGGACATATATCTACATAACTACCTTACTGAGGAGAGCTGTATATACCTCCCTTACTGTGTGCCATCAATAAGGCAAGTATATAGATACATCCCCCAGTAAGTTTCCACAAAAATAATCCTCCAAAAATGATTTTTTCCCCCGAGCACCCTATGTTTTTATAAGTCCGGCCCTCTAAAACCATCGCACTTTCTCATGCGGCCCCATGGGAAAATTAATTGCCCACCCCTGGCCTACAGTGTGTTGCTGGACAAGATTTAATGTATGTTCACACAACATTTTTCAATCTGAAAAATGGATTGAAAAACGTTGCCTCAAACACATTGAAACACGTACCCAAAGTGTGGTGTATGGATGCATTTGGACGCATTTTAAAGCGGGCGTCGAAGGCGTCACACGGATCACGAAGGGACATGTCAATTCTCTGAATGAATCTGATAGACGCATGTAAAACATGTATCGTCTTAACATCGATGCGTGTTTTACATTGAAACTAATGTAAATCACATTGTTAGATGTGTGTTTGGGTCCGAAAAACGGTCCATCTAAAAATGCTGTATGAACATCCCCTTAGGAGCACTGCCAAGTTTGCATTTTGAGTCTTGATTGGATATTACATAGAGATCAAGGCATAAACAACCCTGTGCCATATCCTACCTCACCCACCCATCAGGCAGCAGCGATTTCCTGACTATGTGATTAATACATGATTAATCAGTGACAGATACTAGGTCTTATGTCACCTACTCCACAGTCAAAAAAAACTAAGTATAGGGCAATTTCTATGCATCTAAAAGTATAGTATCACATATGGGGAAAACCAATTAAAAATTTATGAACTACAAACCATCACATACTAATCATAAATTTACTACTCATGCTAGTTTGAAATACATTAAAAGTGGACATGCCCAATATTTAAATACAGCAGATACTGGAGAATGGATTTTAGCTGTGCAATTTAGGATCATTTTACTTGATTATCGTTGTTGAAATAGGAAAACAGGGCTTTTATTATTTTTCTTCTGTAGTAGATGTAATAACGGTCAGGGAGCAGAAAGTAAAAAAGAACCTTCACAAGCTAAACATTAACATACCTAGAAAATGCTCAGTCTGGACATTAAGGCCAAAACTACCGCTGTGGACCTAAAAATGTATGTCTGTGAAATGTTTCTGCCTTCTAATTAATTCCTGTAACGGTTTGGTGGATTCGCTGGACCACCCCAAGCGATGATAGTTAAGCCACGCCAGGGAGCAGAGTCTAAGTAGCCCCCGCTATTCACCAGAGCCCGCCGCAAAGCGGGATGGACTTGCAGCGGCGTGAGGCTACCAGGTCGTTACCCCTGACGTGACTTGCTAGCGATGGCGGCCGGGGTAGTGCGTGGTACAGAATCGTAATCCAGAGACGTAGTCAGGGACAGGCAGGAGGTCAGGATAGGCGGCAAACAGGCAATTGACAAATTACCGGCGCGCTTGCCCTTTAAATCCAGAACATCCGTCGCGCGCGGGCCCTAAGCAGCGGGTACCCGCGCCGGACCCCATGCGGCAGGGTGGCGGCCGCGAGGGGCGACGGCACGCGCGCCAGCCCCCATGACACTTCATTTTTAAACAGAAAGAAACATAAAACAATATAAATAATAACGTTGGTTAGACTAATGATAATCAGCAGTTTAATCTTTAGAAACAAGAACCGAAATCAAATGCCTCAGTGTGCTGCTCTTTACCTCACTGTGAACATAATGTTTGGTAGTTTGAAGAAAATACCTTCTTTCCTTGTAACAAAGTGCGTGTTCAATAGAACCATGCTTACCTGACTTGAGTTCCTTTACTATTGAAGACATGTTGTTTGTTATGGAATCAGCTGCAACAAACAAGTCATTCCGCAGATTTCTTCTTGCACCTAAAAGTTTAAACCAATCAAAGAAGAATACATTAATACATGCAGTAAGCACATGAAGCTAGTCATGCAACTTCTATACCATTTTGGACAGTAAATTTAGACCACAAAGTTTGTAAGATCCACATTGTTATGGTTTTCTCCAGGTACTCGGAAATGACCCACTTAAAAACCATTTTAAGGTTATTGACCGGTTTCCTACCAAACAATATCACAAAAATAACCATAATAATGTAAAGATCTCAAATCAACTTAAAAACAAAATACAAATACCATAATCATAAGGAAAGAACTAAAACAATCAATTATTCAATAATCTTTATAAAAAAATTTATAAAAATAAATGACAAAAAATTGTCAAGGACAATGGGGAGGGCAACACCCACACTCGAAGGGTAGATGTATCAAAAGAAAAGAATATACAGTATATATTTATCTTTCTACAGACACATAGATATATCTATCTTTTTTACATGTAGAATTTTTTATACACTATACAAAAAGACACATGTATGTTTTTCTCACTATCTGATATGAAATCAGAATAAACCTTACCCATTAGGATTACCAAAATTATTTATATTTGCCAAACGCCAGAATAATAAGAGAGAGAATTTTTAAGGCATTTTTACTACTTTCTGCAGACAAAAGTTTACATACATTTCATTAGTATTAGGGTACGTACACACGGCTTATTTTGGCACATGTTTCGGCGCGTATTACGCTTTATTGACGGTGAAATGCACACCGCAATTAAGGTAATTCATAGCTCTCATAGAGAGCTATGGATTACGCATCGTCTACCCGCGTACAATACGATCGTATTCTAGACAATGCATGTCAATGGGGCCAGCCGGTTGCTGCCCCCCCCCCCCCCCGCTTTGGAATTACGCGCTGGTTCCAAAACACATGGCGTATTGCGGCGCTTACTGTATGTGTCGCAATAAGCCTTGCAAACATACCCTTAGGTAGCATGGCCCTTAAACTGTATGACTTGGGTCAAACGTTTTGGATATCCTTCCACAAGCTTCTCACAATAGTTGGTAGGAATTTTTGCCCATTCCTCCTGACAGAACTGGTGTAACTGAGCCATGTTTGTAGGTCGCCTTGCTCATATCTGCCTTTTCAGCTTTACCCATAAATTTTCAATAGGACCGAGATCGGGGCTTTGTGATGGCCACTCCAAAACATTGACTTGGTTATCACTAAGCCACTTTGTAACCAGTTTGGCTGTATGCTTCAGGCCATTGTCCATTTAGAAGGCCCATTTCCGCCCAAGCTTTAACTTCCTGCCCGATGTCTTGAGATGTTGCTTCAGTATTGCCATATAATCTTCTTTCCTCATGATGTCATCTATTTTGTGAAGTGTACCAGTCTCTCCTGTAGCAAAACAACCCCACAACATGATGCTGCCACACCCGTGTTTCACAGTTGGGATGGTGTTTTTATGCTTCCAAGCTTCTCCCTTTTTCCTCCAAACATAACAATGGTCATTATGGCCAAACAGTTCAATTTTAGTTTTGTCAAACCAGAGGACTTGTCTCCAAAATGTAGGTCTTTGTTCCTGTGTGCATTTGAAAACATTAATCTGACTTTTATATGTTTGTTTTGGAGTAATGGCTTCTTTCTGGCTGAGTGGCCTTTTAGGAGGATCCAGATTTGTGCAAGTCCACAGTTATTTTCCCGATATCTTGGCTGGTTTCTTTAGACTTCCCCATGATGTTACACACAGAAGCAGTGTGTTTCTGGTGTGCGTTTAAAATACATCCACAGGTGTGTCTATAAATAATTCAGATGTTGCCAATAATTCAGAAGCTACCAAAGACATGGCATCATCATATGACAGTATAATATGTGAGAGTCATCGCTGATAAGTAGCAATATTCTGTAAATTTCAGCCATTTTATGGAAGGTGAGGAAAATTAGTATTTTACCAATTTGCTGCCCATTAGAATGCACTGGTGAATTAATTCACCTGGTTCACTTTTGGTGTATTTATGAGAAAAATAGGTGAATCAATTATCTTAATATAGCCTATGGGCCAGCAACATGACAGAACTGCAAAACGGGCAAATTCAGGCGACAGATCTGAACACACAGCTCCATTTATCATTGAGATGCTGTATAAAATTAGCTCCCACACACAGTTTTTTACTTTAAAGGGGTTTTGCCACGTGGGATCTTCCAAAATGGCCATTTAATCACTTTTCTAAATATATGTCATTAAAAAAAGTGAAGCCTCTGAGAGCTACAGCCTGACTAAGATGCCCTTAGTTTCCTGACAGTTTACATTAGACACGACCAGGAGCTGACAGGAGCTGATCGGGCCGCGCTTGCGTTGTTTGCACTTATTATCTGATGCCAGGAAACATGAACGAGCTTTGAAGGGACTGGGGAGAAAAGATCCTGTGTATTTTGTATAGAGAATCCACTGGTTGTAATGTAATTATATGAGTAAACATGCAGACGCTCCCTGGCTCTCTGCTCAGCCCTCCTCTCCCCCTGCAGCAGTTCCTGAACAAATGAAACTGTTAGTTGCTTTGTTCACGGGGCTTATCTTCTCTCCCGAGCAGATAAGAGGGAGAAACTTGTGCAAAATACAGTTATCCCCTGTGGATTAGCCAAATAACATGTTTGCTCAAGTACAGAGACTGAATATCAGGCACATGTATTGGAGGTGAAGTGATGACATAACAGAGGAGGTACTTGTTTTTGTAAACACAGAAACATAACGCCCCTTTTTCAAGCCTCAAGAGGGGAGTATCCGCCTGTTAGGTGAGGAACTCCCTTTTTGGCAAAACCCCTTTAAAGCAAAGAAGAGGGCCTTACCAGATTTTGTTCTATTTCTGCTAAAACAAAAGTAAAATGCGTTTCCCTGTAATACTAAGGGAAATCATCTGGGCTGCTAATGATATGTATGCAAAAAAAAGTCTCTGTCACTTGTGTCTTTCTCAAAACCCACAGGTCCTCTTTTGGATAAGGGAACTAGATTCACTCAAGCATGGGAATGATGTGAATGATCTGGGTACAGTGCTATGCATTGTGTTGGCACTCTATAAATGATGGGTAAATTATCCAATCTGTTCAACATCCCCATAGTAAATATCTATTAGGGAATGTGTCAGAATACTAATGTGTACTTTTTTCCAGCAGCGTTGTTTGTAAAGCCCCTAGCATGGTTGATCTGCAGCAATACAAGTGGTGAGTGGTTAGTTACACAACTGGATTATTTCCACATGCTAGTCTAGGTCTAAGGCTGTCACTCACTATATAGTACAATGCAAGGTTATACAAACTGACGCACTATTCAGCTATTCTGGTAAAAGCAGGCAGAAACATGAATACAGCATTTAGGCCTCTGTGCTGTGGACCTCTAGGTATTTCTACATTTTTATTTAGTTTCTGCTACATTTCTAAAGGGTGTCAAGGGTAAACCAGCAAGGTACTTTGTGTAACTCTTAAAAATGCTTGCAACTCAAAATGTAAAAATTACCATACATTGGTATAGTCGGAGGTTAAACTATTTGGTAATTATCTTTCTATTACCTAAAAGGAATTACATTTTTTGTATTATTATTTGCAGCGGCTATTTTTTGCAAATGTGACAATGGGTAGGTAAATCCTATTGTTTAGCACAAGGTTGATCATTCTCTGTTATGACTTACTTTGAGCAAATGCCTCTTGCACATCTCCACCAACCCCTGTGAGAGAGTCCTGAGGAGTGTGTGTTGGGGTGGAGCAAGCTGATGCGGACCTTATAGGCATTGGGATAGGCCGGCTGATGGTATGACTGGGAGAAGAGCGAGGAGAGCCTGCCCCCTGAGTCTGTAAAACAAACCATATAACGAAATATACATATGAGAAAGTACATACATTTTATGTGTTTTAGAAATTTTTAGATTAAATTCAAAAGGACAAGATTTGACATTTGCACCATACATTCCTGACTCCCGAGGGGACTGCTATTTAGCAATAGATCCCTCATCCTCCGGTATCACCCAGGTTTTTTTATAGACAAATATATTTAAGTAGTAATTGAACTGAATACTTACAAACTTTACCGATAAGAACATAATTTATTCCTGTACCATACAAATGAATACAGTGAATAGAAAAGCCAAGTAATTCCGGAGTATTCTGCCTCAGGCAAAATAGGGACCTCATTAGATATTCATATATGAACCATAATTAATGGATATGAAGCAGAAAAGACAGTCAAGTCAAATTGCAGTCAGAACAAGTCATGCAGGTAATATGCTGTTTGTATGTTTTGATCAGGTATAAATTAATGTTAGAATAACATTCCGACTTATTTCACATCTGTAAGTAGCAGCATGCACAACTAAAACTTCTGAACCAAGTAGGTGCATTGTCAGCCCTAAAAGAAGGTGCCCTGTTATGAGCTCACTCACTCATAAAGCTCTCCACAGCGCTGCTCCTCCCTACATCTCCTCCCTCATCTCTGTCTACCACCCTACCCGGTTTCTCCGCTCGGCAGATGAACTTAGACTACATTCCTCAGTCATCCAAACCTCCCATGCCCGCCTCCAAGACTTTTCACGTGGGGCACCAGTTCTCTGGAACATGCTACCGCGGGCGATCAGGCACACTCACAACCCTCATAGTTTTAAGAGGGCCTGAGAATACATTTTCTCAGTCTGGCCTACCAAGATCCCTAATTTATTAACCACCCCCCCCCCCCCACTCTGTAACGCACACATTTTCTGTCACTCTCTACAATTCAGCACTTATCTGTATATAGATGTACTGTCATGGTGTCAGATCCATCCGAACTCTAAACAAACTACCCCATATTTATGTCACATGGCTGGATCATTGTAAACCTAGCACTTCACACCCTTCATCTCACCCATACATCCTAATAGATTGTAAGCTCTTGCCAGCAGGGCCCTCAAACCTTGTCTCTCATCTGTAAGTAGCTTTTCATTATGCAATGTATGTATTTTTGTCTGTACCTACACCCTCCAAATTGTAAAGTGCTGCGGAATATGTTTTTATTATTGAGCTGTGTACCAGTCTTATATGTAGATGCCTGATCATCAGTTAAGCACCATCAGTCCTAGAAGTAGGTGCCTTGATGTCAGCTGTGTTCCGTCAGTCCTAGAAGAAGATGCCTGTTTATCAGCTGTGCACCATCAGTCCTACAGCCTTGTTGTCAGCTGTGTGCCATCAGTCTTACAAATAGATACCTGTTTATGAGTTGTGAACCATCAGTCCTACAATAAATGCCTTGATGTGAGTTGTGTACAATAAGTGGCTGTCGCATGCGTTTTTGGTGCATTTTTTTTCTTTTGCAGAAATGCACAGCATTAATTGCTATGTAATTCTGGAAAAAAACATAAAACACACCCTAAAGGTGCTTTCACACAGCGCTGTTTTGGGGGGAGTTTTAACTGCGCTCCAATTAAACTGCCTTTATTACCAGCAAGCTTCTTTCAGTTGTCTAAATTGCTCAGAAAGGTGTTTCAAGTAAATAATCAATGACTCTGTCTGAAGTCTAGTGGATTACATACACACTAATTGATTACTCACTTTCCAAACAATTTAGATAAGTGAAAGAAGCTTGCTGGTAATAAAGGCACATAAGTGGAGCACAGTTAAAACTGCACCAAAACTGCGCTGTGTGAAAGCACCCTAATTGAACACTCACTTTCCAAACACATTAGATCAATTGAAACTGCACCAAAACTGAACTAAAACGGCATTGTGTGAAAGCACCCTTAAAACTGCACTGTGTGAAAGCCCCCTAAGTATTATATAATTAAGCCCATTTTACACATAAATAGTACTACTTTATCATTGTTTCACAAAAATATGAGGCTACTTGTAATGTGCAAACACACAGATTGCTATTCTAAAGATAGCATGGATACCATGGCATGGAAGGCAGTTATGAACACTTTCTGAGCAAGCACTCTTTGTGGGATAGGATAGCAATGTAAACTACACTGTTCTATCACACTAATAAAATGTAGTCAGAAGTTGACTAAGTTTGTTTTACTAACCTGTCGGTGTATATGTCGGAATATTTATTCACATGTGTATATGCAGTGTAGGCTTGGTTCCTGATGTGAACAAAGCCCCAGTGGTAAATTATGGGGTGGTCTAGCGCACATTCACTACATAGTTTTAAGGCAATATCAATGGTATCTACTAACACCCAGAGATAATTACATGTACCTCAATATATGCATTTAATCATGAGAAGAAAAAAAGTGCACACTCTATTTAAATTTATGTTTTCATAAATCAGGACATAAAAAAATCTAGTCCTAGAAGGTCATAAATTTAGGAAAATGCAGCCAAAGATAAACAAAATCACATGACAAAATGCGCTGTGTCATTATTAATTTCATAAAATCTAAGCCAAAATGTTCGTACACTATTTCTGCTTCTATAGGAATTGAGAGGCTAGTCACGTGTCCTGGTTAAATCAGTCACCAGCATGTGTGACCACCTATTTAAAAGCAGAAGTTTTGGTAGTTTGCTGGTCTGAAGCATTCAGGCATGTGTTAACACAATGCCAAGGAGAAAAGACAACAGCATTGATTTTACAGAAGCAATTGTTGCTGCACATAAATTTGTAAAGGGTTATAAGGCCATTTCTAAGCTATTTGAAGGTCATCATTCTAGAGTGAATATGATTATTCCCAAGTGTAAACATTCAAGACAGCTAAAGAGTATGACTAGTTTAGAAGCGTTGCCACAACAAAGCCTAATTTTTTCTAAAAAGAACATGGCAACATGGTTTAAATTTGCAAAGCTGCATCTAAACAAATCATAAGACTTCTTGAACAATGTTCTTTAGACAGAAGAGACCAGACTAATGATGTTTGGCCATAATGCTTAGCGCCCCATTTGTTGAAAACCAAAAACAACATAACAGCACAGACACCTCATACTGTCAAGTATGGTGGTTGCAGGGTGATGATTTGAGCATGTTTTGCAGCCACAGGACCTGAGCAAATTGCAGTCTTTGATGTACTGGAGACTTGACTCAAAGTATTCTAGATTTAAATGTGAGACCATTTATCTAATAGTTAAAGCTGGTCTGAAACTGGGTCATAAAACAGGACAATGATTTCAAGCTCACCAGCAAATCTGGCTGAAAAAAAAGATGATCAAGGGTTCTGCAATGCTCCAATCAAAATCCAGACTTCAACCCAATTGAAAAAAATGTGTTGGGACCTTAAGACAGCTGTGCATAAACGACTGCCCACAAACCTCAATGAACTCATGCTGCTAAAACTAGTTCTACACGCTATTGATTTATGAGGTATTCTTAAAAAGGTTTTGCCACTTTGCAAAATCCCTTTCTGAGGACGGCTTGCTATGATCCAGTCTCAGTGAATGGGGAGATGGATGCGCTTGTGCAGCTCTCCCCATTCATGTCTATGGGCGTTCCAAATATAGCCAAGCACACTTGCTCAACTATATTCAGAACTACCATAAAAATGAACAACAGAACTCCTCAAGCGCGTCCATCTCCCTGAAACCGGCTCAAAGCGAGCTATGTCGACCTTAGAAAGGGATTTTGGAAAGTGGTAAAAACCCCTTTAATTGTTCACACATGACTTTGCACCATATTATTATTTATTTAAGAAAATGGAAATTTGTCCCATGTTATTGTTAAGGTTGTATTTCCCTAATTTTCAGGCCTTCCAAGTACCAGAATTTTTTAAATCATGTTCTGTTAACATAAAACCACAGGGTGTACTTTGTAAACTATTTTTCTCATGACGGTCTTTGAATGCTCATTACTTAAAACAGTATAAGGAAGAGTTGTCCATAGCAGCCAAGTTGTTTCCAATTTCCAATCTCTTATGAAAAATTACAACAGTTATGTATAGAGTTTGTGCAGAACTGACAAAAGGGGAAACGAAAATAAGGCCAATAACAATTTTTAATACTGTGCCCAAATTTACTTTTTTAAATACTTAAAAAATATAGCATTAGTAAAAACTGTTGGATAATGTTTTGCTTATTTGTGAATACAGGTAAATATTAGTTATTTATGCACCCAGTTAATAGTACACAAAATTAAAGATCAATAATCTGTAAATACTTTCAATGTGACAAAAGTTTTACTAGATGCTCTGCAACTACACGCGAGTTATGTTTTAGGCACTTGTTAATCTTGATTTTGTAACAACAGTATTTCATTTCTTCACATCATGCCGATACAGCCAAAACATGCACCCAATAGTGGCAATATACAGTAGGACTTACTGCCTGTCTCAGCTCCTGCTCCTGTAAAATTTTCATATACAACACAAAACAGAATATGAAGGATCATTAATACATTTCTGGCTCACCAAACAATTACAGGTTGCAGATATAGAGGTGATTGTACAGGATTAGAAAAATCCAAAAACAGTGCCACACCGGTCTACAGTGAAGTTAAGCTGCAATATGAGATACAACCTTTGGATAGGTGAGAAGCTTTATTTTCTCCTACTGTACAACCACTTTCATTTTACTATAAGATACTGTAAAAATAACTTCTATTTCTCACCTTCAAAAGTTTCATGAGCCCTTCAAGTTGTACCATCAGCTCCCTCCTGCTTTCTTGTAATGCAGACATCCTCTGTTCAAGTTCATCTTTTCGCGTCTGAAGGATGACACAACTCAGATCAGAGAGCTCCTGATATATCAACCATTATAGATTACAGTTAACGCCATCTTTTAACACATTTTTGTCCCCTTCCTTTAGTTGCCCAAGAAAAAGATGATATCTCAAGACTAGTATTGAGCGAACAGTAAAAAGTTTTAGTTCGATTAGAACCTCGAACTTTAGTGAGTTCGGTTCAAAGTTCTATTCGAACTCAAACTTCGAACCCCATTAAAGTCTATGGGAGAAGATGTTCTGGTTAATTTTTATACCTATACAGGTGAGGATAATCTGGAATTACCATCTATAACAGTAAACTGAATACGTGGAACAACTTAGTGAAGAAAATTTTGCTCTAAGAGTGACAGAAAAAAATTGAGAAGCTGAATACTTCATTCCTTTCAATGGCTAACTGAAAAGATGAGGACAGCTTGCAAGCAGGGGCGTTGCTATAGGAGGTGCTGCGGTAGCAGCTTCTACAGGACACTGCATCCTGAGGGGGCCCAAAAGCCCTTTTGACATATAGGAGATTTGGAGACGGTGTATTATACAATTACTGAAACCTCAAAACTACAAAAACGTAACTTTTGGGCACTGAATATGATGAGCAAATCCAAGCACTCTGTATAATATATATCCATGTATATTAGAGGTAGGCGTTATGTGAGCCTGCAAATGTCGCCAAGTAACAGCTTCTGGGTGTGGAAAAGATGCAGCCAGCAATACAAAACTCCCTAACTATTGCTGTCTATGAAGAGGAAAATGCTGCCTAACGAGCAGTCTGTGCAGTACCTAGAGTGAGCTGGAAATTGTGTCCACAAGGCAATACAGTGAAATATATACATAACATGGTCATGTGATTTTAGCAGCCAATGAGAGCCCTACATCTCAGCGATCACATTTTTGACACTTCTCTGTGTTCTGCACTGATTGGATGGCCGGTAAAAGTGCAGAAAGGTGATTGGATGGCCGCCAAAAGTGCAGAAAGCCACTGAAACCGAAACTTTACTCGAACGAACAGTAAAATGTTCGATTCGGGTTCTAAAAATTCTACTAGAACTTAACTTTTTTAGAACAGTTCAATTAACACTACTCAAGACTTCTGTTGAAGCAATGTGCACAAATACATTGCTGAAAAATATATCATTGAGACAACTAAACTGCCATGAACAACTACAAGAGTTTATTTTCAGTTTATAGTGACGCAAAAAACATACTGTAAGCAAAAATGCCAGTGACCGTAATTGTGGGGAGTCCACTCACCTCCTATGTCTAAAGATGTATACAACCTACTGATCAAGGGCGTAGCTAAAGGCTCATGGACCCTGGTGCAAAATTCAGCTTTGGTGCTCTCACCTCTCCTCCCCCCTGGACAAAAGCTTTTCACTGCTGTGGATCACTAGCTTTTAACAAACAGTTCCCTACTTGGCATGATGGATGCCTGCGTTATAGATGCCAGTGCCGCAGAAAATTATTCCAACTGAAATGAGTTGTCCAGCGGCAGAAAATTGAAATGGGGCCAGGCTGCGAAAAAAAAAAAGTTATATTTACCTAAAGGTCCTTCGTCACTACTGCTACAGAGATGCTCGGCGATATGCTCTTCTTCACTTCTGAATTCTCGTCCCAAAACACAGAAGAGATATAACCTTCATTAATTTATGAGAACAAGACGAGTACCCGGAAGTAAAGAGGTGCGGATTGCCAGGGAACTCTGGAGCAGCATAGATGGGTAAGTATAACTTTTTTTCTCCAGCCTGGACCCATTTTCCTTCCACTGGAAAATGTAAAAATACCAATTGAAGAAAGTGAACTACACACCTGTTTAACATGATGATTCCCCTTTTACAGGCCACAGATTAAATAATATGATAATTTCATTGATTGGAGCGTTACGGGTGCAGTGATACCCATCATGTGTACATTTCAAATATATATATGTAAATAAATATATTTTACTAAGCAAAGTGTTTTTAATTGGGGTAACAGAAGTTTTGCGCTTGCTTATTATTTTAAATATTCAAGCCTTTTTTTTTTACTATTTATTTTTCTCCTCATATGGGAGTAGGCCACATGCTTATTTTTATAATACATAACTGTATTGCTATGTATTGTGCCTTTTGACATACAGTTATTAGGCCCTGTCTCCAGCGATGCAGCGGTGTGCTAAGGGGACCTGGTCACAAGTGCAACCACTGCGACCCCTGTAGCTACACCACTGATACTGATCATACTGTATAAATGTTGGCAGGCCAATACTGTAAATGTCTCCATTATATAGTCTTTTCTAACATAATCCAAAATTACTAATTATTTTGAGTCAAAATTCGGATCAACAAGGATATGCAGAACATATAGATCTACATTACTCCAGCAAGAGTATCTTTTGTAAATTGGTAAACACTTGGTTTTCTTCCTCTTCCAGTGCCATATTTGATAGGACTAAGGTCAGGTTTTGGTGGATGGATGTCCATACCGTAGCGGTCAGCAATTCTAGCTCTAATTTGGTCTTCAAGAAGTTTTTTTTAAAGCTTTGACACGTGTGTTGGGTCATATTCCAGTAGTAATGATCTTACAGTATAAATCTGTTTCAATAAAGATTCAATCCAGGGACCACAGCATGTGGATTAGATGAACGGAGTATTACTTTTCCTGTACCCAGGTCTGGTCGATTTGAACAAAGTAGGCAAACCACCCCCAAAGTTGAATATACCCATTAGTATGATTCATTGTTAATTTTATACTTATTAGTATTAATCGGTCCTCTGTCTGTCTATTACTGCCATAAATCTCAAACATGGATTGCCAGTAAATAGTACATTTTTTCCATTGTGATGTTAGTATCTCTTGGAATGAAGTCTTTTTGTTTTTTCCCATCCTGAGAACTCATTAAAAAGAATGTGTCATCAAAAAATGACTTATTGCTTAACTCACATTTTTATGTTAAGCACATTTTTTAAAGAATTTTTGGTTATTTTTTTTTTATTTTTCTCATCACCTTCAATATTTTTTAAAAATTCTTAAGTCCTGCAGTTTTCATTGGTCAGTACGCCTAATAATTGTCTTTAGAGAAAGATCTTCAGCAGTCTGCTCATTATTAGTACAATGTGTACAGATAACACAGGATCCACCAGTCACAATAGGAGATAGTCACAGTTCACCCTCTACCTGCCCTTTGACTTCATGCATGCCTAGAAAACTCTGTTATAGAAGTCAATGGAACTGATCCAGTCCACAGGCTCCTATGTGCATGAAGCTGCTGTAAAGCATCTCTCTAAATGCTGTTAAAGTAGTGCAGGCAAGAAAGCTTTCCCCACAATCATATATAGATGACTGAATTGAGAAATCTACAATCAGAAAATAAAAAAAAAGTAATAAGTAAAAAAAAATGGTGACAGATTCCCTTTAAGAGTTGGCTCTGTTAAGGACACAGCTAGCTAGCCTTTATTTGATGGTTCTTTTGCTGATTGGAGTGTCTTCTTTATTCAGCACATTCTGTATTCTTGTTGCAGTTGCTGTTCTTGCTTAATGAAGCAAGATTAATTATTGGTCTCCTGATGGTGTGCTATAATTTTGTTTGCTGCATTTTGCTTTGGATGCAATGGATTCAGTTGGGGAAAGTGTTTTATATTGCCATACACAACCCCCTTAGAAACCAACAGTTCAGCCATGATCTATTACCAAGAAAGCCCTTTTTTGACCCCGAAATCAAAATTTCAATGCCATATCCCCACTGTCAAAATACATCTGGCTCTGATAAGTAGATAAAATCCACCTAAGAAGTATTAATATTATTTATTTTAAAGTGCCATTAAAGGAAACCTGTCACATAGGTTATGCCCCCCTTGCCGAGCACAGCACAAGCTAGTGACAGACATGCTGTTTCCAGCATTGTGTCTCTTGTTCTGTAAGATACTGTAGTTTTAGAGCATTTACCCCTCAAATCTTATTCATCAGTAACCCTGCCCACCAAAGGCTAGCCCCACCCACTGACAGTCATTCAAATGTTTCTACCTATTCAAAGTAATAGGTTTATCAGATGAGGTGCGCGGGGCTAGCCTCAGGTGGGCGGGGCTTGAAAAAAAACGAACTCTTTGAATGACTCTTCGAATGACTTATGGCTGAAAACTGCAGATTTGAGCATTAAATACACGAAAACTACAGCATCTTACAGAATAAGGGACACCGCGCTGGAAACAGCATGTCTGACACTGGCTTGTTCTATCCTCAGCAAGGGGGGCATGAACTATGTGACAAGTTCTCTTTAAACGGGTGTTCCCATCTCAGACAGTTATGGTATGTAGATAGGATAGACAAAAATGTCTGAGAGGTGCTTAGCTGTACTTGGAACTCTCACTGAAATATAAGTGGTGTGCCAAACAAGCACAACTTCCTTTCTATTCTACATGGAAACTTTGGGGGACCCGTTCTCAAGATAGGTGTGGATGCAAGATGTGGGACCTACACCTACTAAAAGACATTTATGGCATACCCTATTGACTATCCTATTGATATGTCTTAAATGTCTGAGATTGGAACAAGCCTTTAATAAAGAATAATATAGTGGGTTCTTAAGTTGCATTTGAAACTTTTAAAAGAAAGAGTCTGATGTTTTGGGGTAATGGGCTATAAAGTGTGGAAAATGCAAAGGAGAAATATTCACTGCACTTTTCATATTTTATTGATGCAATGCCAAATAAAAAAATAAGCATCTTTGCAAATAGTCTTGATTAAAAAAATCTCCAACTGATCTGTGTTTACAGCCCCAATGCTGACCCGTGTGCCTACATGCTTACAAACAAACCCTGTATACAGCCAGATCCCACAGTCACGTGCTAGGTACACATTCCCAGGGGTGCCAATAGGGCAGTGCAGGCAGTACTCCTGTCAGGCGCCCTAATCAAAAAGGAGCCCACTGATATGTTAAAAATTAGGCACTAGTAATGGGTGTGGGCCCCATTTGATTTGGCTGTATGGGGCCCTGAAACGGTTAATAGATGACTGATGGCCGCCCTGCACATTCCTGTAGATGAAGCATCATCCAAGCAACATTCTAGATAGCAGGTATTTGGGTGTATATTGAGATGTAGCTGCTATTTATAACCAAAAATAGATTAAACATAGTCAACTTGTGACATTGTTTGCTCTGTTTTCAGCCATACACCCTTTCTGTATGAGACAGAATAGTTTGCTGTCTATTAATCAAGTGTTTACAGCCAAAAACAGTGCAAACGCAGCCAAAAGTTGACTATGTTTACTCTATTTTTGGCTATGGATCTGCACCAAATACTCTGTGGTATATGTCTGAATAACTGCTAGCAGGTAGAAAGATGTACACGGCCAGTGGAGGGTAAAATTCACAGTGTGAACATCTGACCAATTGTCTAGTATCTGTAATTTAGGAAGAAGAAGCTGCGAGAGTGGTGCAAGACTCAAAGATTGGACTACACACAGCTACAGCTAATTGATGTTTTTCAGGAAGGTTCAGCCTTCAAGTTGCAGAACACATTATCCTTAGCAGTAAATTATGCCATTTTTTCACTTCTTGCTCCGTGTGGTCTTAAGGTTGCCGTTACCTACCATTATTTCCAGGTAAAGATCTCACAGGTTGTTATGAATATTACTCGGTTTGATCTGTCTTTCCTTCTTTATGGGTCAATTTTGATGTATGTACCCCTGCGATTTATGTAATGTCTCTGGTTACATAGTTTATCATGTGCTTACGGGCGCATAAGCACTAATTTTTAGCACAAAGAACAAATACACTCGTAAAAAGCATGTGGTACAAAACAAAAGTGTCATGAAGTTCAAAGGCTCCTTTCTGTACTGGCACAACAAATAAACCACTGTGTAACATTACTTTAAGTTTCGCCACTCGCAGTACTTAATTTACCATAGTTTTCTATGCTGTGGTCTAAGGTTTACCTGTAAAGACAATCCTGCTGTCAAGATGACTGTTCTGCAGGCTCATTAAAGGGGTTTTGCCACAATGTAATGTTGATGTGGGATCCTCCAAAATGGGTATTTAATCACTTTTCTAAATATATGTGATTACAAAAAGTGAAGCCTCTGAGAGCTGCAGCATTGCTCAGTCCCCCTTAGTTTCCTGACAGTTTACATTAGACATGACCAGGACACTGACAGGAGAGTTGATCTGGCCTCGCTTGCCTGTTTGCACTTCTTATCTGATAACCGGGAACATGAACTAGCTTTGGAGGGACTGGGGAGAAAAGTGCAGTGTATGAGGCTGTCTGCTGTATAGAGAATCCACTGGTTGTAATGATATTATTTGAGTAAACATTGCAGACGCTCCCTGCTCCCTCTCAGCTCCCCTCCCTCTCCCCCGTGACTCAGCATGCCAAGTTTATCTTCTCTCTTGAGTAGATAAGAGGTAAGGAACTCACTTCTTGGCAAAACCCCTTTAATGATAGTATGGATGGGGACAATATGTAAATGCTCTACTTCATCATGAGATTCTGTAGCCGAGCTGTAACAGACCTCATCTTTTGTTACCTGAGCAGTCGAAGTTCTGCCAAAAGAGTGGGATTCTGTTGTGCTTTTTCTGGTGTGGGCTGAGAGGCCTGTTCATGTTCAATTCTCCACCGCTGGATTTCCTGTAATATTTCTCTAAATAAGAGAAATGGGATAGATGTTACTTTGATATACAACATATGGAAATGCAACACTATTCTGTAAGTATGAAAACATCAAACACTGGCTTCTTTCTCGCAGCCTTTATGAATAGATAACTTGATCTAAAATGAACTTTACTATAAGAGAAGATTGACATCTCTCCGTCCTTATATGACAGGGCTTTGATGATAAAAGTCTGCCGTTTAAAGAAATAGTATTACGTAAAATGACCGCCATATATGTATGTTTTAATATATTAATTGCCACAATGCATCTAAAACGGTAGAAGGTAGAAAACCTAGTCAAGATCATCACTTCTAATACACAGTACTGTGCCCTCTACTAAGCATCTGCATATCACAAGGCATTATGGGAAAGGAGCTGAGAAGCTCAAGCGCCCTCTATTGGATGTAATGAATCCTCAATTTGCTTTTGACCCACTGAGTATTGAGAAAGCAAAAGGGATATTAGTCAAGCCGGTATCACTCCTCTGCAAACAGCGCTGTTTCGGGGCCCCTCATTGCCTTCCACCCAGCCAGGCAGTATCGCTCTGCTCTGCACTGATGAGGGGCAAAACCCCCCAAAACAGCACTGTATGCAGATGAGTGATACCGGTTTGGATAATATCCGTTTTGCTTTCTCAAGACTCAGTGGGTCAAACACAAATTGAGGATTTGTTACATAAAGTAGAGGGAGCTTGAGCTTCTCTGCTCCTTTCTTATAATGCCTTGTGATATACAGTACTGTGCATAAGTTTTAGGCAGGTGTGGAAAAATGCTTAAAATGAAGTATATTTTTAAAAACACAGGGCGTCTGCCTCCAAATTTATCTTGTAGTAGGACAATGACCCAAAAACATGCAGCCAATGTCAAGAAGAACTGTCTTCAGGGTAAACAATAAGTCCTTTAAATGATTATATGGGCCCCACAGAGTACTCAGCATCATAGAGTCAGTCTGGAAATATGGGAATACATGAAGAGACAGAAGAATTGGGAAGCCTACATCCACAGAAGATCTGTGGTTACTTCTTCCAGTTGTTTGGAACAAGCTCCCTGCCAAGTTATATAACGTTATAGAAGTGTATCTAGAAGAACTGATGCTGTCTGGAAGGCAAAAGGTTGGTCACAACAATTATTGATTTGATTTCGATTATTCATTTCTTCATCCTATTTGCATTGTGTTAATTGATAAAAATAAACTATTACACAGGTCGTCGTGAATATTGATGACTCTGTTATATGACTCTTAGTTTTGAACTTGTAAATAATTGTTATCGCGACTACTATGACACAATCTATGCTCATGTACTTGTAAACCACGGATATTGTACTATTCATCATATTTGTACAGGAGAGGACCACCTGTTTCATGTTATATGACCTTTCCCTGGTTTATAATTGTTGTTTTACATTTCCAAAAATTTCTTCAATAAAAACATGTTGGAAAAAAATAAAAAGAAACTATTAAAGCTCGTCTGTTTGAAGCATCTTTTTCCACATAACTTTTGCACAGTACTGTACATATCATGACAGGTCAGCTTATTTATAAGCTTTCAAGATCTTTCCTATCAAGATAACTTAATTTAGTTACAAGTAAGATTTCCCTGCAGTGCAATGACTTTACTCAATGAGTATGCGCAAGAGAAACAATACAATCTTTCTCAAATACCGTACCTATTTTTATTTTCCAGCTCTGCAATAAGTTGTCTCTGCTGCTTATTTGCATCGATTGTAAAGGAGATGTCTGGGCCTCTCTGCTGACTCTGCTGTAATAAAACAGAACATTCTCATCAAGAATCTCCCCAGTATCTCTGTATAAACCACACAATGACACCCAATAGAGGAATCGACATTCCTCTGCAGGATGTGATGAACATATAGAAAAACAAAACCATATTTTTCTCTCCAGCTGTTTTACTTCAGAAAAAGCGTTTTTTCTGCACATGATCATCAGCACCGGACTATCCTTACATGACAAAATAATAAGAAAACTGAGCCTGTGCAGATGTCAAAGGGGTATTCCGATCTTAGGCTCGGACATAACAGTGCTTGATAAGTAATGTTCACACAATGTTTTTTAGATGCGTGTTTGGATCCCACAAGGGCTTAGACACAGTGAGCAGGGATGGACAAGGTCCAGCAACACAAGAATCCATTCTCCACTTCCCCGGAGAATAAAGCCAGTGCTTGGCATAGGCAACAGTGCTAACACAGGGAGCAGGCATCGTCTTGGATTTGGAGTTCTGGTGAGTGCCTCCATATTGTAGTGATCAGCAACTCACTGGCAGTGGCACAGCTCTGACAGCCCTATGCCATCCACCCTCTAAATTAGGAAGCTCGGTGCTAAACAAAAGGAAGGGGCTGGCTATTATTCAGCCTTAATGGGCATCTTGGTCTTTTTCTAACCATATGGTGCACCATGGCCCTTTAAGGGCAACCAAAATGCTGATGTGGGCCATGGTTAAAGGAAATCTGTCGCCATTTTTTTTTTTTTAGTTAAATCAAGACCCTGATCCATATTCTTTTCTTCTTAATCATTTTTATTTTCTGATTGTAGATTTCTCTATTCAGTTGTCTATATATGATTGTGGGGACATAATTCTGGCCTGCACTGCTTCTAACAGCATTTAGAGTTGCTTTACAGCAGCTTCATGCCCATAGCAGCCTGTGAACTCTATAAGTCTCACTGACTTCTGTAGGAGAGTTTTCTGGGCATGCTCTGTGACCTGGGAAGAAGTCAGTGTGCAGGGAGGTGGAGCTGTGACATCTCATATTGTGACTGGTGATCCTGTGTTATCTATGCACATTGGTGTCACCTTTCAGTTTAATCCTGCTTGAATTTATAATGAGGAGACACTAAAAATCTCTCTCTACAGAACAGGAAGTGTCAGATTATTAGTAGGCTTAGTGGCCAAAGTGAAAACTGCAGGACATAAGAATTTTAAAAAAAATATTGAAAGGGACATGGAAAAAAAAAAAAAAACCTAACCAAAAATTCTTAAAATTGTGTTTAACATAAAAACATGAGTTAATAAGTAATTTTTTAAGGACACATTCCCTTTAAAATGATTTTGATACCCCAGGTGTAACCCAAGAGGTGTTGATCATGAGAGCTAATGCACCCCCAAAATGTTATAATACATATAATGTATGTGAGGGATTTATGGTGTTCCTGTAGTATATGAAGGATTGGAATGTGTGCATATCATAATAATACAAAAGAAACAGAGAAAAACCGTGGTCAAATAACAGAATGAAAGGAACAAATTCAGATACACAAAAGGGTTTTTAACAGACAATTGCTTGTGGTAATGGATTATATTTGACATCAGGAGAATAAAGCATTCTGTTCTTTCTGACAGATTTTCTTTGAACCTAGTGCCCTCCTCCAGTATCAGATTCACAACAGCAACCAATTTTTATGTTGACATGAAATCACTAAGATTTTTATATATTCAACTCTGCTACCATGTTTAATTTGACAACTGAACAAAAGATTTCTCACTAAAAATGCTCAAGTATCATAAAATACAAGTAACTCTATTGGAGGTGAAAATAAACTGGCAGTAGAAAGTAGCATCATCAAAAGGTAGAAGTAGGATTCTTATATCTCAGTATCTTCAACTGTGATTAAAAACACCTTCCCTTATTTCTCTATTCATTTCTTTGTACGGTATACAAAAAACTGTTGCTATCTGAAGACAATAAACACCCGGACAGGCTGCTGTTACTAGACAGGTACAGACTATAAATAGGGTGAAAGGTGGCTAGTGCCCCAGGGTTGCCATTACACGAAGACCTTCACCACCTACTTTAGTCAGACAGTTGCTACTTGTCTGTATTTGTAATGATTTTGCAAATTCGCTCTCCTAAAGAAGGAAAGCAATGCCTTATAGCAAAGTTAAACCTGAGTCACCCAGCTCCACATAGTTGTTTCAAGGTTCTTGACTCTAATCTGTACAGAGGATTTTGGTGGTATTGGTTGGCAATAAGTGACAGATGCCTTAGATACAGTTCAGGAAGGTACTGATTCTCACTGTAGAGACCAGTGGTATGAAGACCTACCTTCAAGCACAAAAAAAAAAGTTTTATAAAGTTGAAGGAGAAGTGCTAATGCTCCTTTAATATTTATAACTACCGTATGGAACTCCATCATCCTTCCTGCACTGATAGCTTAAACAGTACCTATCACTTTTATATAAACACACAAAAACTGATAGTAGATGAAATTATAAGACTTTTCTCTAATACATGTAATTAGCAAATCAGAGAGTTTACCTCAGTATTACAGGGACACAGGTTTTACTTTCACTTCTTTAGGCACAGAATCAGAGGCGTAGCTTGAAGCTTCTGGGCCCTAGTGCAAATAGTGAAATGGGGCCCCTCAGCTACCATGTGCCATTAACAGTACTATGGCAGAAGGGCTTTTGGGGCCCCTTTAGGCTGCAGGGCCCGTTAGCGACTGCTACCTCTGCACCCCCTGTAGCTACGCCCCTGCACAGATCATTATCTAGAAGGATTCTTTCTGTTGGGAGATACCAACTGTGCGGGGGGAGGGGGGAGCTGATGATATAGCTTCTTGTACAGGGTTAATCTGAGTCTCTCCCTACAAACAATGCAGCAGGCACAGGACACTGATGACATAGTGTGACAGGGTTTACCTGTTGCTTCCAGCCTCCTTCTCCATAACATGCAGGCATCTATATTACACTGCTGCTAGCTTTATATTATAAACTCCAGAAATAGCAGCCCAGAGCTTACCATTGTGCTGACATGATGTAGACTCCCTTGCTCCCCTTTTCTCATTGGACTCTCCCAGCTCAGAAGCAGTTAGTGTCAAAGAGCTGTCAACAAAGTGATACATCAAGCTGTCATGTGCCGACTTGGCCCGACTTCAGTCCTATCTTAAAGGGCCAGTGCTTAGTATAAGGAAAGGGGGGGTAGAAATGTCTCTCCCCCCCCAAAAAAAAACCCAAAACAAAAAAACAGCATGTTGTGCCACTTCGTGATGCATCACATCTACACTAATCAGTTCTTGACTGGCCCCCTTTTACTCTACTTCCTGACTAGGCACATTTTCCTTTTTTACTTAGTTTATGCAGGTTTGAACGATCTAAGGCCATGTTCACACGGCTTAAATTGGGCCGTATTTCGGTCCGTAATTACGCGCCAAAGTGCGCAAATTACGGGCTGAAAACGGCCCATTCATTACGGTAATCCACAGCTCTCATAGAGAACTATGGATTACGTCTCCTCTGCCTGCTCGGCGAATCCGCCGGGCGGCGAGATAATTGACAGGTCACTTTCTAGCGGCGTATACGCGCCGCTAGTAATGATTGTCTATGGGCCGGCTAAGTGCCGGCCCCCCGCTCACTCCCCCGATCCCGCCCACGGGCACACGGCGTAATTGCGGGACATAATTACGCCCCGCAGTTAACCCGTGTGAACATAGCCTAAGGGTTCAAAGACCAACTGGCAGTCAAATTTTATGACCAGAATTTTGACTTTTTTTTGTCATGTGGGGGGCCGGCTTCTGTCCGTGGTTTGTGGATTCAAGCCGTCCCATTTTGCACCCACATGTTTATGCTCTGCCCGAAAACTGGGCGGAAGAATAAACATGTTCTAAGTTGACAGTCTGTTTACAGACAGTTTTCAAATACGAAAACCATCTGTAAAATCGACTGAAAACCTGTGCCGTGGGTACAAGCCCTAATACTTTCTTGTACTCTGTTATTCTACTAATTTTTTCACCTTCTCGTGATATGTACGGCTTTATTTTTATAGAAGTTTTACATTAGATTTTTTTTTTTTATAAGATAAGGGAAAACAGTAAACATTTATTTTAAAAAAAGTGTTTAAAATTTTTTTTTTTTACAGTATAAAAGCCATTAAAATAAGTCTTAGAATTGTCTGTCATTGTCATACATATACAGGCGATATAAAGTTTTATTATTTAAATCAGATAATTTCTATAGAAGGTCATTTGTTACAATCATTATGAAATCATATATTTAACAAATTTTTGCATAGAAACGTTAATAAAAGTTGTATATTTTAGAGAAAAAGAAAACAAGAACATTAAACCCACAAATCTCCCCCATCCCTCTCCATAGAAAGAAGCAAAAACCCCATCTACCCAGAGATATTATAGATCCATATTTCTTTGTTAGGTTATGGATTTGTAAAAATCTGCACAAGCAGGTGATAAAAAAAACGTAGGCTCATCAGGTTTCTATCATATGTTTTTTTTTTTTGCCTTCCTGTGGATCAACACTATAACACAATAGGCTGAACTGGATTGATGTCCATCTTTTCAGCCTTACAAACTATGTAATTATGTAGTTTATCCACCAAAAAAGATTAGGGGACTTTTTATCTATCCCTATACATATCAAATAGTCAGGGGCTGAAAAGAGAGCACTTCACAATCCCCCTCTACATCTTCTAAAGAGGTTTTTTTATGCTCTTGCTGGTTGGAAGAAACAGACTGAACTAGGGGCGACATGTATGAACGGGGCTGGGGCAGTTATCTGGTGTCAAAAAGCTTTATTAGACCTGTTCTATAGATGTATGAATAGACACACTCCAAACTTTGGCATGATAAGCACCTGTGCTTTGTAATGCGCCAAAGATTTGAGGTGTTCTGGGGGCATCACACCACATTCATAGAATTAGACACATTTATGATTCTTTGACGCCAAACTGTGGCGCATAAGGCCATGTTCACACGGCGTAATTGCAGGGCATAATTACGCCCCGCAATTAAGCCGTGTGGATGGGGGGGTGGGGCGGGAGCGGGGGGCCGGCACCTCGCCGGCCCATAGACTTTCATTACTAGCGGTGCGTATACGCCGCTCGTACATGACATGTCAGTTTTCTCCCCTCGCGGCGGATTCGCCGAGTGGGGAGAGGAGACGTAATCAATAGTTCTCTATGAGAACTGTGGATTACCGGAATGACTGGGAAGTATTCCAGCCGTAATTCGCGCAGTACAGCGCGAATTACGGGCTGAAATACGTGCCCAAATAAGCCGTGTGAACATGGCCTAACAGTTAGAACAGCCAGACCAGGATAAAGGTGGTCTGCCTAAGCCAGACTTATATTGGCACTACAATGCGCCTGTATGTATGACCTGCAGAAGAACAAGTTCATACATTCTAGCACATTCTACACTGCCTTAAAGCTATTTAGAACTAGCCTGTCAGCGCCAACATTCATAAATGTTGCCCTAGGTCTCTATGTACTAGAAGCTCCTAGGCAGCTACCTAGGAAGCTACCCATATTCTTGCCTGGTCTGGTATTGTAAAGTGCTGCAGAATATGTTGGCAATATATATAGAATTAATTATTACCGTATATATAAGTGATCATGTGAAACACCATTCAACTCCATGTTACAAATAAGTGCCCCTGTGTTTCCCACTTACATTCCTAGTAAAGCTCTATTCAGCCAACATACAAAAGTGCTTATCTAAAAATGGTACAACATCATGACAGGTTCTCTAAAGAGATGAATAAATTATGTCCATCTTCCAAATAGAAATTAAATATATGAATGATCTAATAACCGTAGAGATTTTAGAGACTGCAGGGAATCATTATACAGAATACAATTTAGAGACAAACTACAACAGATCCATGAGCAGCATCCCACAGATGTCTCCTAAATAGCAACAAGTGATTGTGTTTTCTAAATTGAGCATATCCACAACAAACTGATAAAAGTTTAAACAGTAACAATGATAGTGAAGTGCGTTTTAAAAAGATACGACTATGCAGCCAAAGATACGAGCAAGAGGAGTTTATTTAAAGCCAGTACGGATGTGTTCTGACTTGATGTTATTTGTTATATAACCTACAAAGTTCTTGGATGCAAGACTAAAAAAATATCAAATGGAGTCACAGTAAAAAAAAAAAATCTTATATTACATTTTTATTAGCATAATACATATTGAAAATATATTAAAAAGTCAAAAAACGCTAGCGGGGAGGCGGCATGGTGGGCTTTCGGTACCAGATGTTACTAAATATTTCTGGGCAGCGCAACTGAGGGTTATAGGTACAGATTGGTCGCAGCTCTATGCATACACCAGATGGATGGAGCTTGAGAAACAATGGACGGTACCTATGCACCCCAACTCCCTGCTTTGGGCAACCACAAGAACTAAAATGGAAGCCCCGCTGCTGAATTCTATGTCTCTGACGAGATCTATTTGGCAGAGATGTTGTGACAGGTTTGGGCTGCGCTCTAAGGCTTCTCCCATGACATCTTTTCTGGTCCATCCACAGCTTGGTGGGGGGCAGATGGATGAACGATGGCGACCGTGGTATCAAAGCAAATTGTTTCACTTTGCTGATATTGTGGACCCGCGTACATTACGGATAAAGCCCTTTCAGGAATTGCAATCTCAGTTTGGGCTGCCATCCTCGAGCCTTTTTTCATATTTACAAATTAAACACTATATGGGCTCGGTGCTGGCAGCGGATGGGGTCTCTAAACCCTCTACTTTTGAACAAATTTGCCGAGCAGGCGTCTCCACTAAGGGGCTGATCTCGGCTATATATCAATTGATGATATCTCCAGATCAGGAGACACCAGCACCGCACGCATATATGTCCAGATGGGAGAGGTTCTTGGGTTTCACCCTATCTCAGGAAGAATGGCAAAGCATTTGGTCTAGGTCGTCTATTTCCATCCAGAATAAAGAAAATCAATTTAAGTTGTTGATGTATTGGTACCACACACCCGCCCTCTTACATAAGCTGAATCCGTCTCTACCGGATGTGTGTTGGAGATGTGGGGAGTCAGGAGCAGATGTGCCGCATGTGTTCTGGGCTTGTACCAAGATAAGCTCATTTTGGAGGCAGGTTCAGTCATTGGCCTTTGAGATCCTTCAGGTTTGGGTCCCTCTAACACCCCAAAATTACATTTTAAATGTCCCATTCCCTTCGTTGGGCCGTAAACTGGGTAGGTTATTTCTATATATTGTAACTGCAGCCAAGTGTTTGATAGCTAAACACTGGAAACAGGCTCTCCCTCCTTCTAGAGAGACTTTATGTTGATGTATTAAATAAATTAGGGATATGGAATACCTTACAGCCCTTAAGAATGATGAGTTGGAATCCTTTGACACGGTTTGGAAGGCCTGGGAAGAGTATTGTATTTTCCGGGAATTCTGATACTGTGCACTCGCTAGATAACCCTACCCTGCTGATTCATTGCATTTGGTGAATTTTTTACCTTCCGTGTCTTGTCTCGTCTAATCCCCAACTGTACAGTTCCTATATTGCTTTTCTTATAATGTTTTATAAGTCACAACATTTTGCAATAATGTTCAATACCTTCGCTAAAGCTAAGATATGGTGTTTCTATACTGAAGATATATACTCTGTGAAGTTATATATTGTATTCTGTACATGATACTTGTTATTGCGTTGATGCTCAAAAGAAAAATTTAATAAAATACAGTTAAACAAAAAAAAAAAGTCAAAAAACACGATGGACAAATAGGGTCTGCAGTGACGTCTTTTGACAAATAGGACCAGAAACAGTGGGCACTAAATCATGATCAAGGTAATTATTATAAAATGCCAATGTGATGGCAAAAATAATATCAATCAAATACAAATAACAGAGGCACAAAAAATAAAGAATATACAGCAATAATGTAAGTAGAAAACCAGTAAGGGAAAGAAAAAGTAGAGTGCCTAACCAGTGTCAATAGCCAACAATCCAGTCAATAATATACATAGCGCAGTGATACATGTACACGAAGCACGCAAGCTAAAAGGGTGTCGGGTTTTCTGCAGTGGATAATTGTAATCATGTTCTGACCATTTGTATTCTGTGATTAATTTTTGATTTATGGCATTGTGTTACCTTACTTATACTTTTGTTTATCACTAAGCATCAGCACTTTAGACTTTTGTATATACAGGTAGTCCCCGGGTTACATACGGGTTAGGGACTGTAGGTTCGTTCTTAAGTTGAATTTGTATGTAAGTCGGAACCAATATATTTAGTACATGTATGGAGTACATGTATGGTGTATATGTATGGTGTGTAATTATAGGCAGGTATATGTCCCCATAGCAGGTATATGTCCCCCATAGCAGGTATATCCCCTGTATAGGCAGATATATTTCTCCCATAGGCAGGTATATGTCCCCTGATAAGCAGGTATAGGTCCCCCATAGCAGGTATAGGCAGGTATGTGTCCCCCATAGGCAGGTATAGGCAGGCTATAGGCAGGTATTTGTCCCCCATAGGCAGATATAGGCAGGCTATAGACAGGTATTTGTCCCCCATAGGCAGGTATTTGTCTCCCATAGGCAGGTATAGGTCCCCCATAGCAGGTATAGGCAGGTATTTGTCCCCCATAGGCAGGTGTAGGTTGGTATTTGTCCCTCATAGGCAGGCCATAGGCATGTATTTGTCCCCCATAAGCAGGTATTTGTCCCTCATAGGCAGGTATAGGCAGGCTATAGGCAGGTATTTGTCCCCCATAGGCAGGTATTTGTCCCTCATAGGCAGGTATTTGTCCCTCATAGGCAGGTATTTGTCCCCCATAGGCAGGTATATGTCCCCTCATAGGCAGGTACATGTTCCCCCATAGCAGGTATAGGCAGGGCTTACTAAAAAAAAAAGCAAATACAAATACTCACCTCACTCCCCTGCTGCTCCGAGGCTTACCTGTGGCTCCGTTCTCTCTCCACTCTCTGTCTTCTGGCGCAGGCCTGTGATGTCTTCAGGCTGTGCAGGCAGCATGATGACATTGCACGCTGCCTGTGCCGGAGATTGCGGAAGGTCGTACGTCTGCTTGCGACTTTCCAGAGTTCTATTGAGGAGCAGGGAGGGCTCGCTCTCTGCTCCGCAATAGAGTCTTAAGCTGTATGCGCTCCCAGGAGTCGCATACAGCCGAAGCGATCCCCGCCGGTGCCCGGGCTATGGCAGTGCCCGGACGCGGAATGGAGAGTCAGCTGTATGCACTCTCAGCTACTTGGGATCCCAGAGGAGTCGCATACAGCTGAAGTGTCCCTGGCTTGCGTCGTTCCGAGGTCCCCATTCGTAACTAGTGGACAGACGTAAGTTGGAACAACGTAAGTCGGGGACTGCCTGTACTATGTTTAATTTTTGATTCGTGACACTTTGTCACTTTAGTATTTATACTTTAGTTTATCATTAAGCATCAACACTTTAGACTTCTGTATATACTATGATTAATGTTTGATTCATGGCACTGTGTCACTTTAGTATGTATACTTTAGTTTATTATTAAGCATTGGCATACCATTGTATATGTATCGCTGTGGTATTTATTTGATTGACTATATTGTTGGTTATTGACACTGATTAGGCACTTCCCCCCTTTCTTCCCCTTACTAGTATTCTACTTACATTTTTACTTTATGTTCTTTATTTTTTGTGTCTTTGTTCTTTGTATGTGATTGAATTTTTTGCCATCGCATTGGTCTATATATTAACTTTAATTTTATATCAATTACCTTGGTCGTGATTAAGTGCCCACTGTTTTTTGCATTTTTAATATATTTTTAATATGTATTATGCTAACAAAAATGTTGTAGGTTTTGTATGTCTAATAAGCACTATGTTAACATATGGTGTTTATTAGACCTGCATATTTTGTCTTGATCAATGTAGTTTTGGGTTACATTATGTTATTTGTTACCCTGGTTTTCATGGCTACTGTTTTAATAGCAGTCGTGCTTCAAACCAAGACTCCAAAGATTTTTTTTTTATCTACACTCTCCATTTACATTTCTTTCTGACATGCTGGTCTTATTAAAAACATATTCCTATTTAAGGCAGTCCTGGATATCTTCCGCTAATCTTTGGAATGTATATATACACACGAATTTTGTACGCATTTATAGTGATAGAGAGCTAAGACACACACAGAAGGAGAACTGGATAAAGTGTTCCTCCCCTTCTGCCCATGGACATTACTAAAAACTACTTTGATTTATAAATAATGTTTAGCATAAACGTAGACTACAAAGACAAAAAATGCACTAAATGCATCACAGTGGCTCATGTTATATGATCAATTTGCTACATCTTTAGACACAGCTGTCTAACGTAATACAGTCTATTGCTTGTATCAATTAGGCTATGTTCACACGGCTTAACTGCGGGGCGTAATTTCGCCCCGCAATTACGCAGTTTTTGGCCCATGGGGCGGGGGGGAAGCAGTGGGACCTGTGAGCGCGGGAGCCGGCATCTTGCCGGCCCATAGACATCACTGCTAGCGGTGGTTACGCCGCTTTAAAGTGACTAGAAGTATCCCCGCCCGGAGGGGAGAGGAGAAGTATCCATAGTTCTCTATGGAACTGTGAATTACACTTAATAAAATGGGACGTTTGGCCCTTTAATTTGCGCACTCGGCGCGAAAATTACGGACCGTAATACGGCCCATTTTAAGCCGTGTGAACATGGCCTTAACGTTAGTAATTGTGGCGAAACTGTGGCACATTATTTGTTCCATGGTGTTTCAAATAAGTAATCAATTACTGTGTCTGAAGTCTTGTGGATTACCAAAACACTAACTGATTCATCACTTTCCAAACAGTTTAGATAAGTGAAAAAAGCTTGCTGATAATAGAGGCAGTTTAATTGGAGTGCAGTTCTAAATGCACCAAAACTGCGCTGTGTGAAAGCACCCTAAGCCACCTTGTCATAGACATAATAAATGTAGTGCAAGGCATGTACACACAGACAAAATTGTTGTTACCCTTTTCATTAAAGAGAGAAAAACCCACAATGGTCACTGAAATAACTTTAAACTGGCAAAAGCAATAATAAATTTAAGTTTACTGAAACTCAACCCTAGAAAAGAATAAAAATAATTTGACTGTACGGACACATTAAATTTGGGTGTTTTTAAACTTGAACATAGACCAAAGGCTGTAAGACCATCTCAAAACAGCTTGATATTCCTGTAACTACAGTCGCATATATTATTCATAGGTTTAAGGGCCATGGACCCGTAGCTAACCTCCCTGGACTTAGCCGCAAGAGGAAAATTGAAGAGACGGATAATACGAATGGTAAACAAAGAGACCAGAACAAAGAGATTAGAAGCAAACTCCAAGGTCAAGGTACATTGGTGTCAGATCACACCATCCGTCGTTACCCGTGCCAATGAGGACTTAATGGAAGATGACTAAGGAGAAAACCAATGTTGAAAGCAAATCATAAAAAAGCTAGACTAGAATTTGACAAACTGTCCCAAGCCACAAAACTTCTGGGAAAATATCTTTTGGACAGATTAGACAAAACTGGAGCTTTTTAGCAAGTTACATCAGTTCTATGTTCACAGACACAAAATATGAAGCATCAAAAGAAAAGAATATTGGGCCTCATTTATCAAAACTGTTTAACAGCAAAACTGGCTTTGTTGCCCATATCAACCAATCAAAGCTCGGCTTTCATTTTACTAGAGCAGTATAAAAATTAAACCTGAGCTCTGATTGGTTTCTATGGGCAACAAAGACAGTCTTCTATTAGACAGTTTTCATAAATGAGGCTCATTATATCTACTGTGAAACATGAGGGAGGCTCGTTTTATGTTTGGTGCTGGCTTTGCCTGTCCCTCTAGCATGTGTTCTCCCACAGGATTATGAACAAAACACACAGCTACAAATATCCAAGAATGGCTAAAAGCAAAGAATTGAACTATGCTGAAATGGCTTGTATGAGTCCTGATCTAAATCCTATAAAACATCTGTGGAAGGAGCTGAAACATGTAGTCTGCAGATGGCACATCCACACAGCTGGAGCAGTGTGCTCATGAGCAGTGCGCAATATACCTGATACCAGAAGTCTCCTTCAGAGTTCCAGAACTCATTTGTTTACAGAGATGCTGAAAGTGGTTTCAGCTATCAATGTTTTATTTTTTAATTTTAAAACAATATAAACACCAACCTACTCATCATATTCCCAGTGCCATGTTAATCAGGGCTTTCTCCAAAATCAACATTTCATGCCTTCTTTCTCAAGCTTGAGAACACCAGTAAAAGGTGTTTTGGAATACTATGGCCTTGTCAGCTATCCAGTAACATGAGGAATTCAGCCTCCCTGACACTCACTGCAGAGCAACTGTAGCAGTTACACCGTCCAGGTGATCCTGTGATTGTTGGGGACTGAGGCAGTTATAATAGAGGTTATAATAGAATTTCAAAAGTAGATCAGTTCTTAACTTATGCTTGTTTACACAAACTTCCCTCGGTTACTGGCAATATGTCCTGCTGGGTAAATGCCTGGTGGGCCGCTTTGCAGGTGGGATGCCTGACACGGCCACCCAAGTAAAAATAAGGAGCGATCTAAACTGCACTGTCTTGATCCTGACTATAGAGCCAGTGACAGTTCCCAGCAGGGCCCTCATTTCTGCAGGTCATGTCACAACACAGTGCTATTGCCCATTACTCCTCCTGTCTCTATCAGTGAGGTAGCAGGGAGCAGGTTGTATTTGTTTACTCCGAGCTGCTGTGGTCCTGAGCAGTGTGGAAAGTGTGTGATAAATCACTTCACTTCTGTGTGAGGGCAGGTGAATATAGGGACTCTCCTGATATGAGCCACCATGGCTAGTAATGATGTGTAAGGTTTCTATGGGCTGACATTCAGACCACAGATCATTATTAGACCTGGTGAATCATTTTGAGCCCCCCTTGTCATCCCAAGTAGTCAGGCTGGTAGAACTCCTGTGGGCACTCACAATCAGTCCCTGCAGGAGTCAAATGACTCCTACATAAGCATCTAGAAGTCAAACACATTCTTGCTGAGATATCACAGTGAATGTGTTGTATTATTTATTTTCTTCCCCGCCTTCCAAGAACCACAGTTTTTTTAATTTTATGTGTATATAGACATACAAGAGCTTATTTTTGTGGAACAAAGAAGTACTTTTAAGTGCTGCTATTTACCATACCAAATATACTGGGAAAACAGAACAATCCTTGTGGGTGTGAAATGGGAAAAAAATACAATTGTGCTATTTGGGGGTAAAATTTTTAGAGAGTTCACTTTGCTATATAAAAGACATGCTATCTGTATTCTGCGAGCTAATACAATTCTAGTCAAACCAAATCCACACACAGTTTTTGTTATGTTTTACTAATTAAAAAACCCACCAAATAAATTATATACTGTGTATACAGTATTTACATAGTTAGTATGGTTGAAAAAGACACGTGTCCATCAAGTTCAACCAAGGGTTTTTTTTGAGACCAGTAACTTTTTTGCTTTTTATGTTTGAACCTGAGTAATATTTTTGCAGGCAGAAGTGTAGTTTTTATTGGTGCCTTTTTGGGATACATGCAACTTTTTGATCACTTTTTTTTTCTTCCACTTGTTTGGGGAGGCAGAGCGACCGAAAAACTAAGGTTTCTCATTGGTTTTGTTTTTTAACTCCTTACCGAACTAGTGACATATGGATATGTGCATCTCCCCTTTCTTCAACTTCCCCCACCTCCCCTGCGTCTAGATTGGTTACCAAGGCAGCTAGGAGCCTAATGAAGGCCTCCATAGCCACCATATAAGCTCTTCCATTACTTAAAACCGCCATCTTTGTTAATTACATTATATAAATAATGCAGAAGGGTGTACAAGCGAGCAAGCCCCTGTAATGCTAGTCAGAAATATGACTATTGAGCCAAATTATAGTGATTTATTTCTACTTTATATCAAATTAATGTAATTAGCTTTGATGGTATAAAGTTTGCATCTTTGCCTGGATTTTTAGGCGACTCAATGTCTTGCTTCTTGAGTCCAAAGGTAGGCGGTTTACGCTTCTATTGACTGAATACACATTAGTTCAAATTTCTGTGTACTTTTGGCTTCTCTTATGTGAAGAGGTGTGTTTGTATATGGTATTCTTTAACTCTCAATGAGGAGTACGAAAGACAAATAACACATGGGCATTATTTTAGCTGACCACAGCATTAGGACATGTCAGCCATCTTGTAGAGGTGACATATAAAATCTCTTACATCAGCCATGAAAACCAGGAAACCGCCTACCTGTGGTAGAGACGTCTACACAGTGTTGCCTCCCTACGAGTTTTCTCTTTCCTACGCCATTCTTTCCCGGTTTCTCATGGTTGAAGCAAGAATAGGATCGATGACGCCACTCGGCAGGTGAAGTTATAAGCACTTAAAACCTTTGTAAATAACTATTTTTCTCTCATACACTGTACATACTGTCTCCCTATTTTCTGGAATCATTTTATGTTATCATTTTATCATACTTGATTGATTATTGAACTATTGTAACAATAAAGCTGTGTTATATATCCTTATTGACTGGTTAATCTTCTATAAAGCTGTATTCCGAACTTGTTAAAATATAATTATAAAACTTAGCAAAACAGCCCCCTCGTGGTCAAGTGCCCGAGGGGGACTGCTTGTATAAGTTAAAAAAAAAGTATAAAAAAATTAAAAGTTCACAAAGTTTAAAAAGTATATAAAAAAAATATTAAAAGTTCACCACACCCCTTTTTCCATTTTACAAATACATTTTTTTTAAAAAGTTACACATAATTGGTATCTCCACATTCATAAAAGTCTGATCTATCAAAATATAGCATCAATTATCCTGTACGCTGAACACCGTAGAAGAAAAAAAAATCCAAATGCCAAAATTGTGTTTTTTTGGGTAATTTCTAGTGACCAAATAGCAGCTATCTGAAATTGGTATCAATAAGAACTATACCTCAGCCCACAAAACATGCTCCCTCATTCAGATCCATAGATGGAAAAACAAAAACGTTATTGGTTAAAGAAAATAGCATTGCAACGGAAATTTAAGAAATCGAGAATGTTTGCATTTTTTTTTAAACGGTACTAAAACATAACAAAAATCCTATCCTATTGTAGCAACCTTTATAACAAAAAAATAACAACATAAAAACATAAGCAAAAATTATGCACGCTTCTTTTTTGTCACATTTCCCCCCGCTTGTAATTTTTTAGTGCGTTCGTTCCCAGTATATTCTATGGTATGGTTGGTTAAAAAGTACATCTTATTTCAGAAAGAACAAGCCTCATATGTCTACATAGATAAAAAAAAATATGGATCTTGGAAGGAGGGTAGGAAAAAAAAATTATGACCCTCCGTCAGGGGTTAATGATGTTAATAGTGCAGGATAAATGATGTTCAATTTTAATAGATCAGACATTTACAGATAAAGAAATATCAATTAGGTTTATATATTTTTATTGTAAAATAAGAAAAGGTGGGTGATTTGAACTTTGAAGTATTTTTACATATTTTTATTGCCTTTTTTTTTATACTTGTAGTCCCCCCAGGGTACCTGATCACAAGGGGAGGCATTTACTTGTACACTAATTTGCAATGCTAATATGTTGCTGACTAGTGATCATGTAGTGACGGGATAATATATGCCTTTGATTGACCATGTGATTGGATGTTTCGCATTTTTCTTGTTGAGTTATTGGTGTATTTTACATATTTTAAGGAGTGGTGAATGGTGTAACAAAATTAAACAAAATTTGTCATCGCATATATTATGCGCCACTATTTTTATGTAATATTGGGAGAGGGAGATACATTGGTGGCTGGCGGGGTTTGAGAGCCAGGGCTAATTTTTTGTCCCACTCTGGCCTAGCAGTAGCCCTAGCAGTAGCCAGGCTGGTGATGAGACTCCTTGCTATGTCTAGAAAGGAGCTTGTATCTTAGTCCCTGATCTCTCAAAAATAGAAAAAGGAGCAGCACCACAGAAACGTAGCTGTAGGTATTGACATGGGTGATTAAAATCACTATTTTCGATATTTGTGGTGCTGCTTCATTTTCTATTTTAGGAAGGATTTTTGGAGGATTTGGGGTCTAACTCTGAAAGCCTGCACACGGTTATATTTTTTTGTTATAGATACAGTGCTGTTCTTCTGCAAGATGTAGTGATCAGTCTCTGATCTCATCTCTCTACTGAGAAAAATGTTAACCCTTAGATCTGCTGACCTAGGAGCAGTCTGGTACCGTCCTGTCACATCTGCAAAGCACATTTATACGTAGTTGAATCAAAGACAACAGTCCCTAAGCAGCTATCAGAGTGTCTTGGGAGCAGGTAAGCTTTTTTTTTCTCTCACTAGAAGCTTCTTCTCATGACAAATACAACTCTGCTGGCTCACATTTGTAGCCAGATATCCTACTTTAACAATGTCATTGTTTTTCCCATCCTCTTCATCAGTAATATCCTTATAAGACAGCTCAGCTAGAAATAGGAGCTAGCAGAGCTAGAATGTCATTCAATGCTATAGACCCATCCACAGCTTGTGCAGGAAGTGTTAGACTGAAGAAGCTGTGAAAATTTAAAAAAGCTAGATAGGACAACTCGTGTAGGGGAGCTGCTGCGACTCTTCTGGTGCCAAAAACCACCATACACCTTTGACGGGTCAGAGCTGTTTTGGCAGCTTAAGACATAAGAATGATTGGGGATTTATAGGTTTAATAGCAATACATCAGCAATTCAAAATTGTAAATAACAAAAAGCATTAAGCAAAGGGTTAGGTCAGCACACTGAGTAATCTCTGACTTGTTTCTATAATAGGAGAAATGTACTTACTGATGAAGTGGTCTCAGCTGCCAGCCTTGCCGCATATCTGGCAATCAATCTATGTTCTTCATCTAGGCGACTGGGACTGTCAAGCATTCTGTGCAAAGGAAATTAAGACAGGAAGAAAAAAGGGAAAAAGAACCATTTTACACTTGGAAACCTAATACATGCAAGGCAAATAACCCAAAAAGTACAAATGGCATTTTCCCTTTTATAATAAGCTCCACTGCTACAAAGAGAAAGGGTATGTTCACACATAAGGCAGAAAAATGTGTTTCTGACATGGAAGAAATCAGAGGCGACACCTCGGATATATGCCGAGAATTTTGACTTAGAGGCGTTTTTCACCTCTGATTCTGACGTTGGTTCGCTCCATTGCAATGGAGCTAAGCCACCACCTCTTCTCCCCCCCAGCGGGATCCCATGAGGATCCGTTCAAAAGTATGAACATGCTCATACCATATTTAGAGCATTTTTTTTTTGTGAACCTGAATAAAGCACATAGTAGTAGTCTAGATTACACACAATATGATAGCATAACATTACATTATTAAATATATTCCAGGAGAATAACTTGATATACATTTGGAGTATAGCATAGCAGTGGGCAGCACTCTATGGGTTTACATATATCTTTACCAAACAGGGAAGCTTGCATTATATCCCCTGCGGTTCTGATGGCAAAGTAAACAATATCTGTACATTGTGCAGAAGGTTAATTTAAAATTCTCTATTATTTCACCACTCTGAAATGAAACCTATAACTTTGCTAAACACATTATGATACAATGTAAAAACACTTGTAATGATGCCTTCACCCACGGCACAGAGACCATCAGAAAAATAACCATTACAAAGCGTATAATATAGCTGCTATCGGTAAGATTTATTAGGTAAAACAAAAAGAACTAAAGGTATATTTTATTGCCTACAATCCTCAGATTTCCACCATATAGAGCGTAGTCAATGCTTCTAAGGACAATTGCCTCCATAATGCGGCACTTGATGGACCATGCCATAATTTTGATAAAGTCAGAAGCATATGGAGGTTCCTTGAGCCCCTATGCATCCATATGGCTGTATATTACAGATCCATACAAAGAGGAACCATATTATAGTCATGCACCTGAAGCCTACATGGAACGCAACCAGAAGTTGGTCAGAAAAATCTTGCTGCATTTATCCATCAAACTTTAAACTGTGTATAATAAGGATAGCCAAAAAGAACATTCATCTAACAGAACTCGCTGTTCTCTCTATAATCAGGTTTCCATCTCATATACAGCAGAATTTATCTGCTTACATTCTGAGCTGGCGCTGATTCACATCTGTAGACTTCAAGGGCGAGATATCCGAAAATTGGCGTTGCTACTTGAGTTTTTAGGTGCATTAAATAAGTGTAAAGTGCGCCAGAAAGTCCAACACTATCAAAAATCTGGCGTCCGGTATACCTTGCATAGTAAACAAAATGCGCTTAAAATTGACGTGCTGTGCGCTTCCATAATGAAATTGAGGCGCACAGCACGTCATTACAAATGTATATGTGTTAGGCACATTTCCCATTTTACAAGTATGTGTTAGGCGCATTTCCCATTTTACAAGTAAAATTTTACGCTTCTAATGATATGCTATGGGCTGCAATTTGCGCTAATCGCGGCACAAAACATTTCATTGTTAGGATATGTAATGCCCCTATCGAGGCACATCGCGCACAGAGGCGCATAGCTTATCATTACAAATATATATGAAATGCGCCTAGCACATACTTGTAAAATGTCAAATGTGGCTAACACATGTACACTTGTAATGATGTGCTATGTGACTCAATAGGCACATTTCGTTATGGAGGGGCACAGCGCATCATTTTTAGGCGCATTACAATGTGTCGGTCCCAGCATATAATGCGCCTAGTTTTGGTGTACGACAGTTCATTTACATCCAAAATATGGCGTCAAAAGCGGTTTTAGTGCAATATATACCAAAGAACTGTCATCGGTGTGTTGGGAAATGTCGCCCAAAGATCCTGTATTACCATATACTGTAACTGTATTAGTTTAGCAAGTATTCCCCTCAGTTATATAGGCATATAGCACCCACATTTGGTGATGACCACATTTGAAAGTTTTTAACATGGTCCACCACTTTGAAAAGGCCACAGCTGTTTGTGAGTGTGGACCATCAAGGGGTGTTTTGTACAAATTCTCAGTTATCTCAGGTTTGAAGAAGATCAACTGTTTCTATGAAATCACTATCACTATAAAATTTTTACATTATGCTATGGCCAATAAAGCCGGAAAATCACAACATTATGTATATGGGGAGAAATATATGTGTGCCCCAATGTGAAGTATTTTTTATACAAAGTTATGTTCTAATACTACTATTGCTCCTAATCTTACAATATGAATTGATGCCAGGAAAGATCACTGTATGTTAAAACCAGAACTCTAGGGCAAACTGGTAATCCGTTCAAAAGACACAAAATATCACCAAACAAAATGTAACATTATGATTGGAGTAAATGAAGCAGATAACTAATCCAGATAAAGCAAGTCCTTTCATATAACATTAGAAAGAAATCACTTTCTATATTGAGGACAGAAGCTTCTGTGGATAATGTACATTATACTTAAATGAGTTGTCTCACTACAGGCTTTCAGCCTTCTTCAGTGTGTCTGGCACCATAGGATTTTTGAATTCAGGGGCGTGCTTCTTCCCCCCTCCCCTCAGCACACAGACAGCTCTCCTGCTCCAACTGCAGTAACTTCTATACAGCAGGGGGAGGGCGAGGGAGTTTGTTGCCAGAGTTAACCCTGTGTGTGCCTGCCTAGGTCTGTTGCATGCTGCTCACTGCTGGATCAACTGCACTGTCAGCTCCACAGAGTCAGGAGACAGGAGAGGGCTGATCTTTGAGTGTGGAGAGGTCTGTGAAGCTGTGTATGCTAATAGCAGAGCAGTGGGAATGCAAGTGTTCCTATACCCCCTGCTTAGCATACAAATCTCCACGGACATCTCAAGCAACAACAAACAAATCCTGTTCTGTGCTGTCCTCCCATCAGAACAGACACAGGGCAGCTGTGAAGTGTGTTACTATACTCACGATGTGTCACTAATACAGCAGAGCAGGGAGGGATATGAACCGCTCACATGCCCACCTGATCTGTTTTATTAGTATAGTCAAAGCTCCACAGACACGTCATGATTATAGTAACACACTTCACTGCCGTCACATCCTACTGACCACAGATAAGTTTCACCAATGTTCTTCTCAATCTGTGTAGAGAGCAGGCACACACAGGGTTAATACAGGCAGCACAGCTACACAGACACAGAAGCCATAGCCCTCCCCCTCCAATACAGAAGCATCACAAGTGGCCTCATACTGTGCGGGAGGGGTTCTGTGCTCTGACCTGTATTGAGAAGCTGATCAGTCACCAGCACTGACAGCCAGTGAGAGAAAAATCAACAGGTCACTGGCTATAGTGATTTGAGGAGCTGATGCACTCCTACTACCAGGGATAACTCAAAATCAGTAGGATATTTGTAATGAACATATATTGCAAAGCTGCTTGTTTTTTAAAGATCTTTTAATTAAAACCCAATCACTGTAGCGAGACAACCCCTTTAATATACCAGAAATAGACACAATGAGGCCCTCACCTGGTGCACAAAGGAGCCGCTCATCCTGGCACATGTAATTAGTAGTGCAGAACATGTAGAACCGCACTGTACTGTAGAGAGGCGCTACTACACCGCCAAACACCGCATTTACTTCACTAAAACAATTGTTTTACATATAAAACCATGATAATTGGTTGGATCTTCCAGTCAATCACGAGCTGCAGATCAGCAGTGTCTGGGATATTGTATGGTGAGATGGATTTGAAGATACAACGTCCCAGGAAAAGACCAATATATGGTGAAATTTTTTTATCCGGAGGCTAATGTGAATGAAGTGACCACTATATATCGCTCTTCCTGGCATACACAGCTTTTTAATTGCTTGTTTTTGTATTTGCAAGTGAGTTGAGGTTGACGACATAAAAAAAACCAAAAACTCAGTAACACCCTTCTGCTCTTTATGTACGTTATATAACAAGCATTTAATAATAGAAGATTCTTGTGACTCTTGATCCTAGGTTTGCAAACTGTGGTATGTATTCCTTAGGGGGCAGTTGTTTTGTCTCCAAGGGCTCCGCACACTGTGATCACACTGTACATTTAGAAAGCAATACATTATTTTGATTATAGCCTCTGGGTACTTTCATATAATCTGTTGAAGTAGATGGGTATCTAGATATTCTAGATTACCCACAGTACAGTAAATGCAAGCAACACATCAAAAATAAAGTTACTTATAAAATAGACACACTGTGACTTATTTCACCAACAGCGGCTATAATGCCCTTACATGTAGTCATCGGGTTACGAACAAGACAGGATCTGTAGGTTTGTTCTCATGTTGAATTTGCTATAGAACTAAAAGTACCAGCATGCCATGCTATACATGTTAAATACATCTACTATTCTGAGGGGTGGAGTTTACAGTACGCGCTGCCAGATGCAACATCTTGATGAAGAGACCAGCCTCTGAGTTCCGACGGTCTCCTAGTGAGAAACTGAGGTTTTCATTGCATGTGATGTCAGCACATAAGTCATGCCCCAAGAAAGATTCGGTTTGTAACGAGGAGACTGTCATTACAGTTACAATGGCCAATTCCATTTTTTTGTGGCTAGTTACTGTTTTTTTCTGATTTGTCACTTGTTAGGACTGTAGGTCTGTTTTAAGCGACTTTTACTAAATGGTCTAGAGGGTGACATAGCAAATTAAAGGCGTTTTGCCACTTTCTAATATGGACGTGGGATCGTCCAAAATGGGTATTTAATCACTTTTCTAAATATATCTGATTAAAAAAAGTGAAGCCTCTGAGAGCTCCAGCCTGACTTAGATGCCCTTAGTTTCCTGACTCTTTACATTAGCTACATCCAGGAGCTGATCTGGCAAGCTCCTGGTCGAGCTTGCGTTGTTTGCACTTCTTATCTGATGGCAGGACACATGAACGAGTTTTGAAGGGAGGGGGAGAAAAAAGCAGTGTTACTGGGAATCTGCTTTAGCTTTATCTCTGTGTCAGAGCCTGTGTCTGCTGTATAGAGAATCTGCTGCTTGTAATGTAATTATCTTAGTAAACATGCAGACGCTCCCTGCACAGCCCTCCCCCGTCTGTAGTCAGTGAACGCTGCCTGCTCGGAGCTTATCTTTACTCCTGAGCAGATAAGAGGGAGAAAACAAAACCCATATAGCTTGTGTACAACACAGTTATTCTCTGTGGTTTAGCCAAACATGTTTGCTCAACTACAGAGACTGAATATCAGCCTCGGGAGCATGCATGGGAGGTGATGCGATGACATCACAGAGGAGGTACTTGTTTTTTTAAACACAGAAACACAACGCCCCTTTTTTCAAGGCTCAAGAGGGGAGTATCAGCCTGTTAGGTGAGGAAATCACTTCCTGGCAAAACCCCTTTAAGCACACAAATAAAAGAAACATTTATTTTTTTACCTTTACACCACGACCGTTAATTGGCTTAGTTTACACCAATATTTTATATCAAAATGTTGCCGCACATTGCAGGATTTATAGCCAAACTCGTCCATTCCAGCAATACTACCTTTCTTTTTAAGCTCTCCCCTCTTTTCGAATGAGCAATGGGCGAAATGTATGAACGTTGACGCTGACAGACCAGCTGTAAATAGCTTTAAAGTAGTGTAGATATCATCAGAATGTATGAACCTGTTCGACTGCAGTTCATACAGCTGGCACATCGTAGGTGTAATCCTGCCGCAAATTCTATCTAGAAAAGACGCTACAGAATTCCTGACAGCTAGGGCCATGCTTACTGATACTAATTACAAAACTATATTAAAAAAAATAATTTCCCAAAAATATAAAATATCTAATTAAAAATATAAAATGTATTGACAAATAATTAAAATGAATATTAAATTATATATTATAAAACTGATAATAACAGCATTTACCATAAATCCCATTATTATAGTATTAACAGTGATTACGACAACTTTGCCCTCAGGCAGACCACTTTTAATTTGGTATGGCTATTTTGACATTTATGCGCCTACTTTTGGTGTCCCACATTCATAAATGTGTCTACTTCTACGACTGTGGTGCAACACACCCCAGAACACCCCAAATCTTTGGCGCATTACAAAGTGTCAGGGCAGGTGCCAATTGCATCAAAGTTTGGAGTACAACTGGTCATACATCTATAGAACTGGGCTATGACAGCTTTTTGGCTCAAAGTATGCCAGAATACTGGCACAGCCCCTGTCATACATGTCGTCCAAAGCGTTTAAAATATATAATACATGTGGTACAGAGCATTTTCACCAGTTTTTTTTTTTAGAAAGAATTCTGAAGCATTTGTCTCCGTAAATCTTCCAACACAGAAGAAAATGGTGATGTATATTTTCATTAGGTTTCCATAGTAACATGCACCAGATCGAAATTATTAGTGCAGATTCAGGTTTTGGACATGGACCTTTCAATAAAAAGGTCCCACTTTCACGGTGAAGTCCTGTGCGGAAAGCATGTATATTCCATACTGAAATCTGCGCACTTTCTGCACCAAAGATCTGCAAAAAAAGCATCACATTCTATGCAGTATAAGTGACATGTCACTCATTCTGCACGGTTTTGGCATCAAAACTGCTTGAGATCATAGGAAGCGGATTAGCCCCATGGAATAAGAGTAATCGGCAATGTGGTGAACTTTGACGCACGAGATCCACAACAGATATTTACAGATTTTTGCCACTGGTATGTGTTAGATTTTTCAGTATGAAAAAGCCGCAGTGTGAACATACCCATAGAAAACAGCATAGAAAATATTTGAAGGCTTTTGCCAACAGTTGAACCCCTTTTTAAATACAGATATGAAGTTGTGGAGGCCACAGATTGCAATGCTAATGAAGGAACTAACACGATGTGGTCTTTTCGAGTCCTTGAGAGTGATAATTGATGTTTGCAGTGTTTTTTGCTCTGGCTAGGATGTTCATATGCTCCATGTTTGTTAGTATACAGTAATAAGCTCTCATAAAAAAACAGTTTTCTATGGTTAATAAACAAAAAAGGGATTTTAATAGCCTAGGACTAATTATAATCTTAAATTTACAATACAGTAAAAGTCAGAGACCTTGGCAAGGGAAACTGCTGTTCATACAACAGATTAGTCATGGAGGCTGAGTTTGTTGGGTGAACCCTGAATGCTGTGGGGTGAGAGGAGGGAGCAGGGATGGGACAATAGGTAGGCAAAGGTAGGAGACCGCCTAGGGTGCCACTTCATCCCAGGCAGAAAAGGGGCACAAGGAGACATGGACTGGGCTGAACTTGTGGGGGCGCTTTGTGCCTTATTTGCCACCGAAAAATGCACCAAATGTATTACAAAATGTATGTCCCACAAAACATTCAATCAACTTTTTATCAGTCTGTATACCTCAAACCAAAATGTGCACCAGCTCATGAAATTTAGTTCTATTTTATGCCACTTTCTATCATAATTTATAATAGATGTGTTGGGTAGAGGCACCACATCCCTCCCACTAAGCCCCATTTATAAAAAGTGGCAAGAAAAATACTGAAACGTCACAACATTTTACATATTGTGTCTGCCAGTAGTGTACCATCAGTTGACAAATGCCTCCCATGTTCACTTTGGCAACTACTTTTTCAGTTGATTCCAATGCATCTTAATGTCCACAGACTACCGTCAAACCATTTTAGTATAAGGCTATGTTTCCACATACGATCGTTCAGCCAGCCCCTAGACAATAATAGAAAATGCGACCTGTGGTCTACACGGGTCGTTTTTTCTCTGCTCGTCGTTTGGCACCGGCGTATTGTACAACATGTTCTATAATGAGCCGATGCTTTGAGTTTTTTTGTCAATTGTATGGGCTGACAGCAAAAAAACAAGAACCGACTGCAGTTTTTGTGCAAAATGTGACAAACCGTGGTCATGCATCAGAAGAAAACAGTCGACTTTCGGACTTTCTTTGGTCCGATGCAGTGTAGACCTAGCCTAACCCTGTAGTAAGAATACTCCGTTCTCTGCCCATACTTCTTGCCGGCCTACCAAATGTAAATTAGCAATAAGTAAGGAACAGATGAAAAGAAGGCGTTTCGTTAAAGTTTGTTACCATGAACACATAGGTCTGCACACAAGCTGTAGATAAAAAATAGAGCATTTTTAGGGAGCTATTTGTTTCAGCCAGTTTGTGAGACACTGTATAAAGCCTGGTGTATATCAGTTTCTGAGGTTTCATTGCAGATCTCTATCACCACACATACAAATGGAATCCAGTGGCTACAATGGGGTCTTTCAGCTTTTCATTGTTTTAATAGAAAAAATAGCACGGAATATGCGCCAAAGGGTCCAAACTGAACATCCTATGCAGATGGCTGGCTGTAGATAGATTTCTGATGACTGTAAGCCCATTTGATATTCCACATTTGGGGTAAAAGGTAGTCAGTTTATGAATGAATATAAAATATGTATTCCTGCAAAAGAAGCCATTAACTAAAATATGCATATTGGCAGAGCCAAAGCTTGCTACAGCCAAATGAATAAATTAGCTACACTTCTAAATAACCCAGATGAGCATCAGTGTCTCATACAAACAGTGAATAAAACACACAAAACAACATCTGTAAAGCTAAGACAACAAACAGTTTAATATGGGCATGATGCAAGCTTAGTCCTTGTCTTACACATACATCTCTCTTCAAGTAACTGGGCCACCTGAGCACATGCTGGAGTCATCTGACTTGGCTTAGTAGGGCTCATCATTCAGTGACTATCATATGCTTTCCCCTCCATTTTGTACAAACAAGACATTTGCCAAGCCTTAACTAACCGTGAAAGGTTGTTCTGCAGCATATTGGCATATACCCCGATGAGAACATGTTCATCAGCCAGCCTGTCTGCCACATCCAGGCTGTACTGTAACCTAGAGGGATGGTTTGAAAACAGGAAAGGCTTCAATGTAAAAATAAAGAAATCCAACAAAGGAAGAATATAACATGTGCATGCTGGAAATGTAAGTCAGGAGGGCAAAAGCAGAGAAAGAAAAGAGAAACAGCATTCAGCAAAATAGACCATCACCTCTACTCAGGCTATTAAGATATCAAGGGCATGCACTAGTACCAATAAAAATCTCAGCCACCTGGCAACTTCAATTCCACAAACTTCCAAGCAGAGTGTACCCACACTATACATGTATCCACGAAAAACTCCCAGCTCCGTTTACATCATGTCTGGACTTCATCAGGCATGCCCCAGATGTTCACCACTGTACACTTCTATACATCCACCACACTAACATTCAAAAAAGAAATGTTATGATAGAGGAGGTCTCCTTTCTCTATCGGATGGAGGAACTGATTGCTCATTCCCTGGAGGAAACCACTAGGTTCCTTCACACCTGGAACCCGTGGGTTCTTTATCAGGCGACTCAGGCCTTTAAAGCCCTATCGGATTAATTGTCGTGCGAGACGGACCTCTGTCCTTGGTGTTGATCTCCTCCCTCTCATCCTTAAGTTTTATACCTCTCTTGCGCTGCTGCTGTTCCCCTGTGGCCCGACGGATCGGAAAGGTCTCCCTCCCCCCACTTTTTTTTTCCTTTCTCTCCCTCTTTTTCTTTATTTTCTCAACACATTCTAATGATATTCTTATAGTCCCACTTGATTCCTGCATATGCTTGCATATATTGTTCTTCATTAATGGACCCGTTTTGTAGACCGTGTCTCAACCATTGTGCTTTCTTATGTAGAGTGACTGCGATATCCTGTCTTGTTTGTGCTTTTGTTATATGAAAATGTTCAATAAATACTAAATAAAAAAAAAAAAAGAAATGTTATGTATGTATGTATGGACATGCACACACACATACTGTATATGCCTTAGCATAGTCCTGTGTCGGTTTGTAACCAAAGTACTGCTGCCATGTGGTTAGATGACACATGACACACACAGCCATTTATATGTAGGCTGCTAAAAGGGGATTTGATACTGAATTGTTTATACTGTAGAGGACACTGTGGCCTGCATTCACCTACCAGGTGTGGAAATTGGGTCAGAACGATGTTGCACCACCCACTCACCAGTGTAGCAGAGAGCGGCTCTTGCTACAGTCACAGCAGCACCCACATCTATGTGCTGTACAATATGATGTGAGGAGTACTCAGCAGGAAGGAGAGAGGGGAAGAGGTCTCTCATCCAATCTCACTCCACTGTGCCCTGCACTCAGCAGCATTGTGGATGGATATTAGTATTTGGATTGCAGTTGTTGCCCTGGGAGAGGAACACCACCCTATAGTGAATGCATTCTCTATTGGAGCCATCGTCTTCGGATAGGTGTGTGCACATATCCTTTATAAATAAAATATATAATATATAAATTTATATATATATTATATATATATTTATATCTATATATTTAATATATAAATTTATAACAACATACAGCACACCACAACATATATAATATATGTTGGTGTAGTATAATATTTTATATTAAATAATATATATGTTATTATAAAATTAAATAAATAAAACAATCGAGACACATTCTGATCACGTCTTACTTTCAACATCTGCAGCACATGGAGAAGGTCATGTGTTGTGAGCTGGCTTGGTGGGTGTGTAAGGTGTGCAATAGGCAGTCTGTACACTTATTCCTCATTGCTGTCATGGGTAAAAGAAGTGATTTATTAGAGTTGCAAAAAGGCAAGATTATTGGATTTTGGATCCAATTTTGAATTGGATTTCTGAAATTGCGCAGTTGGTGAACTGTTCACATGTTGCTGTGGTGAAGGTGTAAGTGGACAAATGGCACCACTGCAAATATTAATGTGTTATTGATGTGACAGGTGAACATATGCTGCAGAGGTGTGTGGGGTGGACATACAGGCTACAATAGAGCAGCACACTGCCAAAATGAACAAAGGGCTAGAAGACGTGTATTTAAAACAACAGTATGACTGACTCTACTGCATACTGGTTTTAAGGCATACAGATGGTCACTGCACCTTTGCCAAGAAAGTTGCATTGGCAGAAAAGGCCTTCATTTTCATGGCAGTATTGAAATTGGACCTCTGGTGACTGGCAAACAGCTGGCGTCTCTGAAGATTCTGCTTCATTGAATAGATGGATGTTGACATGTCAGGCAAGAAACATCACAGAACAAACGCCCTACACTAATTGCTGGAAGGTGGCAGCGCTATGGTCTGAGGAATGTTTTTGGGCCCACTCATTAATGTAAAGGCACTCTTAACAGATTTGGGTATAAATCCATCCTTTCAGATCATGTACATCTGGTTGGGATCTTCCAGCGAGACCATGCAAAATGTCACACGACTAGAAATGTCCAACCTTGGTTAGAAGAGCATGACTAAGACTTTCAAATAATATCCTGGCTTTCTAAATTCACAAAAAATTTAACCCTATTGAGCAACTGTGGGACCACCTTGATTGTGGTCTTTGCTCTTTGGATCCTCCCCCACACACCCTCCAGCAGCTGTGGGATGTAGTCAATATGGTTCTAGATACCTGTGACAACCTATTAGGATCTTACTGAGTCACTCCCAGCTTGTCCATGCTGCACACGGTGGGTACTCTGAATATGAGCTGGTGGTCACAATAATGAGACTCGACTGTACGTGTATGCTTGTGTGTGTATACACACATGTACACAAACACATTCATATTTTTACACACACAGTGTGGTTTATGTTTTGGGGGGACATCCAGCTGTATTGTAAACGGAAATCTGATGCACATTGGTCAAATGTATGCCAAAAAGACTCTCTTTTGGCAAATGCCTGGCTCATAAAACTCAATGGCCATGTTAGATAAATAATTCAAAATGGAATCTTACCTAACCCTTACAATGGCGAGAGAGAACAGGGTCAACAATAATACATAACTTACAAGGGCATAGTAAACATATAAATATATCTCAATAACTTAAAAATGATAAAAGTTGTGCCCTTTTTTAATTTTTAAAGATGAGCGCCACACTTGTACTCAGGTTCTCTATGGTATTGCAGCTCAACCTAATTGACTTCAAAAGGAGATGATCTGCAATACCAAACCCATTTTTTTCGTTGGGCTGAAACTTCAAACAGCTTTTGATCAAACATAATAAATTCAAAAATAGTTCTATACAAGTGGTAACATTCAAAGCAGAGCTCCCCTGTAGCCGGCAGCATTCCATGCTCTAGTGATCTGTTTGCTTTTGCTTTCCAGGCTTTTATAACTTAATTTTTTATATGTACATTTTTAGCATGTAAATTCATAACGCTCATTTATCTGGATCGGCTGCGCTGTAATCCTAGTCTTTCCAGGCACTACAGAGTACGTTCATGGAATACAAGAATCTGCTGATATAATTATGCCAGAACGACCTGCTCTGCCTCCAAGGCTACCATCTTCAGTGAGGGGGCTAGCCTCGTAACGCCCTACAGCACTGGGGGCCATACTGAAGACATTGGCCTAGGAGGCAGAGGAGGACTCTGTCTCCTATCATCTAGCTTGATGCAGCCTGTCGCATAAGCCACGGGCAATCTGTTCTGCAGTTTTAAAACAAAATACCCTAACACAATGATCAAGAGAAGAGATTATATTTCTAAATCCTGCACAAGAGTTTTTCAAATAATATTCTATAACCTCAAGTTATAAAGGAAAAAAAAGTATCACAGTATCACAAATTTTTATGATAGGCAGACATGGAGGAGTAGCACGATTTCTGGCCATTATATAGCACTGTAGTAGAGGAATACTACATAACTTGTATATGGTATTTTTCACCATAGTCCACCTCTAACTTTCCTTTTGTCACGGAGCTAGTGGGTAGAAAATTGTGTTAATCTCACTGTGTTAATCCACTCCCCTCCCTCCATAGATTTCTATGGGTGGCATGTAACCAGATACTTTTGTGAGCGAATCTATCTTAAGGCATGTTTTTATCAGTTTTTCAGAGTCCTTTTTGAGTTTGTAGGGGATAAATTAAGAATCAAGCATATCTAACAATCTCCTGGCATGTCTGTTTTAGTAAAAAAATTGTCTTCCCCACAAACTCTTGACCATCTTTTCCTACCACATTTTATAATGCTGGTCCTTTGTTTTTCCTCCTAGAAATTCATTACTAAATAGGCAACTGGGTGCAACCATTAAAATGGTAAAATGAGTTGTGTCCATGAACAGTCAGCACTGATTGCAAAATAGCAGTCTGCTCCTACATACCCCTAAACAGGTCACACCCAATAGACAATTAAAAAAAATATTTCTAGAAGCAAAACAGAAGAACCACACAACATAGAGATCGAAGGCCCCATTCACATTTCGTTTCTGGCCGATGTTTGGGGTATATGTCGGGATACCCTTAAAATGTATCCCTCCGAATACCACTCTAGGGCTAACACAGCACCATAGAATTCTACAGGGCCAACGTGGTCACATTTGGGCTACAATTGCCCTATTTAGTGAATACATATGATTTTTACATCAGACACAAATGTCTGGTCTAATTACAGAAGCCTTTGGTCTGGTCAAGGCCCCACCAGAATATTCATCAGGATAAATTTTCACGGTATCCTGATGAATACCAGGAATGTGGGCTGAAAAAGAGACGCGGACCCAATGAAAATATGCCTAGAAATGTTATGTCACAGAGAGTACAATTATTTAATCAAAACAGGCATCTCGGAAGATTACGTAATTACCATAAAATTCTGTTACCCTAACATTACCGGTTGCTGGATTGTCAAAGTGTCATATAAACAACTAATAGTGACCCAATACACATTAGATAAGCGTCACCTGAACCAACCAATTTTGTTGTGACCCGCTGATCATCTAATAATGTGTTTGAGGCTATTCTGACTCGCCTATGATGGTAGAAGTCAGGAGAAAGTTTGATTGGGTACTGTGGATATCAACATGCATGCTCCTCAGGTCGCTATAGCTACAGACCTGTTTGATCTATCCCGATAGGCTGCCAGTACTTGTTGCTATAGCTACAGACTTGGCTTCTACTGCAGTCTAGTGGAAGCCAGTAAACACGCCCCTGACTTCAAAATGAAACCAAGAAAACAAGACTGAGGTAAGATGAATCATTGTAGCGAGACAACCCCTTTAAAGGGGAATACTGTCAGCTAACTCTATGACCAATGGTAATTTACCTCGTTCTAGTCTTAGAACTTTACTTAAAGGGGCATACTGTCAGCTAACTCTATGACCAATAGTAATTTACCTCCTTCTAGTCTTAGAACTTTACTTAAAGGGGCATACTGTCAGCTAACTCTATGACCAATAGTAATTTACCTCATTAAATCATGAGTAAATAGTTCCCAGCAGTCCATGTCATCTTAATGCAGTTTAACATTAAATGTTGCCTTACTCCAATGATTCTGAAAGTTGATATAAAACCAGAAAATTCCTTGACTACTTTGCACACTCAAACCCTATGTTGCATGTTCAGTTAGATAGCATCTCCTGCGATTATTTCACCTTATTACTCTAGTAACTGCTCCTTACACTATGCACAACTTAAAATATTACTACATCTGCAAAATTTAGAAAGAAACAATCACTGGGACTGGACACATTATTGCCAAGGAGGGCAGGCAAAATGTTATACCGGCTACCACTGGCAAGCACTGACACTAGTTGTATTGTACTCACCTTGCCCACATATTGTCACATTAGTCGCTATTATATTTAGCCAGCATGGTAGGAAAAGGCATTCTGACAGTAGTGGAAAGAAATTTGCATTAGGTAATTCTGTATATTCTGCTGCTCCTGCAAACAGTCGCTGTCTGTATACTCTGCTTCAGTCAGCTTCACTGTAGGTGTACTGCTGCTCATCACAGGACATAAGCAGGCAGATTATTACACAAACTAGGATCTACGCCTTTTGTGGAGGGGTGGAGGCTCGACTGGATAGATGAGACAGTCGTCCACTCTTACCATGAGACCTTCACCTTTAATAGTTTTTATGGCCAAATTGGCATTAATCAGGTGACAAAAGACAAGTATGACAACAACAGGTGGAGTACCGGATGGCGGAAGACTTGCTATGATAATAGTAGGACTGCTTGGATCTCCTGTTTAATCCCATAGGACACATCATAGTTGTCAACAAAGCTCATCGCTACAATGGAAGTGAATTTGAGTTCTTTTTGAAAATCGCATTATGTTAGTGTTAAGTAATTTTGCTAAAGGGAATTCGTCATACTGAACGTGCAATCTGATCTGCCAGCATCATGTTATGGAGCAAGCAGAGCTGAGCAGACTGATATACAGTGTTGTGGGGAAAGATTCAGTAGAATTTTTAATTCATTCATTTAAGTTTCTGCTTATTTTTCGCCAAAGAGTCCAGAAGTCAGCATTAGGAGTGACTGACAGCCTTCCTTGTATGAGTTTTCATACAGAAGTAGCTATTAATCACTGAATAGACCACCCGCTGGAGTCTGTGACCAAAAAAAGCAAATATTTAAAATGAATGAATTATAAGTTCTACTGAATCTTTCACCAAAAAAACAATACATCAGCCTGCTCAGCTCCTCCTGCTCTATACTATAACATGCTACTGGCAGATCAGACAGCATGTTCAATGTGATAGGTTCCCATTAATTAAATGGAATCTGTTGCCAATTTTTTTCACACTAATTAAAACAAGCCCCTGATCCATATCCTTTTCTTCTTAGCCGTTTTTATTTTCCGATTGTAGATTTCGCAATTTGTTTGTATATGATTGTGGGGACAGGATTCTTGTCTAAGCTGCTTTTGACAGTATTTAGAGAGATTCTTTACAGCAGCTTCATGGACACAGGAGCCTGTGAACAGGATCAGTCCCGTTGACTTCTATAGGAGAGTGTTGTGGGCATGCTCTGTGACTTGGGAAGAAGTCAGTGTGCAGGGAGGGGGGAGAGGGCGAACTGTGACTATCTCCTATTGTGACTGGTAGATCCTATGTTATCTATACACATTGGTGTCACCTTTCAAAGTAACCCTGCTTGTACTGATCATGAGCAGACTCCTGAAAATCTCTCCTTACAGAAAAGAGTCAGACTATAATTAGGCCTAGTGGCCAAAGCGAAAACTGCAGGACTTAAGAATTAAAAAAAAATATATATTGAAAGTGAAATAGAAAATTTAAAAAATAACCAAAATTCTTAAAAAATTTGTTTAACATAAAAACAGAAGTTGACAATAAGTCATTTTCTGATGATGCATTCCCTTTAGCAGTGCATAATAAATCTGGATAATAAATCGGACTGTATTTGGTATTACAGTTCGTCCCTATCCTATTCATTCTGTTCCTGGAATAGAGAAAAAAGCAGACCTTTTTTTTTAATCTTACAAAACTGAAATAGTAATGTACCCTGCACACTAATTGTGTACCATTCTGGAATGCTTGTAATAATGCTGATAAATGTGAATATTAGAAACCATTTCATTATAAGGAATCAATCAATTTAATGCTGAGAGGATTACACAAAGATTTATTTAGTTTTCTAAGTTTTAGTTATGCAGGATTTCATTACTACAGGTAGCCTGGGCATTAGTATGGGTTAGTAGGACTACAGTACCACCACAAGTCTGCATGCTCTGGGAATTCATGCAGATTCTAGTACTACCAGTCAGTTTTAAACTTACCCTTTGCCTTTAAGCAAAGTTGGAGCAGCCATAGCCAGCTGTCTGCTCTGCTCGCTTTCTGAGGTCTTTTGAGTAGAGCTGGTTAACAAGACAGAACAACGCTAAGAAAAACTCATAGGAGAAACATAGGGGAACGATACATATGTGCTGAATGAATGTTCCAGAGTATTGGTTCACTGGTTATTGGGAAATTAAATGAAGGTCAATATATAATTCCATTTACAAAGAAATCTAATAGAGACAGGCACGAATGATTGATATCACTTAACCAATGAGTCTAGACAAGGGACAAGCAGTTTTGTTTTTATCCAGATAATGAAAATTAGGTATTAGGTAACTGAACTGCCCATAGACATGAGATTTTTATTGGAAATTCACTGTTGATCTACTGTTGGGAAACATTCATCAGGAAAACTGGATTTTTATCTGGCAGACACTTTGTTTCGCCCAAGATAAAAGTCCTGTTAATGCGGTCAGCAACTATCTCATGCCCTTGGTCAGTTTTAGTTACTGCAGTTCCACAAAACAAAGCTGATCTAACAATTACTTTGTCACTGCTGTAACGACAGATATTCCTAGATCAACAGTTTTGATTAACTAATTTATAGACTCACTGACCCTTATTTACTGACGTGGTTGCACCAGAAAAGTGTCTTAAAATGCTCCAAAAAGTGGCACATTTATCATGAGCTTAAGATACTGGGCCTCTTTTATGAAAACTGTCTAAGGCAGGGGTCCCCAACTCCAGTCATCAAGACCCACCAACAGGTCATGTTTTCTGGCTTTCCTTATCATTTGCACAGGTAATTTAATTATTGTCAGTGCATTCTGTGGGATATCCATGACCAAGGGTGGTTTTCCACCTGAAACGCGTCGGCGTTAACAGGAGGGTGCTTGCGCTATGTGGTGGTGGGTTACTCAAGTTTTAATGGATCTTCAATAAAGTGCATCGAATTTTATTATAATATCCGGGAACCGTTGTATCAAATACCTACTACTACATGGGATATCCTAAAATATGACCTGTTGGTGGGTTTTGAGGACTGGAGTTGGGGAACACTGGTCTAAGGGTATGTTCACACAGCGTAATTTCGGCACACATTTCACCGCATATTTGCGCTCTAATACGCAAATTACGGTAATCCACAGAGAATCCACCGAGAACTATGAATTACGCCTCCTCTCCCCGCTTGTACAATATGATCGTATTGTATGTGCAGGGAGATAAGTGACATGTAATGCATGCCGGCTCCCCCCCGCGCCGCGGGAGTATGCGCTGATCATCGCGAGCTCCCGAGACACACGCACCACAGTAAATCATGTGAACATACCCCACACGGCATTTTTCAATATGTTTTTCAATCCAAAAAACGGTTTGAAAAGTGCTGCTTTGTATGCATTTTCTGTGCATTAGGATCGCACCCCATAGTTTTAAATAGGGTGTTTGTTGCGTAAAACGGATCAAGAATTGAGATGTCAATTCTCTGAATGAATCCGAAAGATGCATCAGAAAGACGCACGTAAGACACACATCGACGATCAGACATCTGAACACCGATATGTATTTACATGGAAACTAATGTAAATCACACTGCACATTGTTAGTTGCGTTTGGGTCCATTTTTGTGTCCGTATCACGGATCCTAATACGCATTTAAAAAACGCTGTGTGAACATAGCCTAACAGTAAGACTGTCTTTGTTGCCCATAGCAGACAATCAGAGCTCAGCTTTCATTTTTTATACTGCTCTGATAAAATGAAAGCTGAACTCTGATTGGTTGCTATGGGCATCAGAGACAGTCTCACTGTTAGGCTATGTTCACATGGTGTAATTGCGGGGTGTACAGTACGCCCCGCAATTATGCCGGGTCTTTGGGAGTCGCGCTGATCGGCGTGTACCCCTGCGACACGGGGGGTGGGTGGCCTTCATTCTGCCGGCCCCATAGACTGTCATTACTCACGTCATTATGTCACTTATCTCCCCGGGCGTACAATATGATCGTATTGTACACCAGGGGAGAGGAGGCGTAATCGATCGTTCTCTATGAGAACTATGGATTACTGTAATTTCAGCGCGCATCTTGCTCGTATTAGAGCGCAAATGCGATGCGAAATGCGAGCCGAAATTTGACCGTGTGAACATACCCTTAGACCATAGTTGCCAACTTTCGAAAATAAAAAAGCAGGAGACTTCAGTGGGCGGCGCGCGTAGCGCGGTGCGGCAAAAATTTGCATGGACACGCCCATCTTGTCGGTATGCCACGCCCCTTCAAAAAAGCCACACCCACTCCACCTAACTGCATAACGGCTTTGGAAGAAAGCCAGGTAGATTCCATTATATCAATTTAGTAGCACCCCATAACCATCTAGTGCCCCTTACAGGCCGGTAGATGCCCCCTTGTAGCCAAGTAGATGCCCCCTCTTAGCCAGGTAGAGCCAAAATTTTTAGCCAGGTAGATGCCCCCTTTGTTAGCCAGGTAGGTGCCCCCCTTTTAGCCAGGTAGGTGCCCCATTGTTAGCCAGGTAGTGCCCCCATTGTTAGCCAGTAGTGCCCCCATTAGTTAGCCAGGTAGTCTCTCATTGTTTGCCAGGTAGTGCCCCATCTGTTAGCCAGGTAGTGCCCCCATGTTTTCCCAGTAGATGTCACCATTGGTTGCCAGGTAAAGTCACACTTGGTTGCCAGGTAGATGTCCCCATTGGTTGCCAGGTAGATGTCCCCATTGGTTGCCACGTAGATGTCCCCATTGGTTGCCAGGTAGATGCCCCCATCTGTTAGCCAGGTAGTGCCCCCATCTGTTAGCCAGGTAGTGCCCCCATCTGTTAGCCAGGTAGTGCCCCCATATTGTTAGCCAGTAGTGCCCCCATCTGTTAGCCAGTAGTGCCCCCTCTGTTGCCAGGTAGTCCCCCTCTGTTGCCAAGGTAGTGCCCCCTCTGTTGCCAGGTAGTTGCCCTCTTCCTTAGCCAGGTAGAGCCCCCTAAAGCTAATTAAAAAATAAAAATAATAAAATCCACTTACCTACCAGGCTCCTGCAGCGCGGCCAGCTCCTGCCCGATCTCTTTCAGCGGCGCAGGGGGAAGTGAGAGCAGCCGCGCGTCACTCCCCTGCAGCCGCGCGTCACTTCCCCCTGCGCCGCTGACCTGTATGTGCGGCGCACACACCGGTCGCGTACATACAGGGAGAGGAGGTGAGGAGGGAGCGATCCCTCCTCCCCGCACAGTGAGACCGCGGGGGGTGAGCGGCCGCTGCGGCCGCTTCACCGCCTGTAGGATGCGTCCGGCGGCGCAAGAGTAGCGCACCAGCGCTACTCTTGCGCCGCGGTAATTTAAAGGACCCCGCCAGCCTGCAGGCGCGGAGGAATGCCAAACTCCCCCGGGAGGGCGGGAGGGGACCCCAAATAGCGGGACCCCCCCGCCAAAAACGGGAGAGTTGGCATGTATGCCTTAGACAGTTTTCATAAATGAGTCCCACTTTCTGCACACAGCTCAATGGGTGGGCGTGGACACGACTAAGGAACACATCTGAAATGTGTTAGCCTAGAGTAGGTTGCTGACTGTGTGCACATATATTTTCTTCTGAGAAACTAGACATATATTTTTAAACATGTTAGTTTTTGTACGGAAATTTTTTTCTTGATATTTAATCACTGTTGGAGAGAAGCTAGTATATTTCTTTCATTCATAATTTGAACATTAAGAAGTGGCTCATCTTTATCGTGCCTCCTCTGGGAGGATCTACTTTATAATCTGTCGAGCTGACCATTTTTTCACTTTTGGGTGTATAAATTTGTTCATTAGAGAGGGGGTACAACTACTTTAACAGACTCTGTGTTGACCCATTGAAAACTCCCAATATAATCTGCAGACGATGCGCCATATTCATCATATAATCAAGCTCATCACTGGCCATGGTCGCCGCGGCACTGTAAATACCACTAAATACCACTAATATTTTGAATCTGGAGTTGTAGGGATTTGAAAGATGACCATTTGTTAGTTAAAGCCATCACCCGATTTTTTCAAGACACTGAAAGATTCTTGTTTATTTATTTGTCTTTAAAGGAGTGTATAGACCATAGAAATTGATGGCAATATCGATCGGACATGCCATCAAAGTCTGATAGTCTATCTCGGGAATGGGAACACAAAAGTATCGGATCAGAATGGAGAGCCGTTTATGCTTCCACAGGACTCTCCATTCTGTTCTCAGTAGAGCCAAACATGCTGCTCACCTGTACTCGGAACTCTCGTACAACAGAATAGAGAATCGTGCACATGCACGACTGGCTTTCTATTCTGAGCCTACACTTTTGGGGGCCTGTTCCCGAAATAGGTTCCGGTCCCAGATGCGCAACCTGCACCAATCAGTTTTTAATGGCATATTCTATTGCTATGCCATCAAAGTCTATAGGAGGAACACCTTTATTGACAGAGTTTCAAAATGTCAAGTATATTATCCATACTGCTCTTTATATACTCTTCAGACAGTTGATGTATAATTATGTAAGCACATAATAGTTATACAGTACACACGTGGACAAAACTGATGATACGCTTCCATCAAAGATAGAAAAACCCACAACGGTCACTGAAATAAGTTGAAACTGTCAAAAGTACTGCAACATTTTAATTTACTGAAAAACAACTAATGAAAATGTTAATTTATTATTTCTTTTGTTAGTTTCAACTTATTTCAGTAACCATTGTGTTTTTTCCTTTCAGTAACCGAAGGGTAGCAACAATTTTGTCCTGGTCTGTTTATCTCTCTATGCCAAATTGAAGAAACACTTGGGGGGCACAATGGAGCACATTTACTATGGCAATTGCACCAGAATTCTGGCACAATTTGCACCAAAATACCGACATACATAGTTTATACCACATTTATTAATTTTTTTAGACAGTTTTTAGATACTTTTGCAGCACATCCGACAAAAGGGTCGTAACTTTGTGGAAATAGTGGCAAATGCTGGCTTTAGGGGCGACATGGGGCACCAAAATATAGATGTAATTATTGCTGCAAAGTCAAATAGGAAGTGGTATAAAGATAGACAAAAGTGTTGAAACACGTGCCAGATTTATCATACAGCATGAGCCACTGTGATATATATGGTGTGTTATTAGACTTTCCATTCTACATTTACACTGTTAATATATATCTATATATCTATGTCTATATACCTCTATCTATATCTATCTGTCTATATACCTCTATATCTATCTGTCTATATACCTCTATCTATATCTATCTGCATATACCTCTAATACTATCTGTCTATATACCTCTATCTATATCTATCTTTGTCTATATCTCTATCTATATCTATCTGTCTATATATCTCTATGTATATCTATCTGTCTATATATCTCTATCTATATCTATCTGTCTATATATCTCTATTTATATCTATCCAAGGTAAGAAGCCTTAGTGAAATAGAAAACAACTAGATCGGTGTCAACTGCATCAGGCAGTTGACACACGTTCAAAATTAATATAAATTCCAGCCATTCTGTTGCAGCTTTTTATTGGGAGTAGACAAAGTGTTGGGTAGATGTCTGCTCCCCATGTTCCACCCAGGATTCACCTGGCCTATTTAAAGTCAACAACTCAGCTGACCAGGTGTGGCTGCAATTCTAGTCTGAGCGTTTGGCTGGAGGCGGCCTGCGTCTGCTACACCAACACAACTTGGCTAAAAGGTGTTAGTGAGGGAACTACGCCTGTAATAGTAAATGCTCAGACGAGCAGGAGTTTTGTTATGTTTATTTCTATTTTTGTGCTTGTTGTGCTACATGTTTTTGTTTCCTGAAATAAACATACGGGAGGACCCGTTTGTACCTCAGAACTGCCTCGGTCTCTAAGGCTATGTTCACACGGCTTAAAATTGGACGTATTTCAGTCCGTAATTACACGCCGGAGTGCGCAAATTACGGCTGGAATACATCCAAGTCATTACGGTAATTCACAGTTCTCATAGAGAACTATGGATTACGTCTCCTCTCCCCGCCCGGCTAATACGCCGAGGGGGGAGATAATTGACATGTGAATTACCAGCGCCGTATACGCCCCACTGGTAATACAAGTCTATGGGCCGGCGAGTTGCCGGCCCCCCGCTCCCGCGGCGTAATTGCGGGGCGTAATTACGCCCTGCATTTAAGCCATGTGAACCTAGCCTAAGGGTATGTTCACACGGCTTATTTTGCCACGCATTTTGCTGCGTAGTTTGTGGTATATTGTGCGTTATACGCGGCGAAATGCGCTCCGTAATTATGTTAATCCATAGCTCTCATAGAGAACTATGGATAATGCCTCGTCCCCCTGCACATACAATCCGATCGTATTGTACGCGCGGGGAGATAAGTGACATCTCAATTATTCGTGGCGATTACGCGCCGCGAGTAATGCATGTCTATGGGGTCGACGGGCTTCCGACCCTCGTGCCTTGGGAGTACGTGCTGATCAGCATGAGCTCCCGAAACACACGGCGTATTGCGGTGCAAACTGTACGCGTCGCAATACACCGTGTGAACATATCCTAAGCCTGATAGAGTTATGCTGTGATCTAGAAGCCGTAAACGCTCACAGTATATATTACACTGCTTTTGATGACATATTACACCTTTGTTATTTATTGCTAATAATAGAAAAATAATAGAAGGAAAAATTCAATATACAAGTTCTAGAAGGCAACAATGCTAGCCACACATTTGATGAAATGACAAACCCTCATATCTACCTGGGCATGTCATTCTAGGTAAAATGAATAAATAGAATACATCATGTTGTGCAAAGCGCCCATAATACATGTAATCTAGATTTTCTCTGTAGAATGCATTAATGGGTTGGTACGGTTTAAACAGTCATATGCACTAAAGGACCTGTTGAGCTAACACAGTAGGGACTATCGACAGTTTACCATGTATTAGCTAGTGCCTAACATCCAGTGCAGCTCTAAAACTATAGTATTCACTGAACACAAGCATATACAGCACAAGTATTACACCTATATCTCCTGATTATAAGTGCTCCCAGCAGCTTACGGATGAGAGCAACGACTGTAGAGAGGGTGGTCGGTTGGATTTTATTTTAGGCTCTCTCAGGCTGAAGTTTTACAGCGTATCCAAATAGCTTGTTACTTTAGGCATCACTTTACATCATTAAGTAATTAGCTGAGCAGGTGGTAAAAGCAGTATTGTGTGACTAAGGAGCTAAATCAATCTGGCATGTTTCTGGTTGAACTGTTTACATGAATGATCCGATATATCACTGATCAATTAGCAGGATGCCTTTTTCTTATGTGTGTGGGCAGCTTTATGTAAAGCCAAGTTTGATGACATCTGGATGACTTTTGAGTCAGTTCCTTTCTACAATATTTAAATATCTTTTTGAAATTTTTGACACTCTAGATTCGGCCCGCCGAAGGTATTTCTGTTGGCCCACCAAGGGCGATGACTTGTGTAAATCTCACCTTAAAAATGGTGGTACAGTTCTGGGGAGCAGTCCTGGACTCCTGGGCTGTTTGGCCACCCTAACCTTCCAAGTTCTGCAGGTCTGTTATAGACCCTAAAATAACCCTTCCTAATTAATCTCAGGTTCCATTTGAGATAAAATTAAGCACTGGGCAGCAGGTATGGACATAGTAAGCCTAAACATGAGGCCATACAAATGGCCAGCCACATTTGACTACAGCCTTTCCATCCATCCGTCAGTGGTTGCACAAGTTTGCCAGTATCTTCTGTGGTCATTGGAGATGTGGCTCTCAACTGCATCATGGCCGAGCCAAAACTGTGCCATGTATTCCTACCGTAACCATACAGTCTGCAACAGTTATGGACATAATAAGGATAGATTCACAAAGAGTTTTTTTTTCCAGAAACTTCCTTAGTTTTGCTTTTTTTCTAGATGAAGATTTTACTGTGTTTCAAGGACATGAATTATCCCCATTCAATAGAGCTAATTAGCGTCCTAGCTCTCGACGTGTTTTCCGTGGTGAATATGCATGAAAAACATGTAGAGAACGGCTCTGCACTCCTGTTTTATTGCATATTGCACAGCTCATAAAAAATGCAGGATGTGCCTGCATGGCGCCTTTCAGCATTCAAGCCTAGGGGAGACTGGACACTGCACATTTTAATTCATAAAATGGCACATAAGATGCTTGTTGTATGCATCAAAATGTATTAGAAAAACACTGTGTGAACCTAGTCTAAGGTAAGGCCATACACATGGCCAGCAGCATTTGACCACAGCTGTTCCATCCATTCACCAGTGGTTGCACAGGTGTGCCAGTATCTCTCTGCAGACAATGGAGGTGTAGCTCTCAACTGCACCATAGCCGTGCATGAATTTCTACATGTGGGTTATCTATATGAGCTACTTTTACAGTAATATCTAAACAGAACATGAAGGCCGTTGTGCAATTAATTCCTTTTTGTATCAGGAAAATTAAGCTTTTAGAGCTGTTGGTGAAAGCAAAGTCATCTTTCCATTAAAATACAGCGCCATTTATTCCAACCTGAGTACATCTGTTCTAGGATTTATGAGGCTTGTTTTTAGAATTTATGATGAAAGGCATGACATGCTAATACAATCTATTTTAAAGGGGTGTTCCAACCATTGACATTGATGGCATATTGATATGATAAGGCATCGAAGTCGTAGGTGCGGGTCCCACCTCTGGGACACACACCTATCTTGGGAACGGGAACCCAAAAGTGTTAGCTCAGAATGGACTAAGCCAGTTGTGCATAGCTATGACTCTCCATTTTGTTCTATGGAATTCCTGAGTACAAGTAAGCAATGTGTTCTCCTGTACTCAGAACTCCCACATGACAGAATGAAGAGTCATGCGCAAGCGCGACTGGTTCTCCTTTTTGTGAGTTGACAGAGGCCCATTCCCAAGATAGGTGCGGCTCCTAGAGGTGGGACGTGCTCCTATGGACTTTATGCTATCAAGGTCTTTGGTGGGTACACCCCTTTAAGGGAGAATGGGAGTTCCTTCCATCCCACTATACCATAACCACATTGGGTATCCAATATAACATCATTAAACACACAACTGAAGAAGCTTATACTGATTACAGTGTGCATACAATATACCGGATTACCATATATTGCAAATAGTGTACAATTAAACATCATAAATTTGCGCTACAAGGAAATACAAGGTCCATTCAGGAAAATGGTCATCTGACATGACACTCACCTACTGTTTGTTTTCAGAGGAGTCACTAATGCTAAAATATTGTCACTATGGAAGACATGGCATGCAGTCTATGTTAATGTCAGGGAATCCGCCATCCCCTGGTTCATCTAGAAGCATCTAATGTCACTCAGATGCTAATGGTTTAGTGTTCAACCTACTGAACTAACAAGGTTAGTGGTTTAGTTCTCTCATACTGACCGTGGAAGGTTCTGCAGTTGACATACATACATCTTTATCAGAGAATGTTCATCAGTGATGTCACTAGTTACACTTACATTGTCAGGTAACCTGAATGAGTCAAACAGCGGAGTCGATCGTTATGTTATGAAGCAACGTCACAATTATCTAGTTTTGTGGATCCAAAGACTGCTATTTATATTTGCCAACCCTACTGTTTCTTCCAGAAGACTCACAGAAACTAGGATGCAAAAAAGGTGGGGTTTATGAAAAATCTCCCAAAATTGGGAACCAAACGGTTGGCAAGTATTACTAGCACTACTACCTCAGCAAAATAAAACGCATCCAGAAAGCAAACTGGAAATTTATTAGGAGCCTGACAGCCTCACAACTGTAGCAAAACCATGCAGCATGTATTAATACAATACAGTATCGTCAATATTCTTAGTTCTGGTGTTAGACTGAATATAATGTAGCTCCAAAGGGGTAATATTTCTCATAAGGGAGAGGCACCACAAAGCCTTTCACCCCATCCAGTCATAAAACTGCTCTGCACTGAAGAGGGGCAAACACCCCAAAACAGCTGTCTGCAGGGGGCAACTGGCTTGGCTTTAAAGCGAACCTGCCAGGTGGCTCATGCGGTCTTATAAGGGTTTGAGACAGGGCCATAGTCTGACCGTATTTTTGGCAGATGCAGGAGTATGAGAGAGTGGTAGTTTCTGTGATAAAAATAGGTTTAATTAAAACTTGTTAGAAGGATTTTCGGAATTTTTAAAATTGCGGGGGTAAGAAAATACTTATAGAACTCTTTAAGAGACAGTGAGAATTAGGTTTACTCCGCCCACATACAGTGATTGACAGCATTTTCTGTATCTGTGTGTACTGACTAAACTGTGTGTGGTCGAGGTAAGCAGAACTTTTACTTTCTGTTTAAAGGGGTTGTCTCATCTCAAAGTTTCATAGGATGCATGAATGAAATAATGCTTCTTTATTCTGTCATTTCCTGGTCAATCTGTCTGTAATTAGCATATGAACTCCCTGTATTCAGACTTCTCTGTTTATTAGTCTAGATTAAATAAATTACCTTCTCTGAGGTCCAGAGAAGTTTCTGAGCTAATGTAAACAGTAGAGCAATTACTGTCTTTTGTCTGAAAGATCAGATAACACACAAGCTATCACACTGCTGGCCACGACCTTTGTGATGATGTCAATCCCTGCTATCAGATACAACAAACAGCAGGGGGGGAGGGAGTACACAGGTTGGTCACTTGGGGAACCAGAGAGAGCACAGAAGGTGATAAAATCACTTGTAGCTCCTTAACAAAAAAAGATGAACAAAGCAATATATTTTGAAAACATCTTCATTTAGTTTTCCCTACATTTTCAAAGCTATTCTTTGTAGTGAGACAACCCCTTTAATATCTTCCCTGCTTTGTACTCAGAAATCCTATAAACCTATATCTTAAATTGCTTAGCTTCTTTATCTCTATCTTTATCACATCCTGCAATCAAATAGAGTAGCATAAAACACCTGAAGAATTCCCTTTACACTCCTAATCATGTTTCTGGGCACTTTGGTGGGTTGGATATAACTTAAGGAATGATACTTACAATAGATGGCACTGCAGTCCTAGCGCTCTTCCCTGTGGCTTATTTGAATGCATTAAATATGACATTTTTGTATTCACAGTCTTACCATATACAAGAGGTAGAACTTTACAGCACTTACATTATACAAGTACTACTTTTAGATTGTGCAGACATGACACTAGTGAACTAAACATCCCATTACCAAAGCAATGTACTAGAAAATGGGGTCAACTATTCACTGGCTATACACAACTGTTTTCTGCATAATGCCTTATACATGTATATGACTTTGAGACTTACATTTTGTTAGTGAAAGGGCTTCCTGAGGGAACGGAGTGAGAAAATATAGTGTCATTCATGCTGGTAACCGGTCTTGGAGGCCTACGAGAAAAGGAAGTCTTTAGATTCATAGCTTGTCACACACTGCATATAACACGATTTACAACTATCTAATGATGTAACTCTCCAATGTGAGACATTCAGTGATATAACGCATGCTTAAATAACTGGTCCATACAAACAATATGATTCTGTACAGCCACCATGGTAAATTACATTAGGCAGCATTAGCTTCTGCTTTTTGGTGTTTGCAGAGCTCTGCGAAGGGAGAGGCAGCTATTCCCATTACATAAGTGGTATCAAAGGGTTGGTATCCCATTGCTCTAATTGCACTATGTCAGAACTGGATGCTTGACATCCTCGAATGAATAGGAATCTGTCAGTAATTACTATAAGTCCTCTTAAACATTTAAAGTTAAAGGCTACAAAATACAATATGATAAAAATTTAACAAATCCAAAATGTGTAAACCTCTCTTAATGTCAAGTCTAACCTTCTACATGTAATGTTTTGAAAGTTAATATGACCATTAAGCTACAGTAGTGGTTATCAGCTGTATGCTAAGTATGCTAAAGGGTAAAGGATCAGAAAACAAAAAAATAAAAATACAACTGTCCAAGCATTCAGCGATATCTCATTATTTTCAGATGGTGTAATCTTTTGGCGGTGTGAATTGGGGTCTGACTATAAATGGGGTCTTTATATAAAAAGGGGAGAGGGACTAGGCTTGAATTTGTGAACTCGGGGTGGTATAGTCTGTAAACAGCTCCCTGTTTACAGATTATACCACCCGAGTTCACAAATTCCAGCCTGGTCCTTCTCCCCTTTTTATATAAAGACCACATATATACTGTGGGGAAAAAAGTATTTTGTGCAAGTTCTACCACTTAAAAAGATTAGAGAGGCTGTAATTGACATCATAGGTAGACCTGAACTATGAGAGACAAAATGAGAAAATGAATCCCGAAAACCACATTGTCTGATTTGCAAAGAATTTATTTGCAAATTATGGTGGAAAATAAGTATTTGGTCACCTACAAACAAGCAAGATTTCTGGCTCTCATAGACTGTAACTTCTTCTTTAAGAGGCTCCTCTGTCCTACACTCATTACCTGTAGTAATGACACCTGTTTGAACTTGTTATCAGTATAAAAGACCAATGTCAAAACCCTCAGTCACACTCCAAACTCCACTATGGTGAAGACCAAAGAGCTGTCGAAGGACACCAGAAACAAAATTGTAGCCCTGCACCAGGCTGGGAAGACTGAATCTGCTATAGGCAAACAGCTTGGTGTGAAGAAATCAATTGTGGGAGCAATAATTAGAGAATGGAAGACATACAAGACCACTGATAATCTCCCTCTATCTGGGACTACGCACAAGATCTCACCCCGTGGGGTCAAAATGATCACAAGAACGGTGAGCAAAAATCCCAGAACCACACGGGGGGACCTAGTGAATGACCTGCAGAGAGCTGGGACCAACCTAAAAAAGGCTACCATCAGTAACAGTAACATACTACACCACCAGGGACTCAGATCCTTAAGTGCCAGATGTGTCCCCCTGCTTAAGCCAGTACACATCTGGGCCCATCTGAAGTTTGCTAGAGAACATTTGGATGATCCAGAAGAGTATTGGGAGAATGTCATATGATCAGATGAAACCAAAGTAGAACTGTTTGGTAGAAACACAACTCGTTGTGTTTGGAGGAGAGGGAATGCTGAGTTGCATCCAAAGACCATACCTACTGTGAAGCAAAGGGGTAGCAACATCATGCTTTGGGGCTGTTTCTCTGCAAAGGGACCAGGATGACTGATCTCTGTACATGAAAGAATGAATGGGACATGTATCGTGAGATTTTGAGTGCAAACCTCCTTCCATCAGCAAGGGCATTGAAGATGAAACGTCGCTGGGTCTTTCAGCATGACAATGATCCCAAGCACACCGCCAGGGCAACAAAGGAGTGGCTTCGAAAGAAGCATTTCAAGGTCCTGGAGTGGCATAGCCAGTCTCCTGATCTCAATCCCATATAAAAAACGTAGTTTAAAGTCCGTGTTGCCCAGCGACAGCCCCAAAACATCCCTGCTCTAGAGATCATCTGCATGGAGGAATGGGCCAACATACCAGCAACAGTGTGTGCCAACCTCGTGAAGACTCACAGAAAACGTTTGACCTCTGTCTTTTCCAACAAAGGATATATAACAAAGTATTGAGATGAACTTTTGTTATTGACCAAATACTTATTTTCCGCCATAATTTGAAAATAAATTCTCTCCAAATCAGACAATGTGATTTTCGGGATTTGTTTTCTCATTTTGTCTCTCATAGTTGAGAACTACTTATGATGTCATATACAGGCCTCTCATCTTTTTAAGTGGGAGAACTTTTGGTGATTCAAAGTAGAGCAACGATGTCCAGCGAAAAAGTAACTGCTGTTTGTATAAAAAATTCTAAGCTTTATTAAGTATCATGATATAAAATGTATCACTTCATGATAGTAAAAATAATCGCATCTAAAGCTTGGCTTTAGATGCGATTATTTTTACTATCATGAAATGATACATTTTATATCATGTTACTTAATAAAGCTTCGAATTTTTATACGAACAGCAGTTACTTTTTCGCTGGACATCGTTGCTCTACTTTGATGTTCCGTTTTGGTATCATCTGCTTCTACCAAGTCCGGGCGTGTTCCTGCTGCATTTCGTGATCTCACAGGTGAGCTGACTACTGGTTTATTTATCTTGAACTTTTGGTGATTGACTAAATACTTTTTTCCCCACTGTATAGTTACAGTTCTGGCCAGGTTCTATATACTACACTGGGCTGTGGTTTAACGGGGGACTTGGCCTTGGGTCTATATCTCTATTTAAGAGGTCTAGTTTTGGTCCACATCCATTTTGAGGTTTGCTGAGAAGGGGGTGTTACGTCCTAAAATAGACAGGGTATATATATATATAAAAAAAATACTCTCTTTATTTCCCTCTTCTGAACAGCAATGTCAGGTCTATCATAGAACAGACTCTAATGCCGCTCAATACACCCAATTAACATCTAATGGGGTTCATCAGAATGCTGTGCCATTTTCCATGAAATCTTGGGGAATTGCTGACAGAGGGAGAGGTGCACTTGCCGTTAAAATGTTGAGAAACCCTGGCCTAGAAAACACTGCTTCCTATTGAAGTTGTTTAGACAGTATTAACATTCTTTTCCATTTTCTTATGTACTGCAAGATATTTCAAATTATTCAAGGAAATAAAAGATCTCGTCATATTTCAGCAACATACTACAAAATTCTGTTTAACAAACTACTCATGTACAGATGAAAACATGTAGGAATACTAAATGTATATTTTATATACCATAGGGTGTAAGGGTCATTCTATACAGTAATGGATACCACACACAATGCTCTACGAACTAATGATAACTGTGCTAGTGATTTTTAGCTAGATTGGTAGCAGATCAAAATACTCACCAAGTGTCCCTTTTGATGCCAGAAAGGAACAGAAAGTATAGAATTTTAGGCACATCTGACATACTGACTACATTCATATATACAAAGCTGATTTTCTTTTTATTTGTGGGCAATGTACATAGAAACATACAGTAATTGCAATCTGAACATTAATTCTTCCTCTACAACAACAATCTTATCCATCAATCTTCTTTATCAAACCCTATGCACCATCACAGAGGTGGGGTCCTCATAGGGACTCCTGTTTACGGGCAGGTTCCATTCTGGCAGACTTGAACCATCCTTGCATTACACGGAAAGCCAGTCCTATGAACGGCCTAGGTGTAATACTTAATTTTCCATACATTTATTAAATTTCCTGCCATATTTGTGCGAAAACGTGCGTTACCTAGGAAAAGGTGGGCCAGCAAGTATCCAGCAGATTTATTATTATTATTAAGACAGAAAAAGGTTCAAATTGTAGAGTAAATCTGAGCCTGCTTGTAGCAGACATTGATATCATGTTTTGTCTTTAGGACAATAAAAAAAATGAATCAAATTTATTAAAATATGTGTGTGAATTACTGTACACAAAACATTTTTTAAGTTACGGCTAGTGCAGCGTTCATGCAATACAATGGTCCTGAAATAGTGAGGGCAATCATCAGGCACAGGGAGTCAAATAGCTTATTAAAATAAAAAAGTCAAAAAAGTTAGCCTACAATTAATATTGGACATTTAAAAACCGAGTGTTGCCTACTACCATTCTAAGACATATGTCAATAAAAATAACATGGTATCTAGACTCTTGTGCATGGTTATTACTGAATAAGGGGTTGATAATGTAATTGTAAAAATGGTTTTGAGATAAGTTGTATTGGTTATTTCTTGTATATATTGTGGGTGATCAGTCCCAAAGGCAGTCTTTATAGAGTGGGCCAACAGCTAGGTTAGGGAAGATTAAACGGATGGTGCTTTATTTTTGCCACATATTTCACAACCGAAAATTCAAAAGCAAAACAAAAAGAGGTTTACTTCAGCGGAAGTCGGACAACAAAACACATTCCTGGACAGAGACAGTCCATCAGTGCCCACACAGGGCTCTCACCCGTCCTGCTGCTTGCAGGGCACGCCGTAGCTCCAATCTGGACACAGCTAGTCCTTCTCCACAGCACTTTGCCTGAAGACTGGGAACCACACCCCACATCCCCTTGCTCCAGGCTACATAAGTCACACAAACTCTGGCCTGGACCTAAAAACGTGGAAGCAGTCATCCCACCCAGCTCTTTGACTGCTCCTGTGAAAACCTGACCTGGACTAGTTGCATTGCAAACATACTGAAACACAAGTGTGTCAGTGGCCTATCGCCGCTGACACCAGCAATAACTGGTTTTCACTTCACTAATGCCAGGGTCCTTGGTGACATGTATCTCCCGCCCACCACAGTTCCCTGTGCCTTCTTACAATATATATGGAGCCTTTTTTAAGCCTGAAACGCTGCAAATATTTGATATTATGGAATAAAGAATCACTCTATTGCACTTTTTTTTACCCGTGATATGATGCAATTACTTAAGTAAATACTACTGTCTTTTGGTTGAAGTTTCAGAATGAACATAAAATCTCTTGAAATTAAAAAAAACAAAACAAAATACTAAATGAGACTATCTTTTAACTATAGAATGCACATGTTCAACTGACCAATGTTTCAGTACTTTTTACACAACTTGCTGATCTCTAAGAGGGAGCTTAAAGGGGTTGTATAATTTCATTGAATTGTCTTCAGAATAAGAGGACAGTGAAAACAAGCAACTTTGCAATTGGATGTCATTAGCAAAGCTGTCTTGATATCACAGGATCCCTTATCTTCTGTTTCTGTTTACACTGATATCCAGTGCTGGTCGGATCCCTCCTCCTTGCATTTCACTAGCTGAGAGCTCATTTACATTCTGTTCGGCCCCGGTTGTATTCACAGGAGCGAGCATTCCTGTCTCTCTCACTCAGAGTAAGGGACCGGCACATTTTCACTCTGCACAGCCAGAAGAAACAGAATAACACTGCAGGGCTTCCACAATCAGCAAACAGCATGATTGTGTGTCGATCCCTGCCTCTCTGACTCAGAGTTAGGGGCCGTAGCAATTTCTCTCTGCACACCCAGCAGAAACACACTTACGCAGATTCTACAATCAGAAAACATAACAGTTGTGTCTCGGTGCCTAACTCTCCTGCATAGAAGGGAGATCTGTGCTTTTCATAGAAAGCTGGATTCAACTGTAGCAAATCTCCAGCTGTGAGAGGAGAAGAGATCAGTGCTCAGTCTAGATTGAATGCAGCCTGTGGTATGTATACAGCTCTTACAAAATAAGACTGCATAGAGAGAGACACAGTGACATGTGGGAGGGGGGTGGGGGTCTCGGGAGCCAGCATGCACAGTGAAGGGGGGATGATGTCACCCAGCTGGGAGGGAGACGCCCCCAGAAAGGAAACACCCCGGACATGGCCCCTGTGCTGTGACTGGCTGCCTGCACACTCTGTGTTTACTTTCCTCTGAGCTGTTAAAAACCCGACAAGTAAAACCAACTATGTGAGAGGGCTGTTGGCTGTATACTCATCTCCCACCGCTAAGGTGAATGATCTGACTAATTACTGACTGTTTAACTCATAGATCCCCTCATATAACACAGTCCTGTGTTCCTTCCATATAACACAGTCACACAGTCTCCTGCCCGATAACAGAGAGGGAAGAGGGGGGGGGGGGGACAGTGTGCATTCCTTACATGGGTTTAATCAGTTCAGGCTGTGTGTAGAACTGGTTATAGCACAGCAAGGAGCTTGTGGAGCCAGCCTGAAGCTGAAGGCTCTGCAGACATAAGAAGCATGCAGGAGGCTGTATAGCTGTCCATACATCCTTCCTCTTCCACTTCTAACACAGAATGATGTCACAGCTCTCTAGTAAGGAGAGACTCACCCCTGGATTTCAAATTCAATCTCATAGAATTAGCTGAAGAGCACGAACAATTCAGACGATAAAACCCCTTTGAAGCACATTGTGTCACAAGAAAACTGAATCACAAGGATAGGTAAAAGTATCAAAAAGTTTTTCTCACATAAAGTGACACATGCAAGATTTGAAAAATGGGCTCTGTCATAGAGGTCAAAACTGGCTGCGGTGGTGAACAGAAAGGTAACAACAGGGGTGTGTGTGTATACATATGTATATACTCAGATATGTACACAAGAAATTATAAATACAACTTATTATCTCAAAACCTTCTTTATAGAGCTACATTATTACCCCATTATTCAGTGTTCACCATGCACAAGAGCTTCAGAAATCCATGTGCCAAGTTACGTTAATTGAAATTTGTCTTAGAATTGTCATAAGCAACACTCATTTTTAAAATGTCCAACATTAATTGTAGGTTTATTTTTACTATCTGACATGATGGTATAAAGGATCATTTATTCTTTTTTTTATCTGGATATGGACTTCTGGATCATGGTTTAAATGTTTAATTTCCCTATACACACAAACATTTATTTCTGTATACCGCACAGACACATCCTAGTGGTAATTTTTGAATTAACCCATCATGTTCCAGTAAGGTTTTAGGCTCTGTTTTCATATTACATACCAATGAGGCTCTTTTGTGGTGCCAGGGAGTTTGATGACAAAAATAGTGTGACTTGCTGCCATCTTTTTGTCATTAAATGTGATGGCACTGCTGACAAAGCCATCAAACAAATCCTGTGAGGGCAGTGCCCTAACCTGACTGCCCGGATAAATATGAATAATACCTCTGCACAGAGGCATAACTTGAAGCTCCGGGGCCCCAGTGCAAAAAGTGAAATGGGCCCCCCCCGCTGCCATGTTCCAATTACAATGCTGGTATCTCCTTATGTGACAGAAGGGCTTTTGGGGTCCCCTCAGGCTGCAGGGCCCGGTAGCGACTGCTACCTCTGCACCCCCTGTAGCTACGCCCCTGCCTCTGCAGGAAAAAGTTGAGAGGATCAATACAAGTATATAGTTTCAGGCAAACTAAATTATTAAATGAACATGCATAGTGAACCCACAAAAGTAAGCAACGACAACTCTAGTTATAACTAATAAATAAAAAAAATTGCATAGTATATGTACGTGTTTGCACCACTGCATCATATCGATCACTACGTTAAATGACACAAAACCACTCACGGTAGGTATTTTGTAGTTAAATGGTTGCCTAGCTTAAAAAAGTCATTTTTTAATTATTTTAAGAATTTATAGAGGAATGTTCCCTATTCAGGACCTTTATGTTTTAGAGAAGAATGGCTACAATAAGCCTCTCTGTGGATATAACTGTTTTGTATGGATATACAAACCGGAATTCTGTATGGTCAAGGTTTCTACTTACAGTTGATATAGTAGACATGTACCCTCAGTATTACTGAATGGGGATAAAAGTATAAAAGTTGCATTAACTGAATGGCATTAACTGAAAAATTTAAATCTGGGCACTTGTAGATACATTGACTATTCTACATAAACTCTGTACTTTAAATAATATAATGCTGGCATCCACTATATTCCCACTATTGCATGGTTATTGTCACTAAGTAAAATACATTTTATTCACTTCAGAATTACGACCTTGAGCATGTTCAGCTGCATAAAAGAATCAGGATATATAGGATTTGCATTTGTTTCCATGCCCAAGGCTAGCACATAATGCACAGCAACCTTATGATCTCTGGCCCTGGAGAACACTGCTGCCCTTATATACATTGTAACACACAGGAGAATCTCTATAGGTGTTGGGCAATATACTCACACAATATGAGCCAAGTTTAAAGGTTTTTCAGGCTGATCTGGAAACATAGGATGCAGAGGCTCACGGCTGGAAGCACAGCTCAGAGACTTGCTTAACGCATTGGTTAGCTTCTTGGCAGGTGATTTCTGTGAACAGCAAATACATGCAATGAATATATAATTTTCGTTCATTAGAAGCTGCATTTTGAGTACTGTTTCCTAGAGCAGCTGGAAAGAAGAGTATGGTGTGTAATATGCGTGCTTCTATAAAATACCTACATAAAAGGCACAATCCTAAAATTTTTGCAGCTAATGCTCACTGTCTTGCTTACTTTTTTATCCGTGCCCTTATCACACTTTCTGCCTTTCTATCTATAAAATGCATATGAATACATATACAGATATACATACATAAAGGTTATACATATATACACAAACATATACATATATACTCACACGTGTGTAAAGATATATACACACACATATATACATACATATACACATGCACACACATATATATGTATACACGGTTGAAACCAGAAGTTTACATACACTATGTAAAAAGACACTATCTGATATGAAATCCCAATTGCCAGGATAATGAGAGAGAGAAAATGTTTAAGGCATTTGTATAACTTTCTGCAAAGTCAAAAGTTCACATACATTTCAGTTTTATTTGGTAGCATTGCCCTTAAACTGTAGGACTTTGGTCAAATGTTTTGGATATCCCTCCACAAGCTTCTCACAATAGCTGGTAGGAATTTTGGACCATTCCTCCTGATAGAACTGGTGTAACCGAGCCATGTGTGTAGGTAGCCTTGCCCGCACCTGCCTTTTCAGCTTTGCCCATAAATTTCTAATAGGATTGAGATCAGGGCTTTGTGATGGCCACTCCAATACATTGACTTGGTTATCCTTAAGCCACTTTGTAACCAGTTTGGCAGTATGCTTCAGATCATTGTCCATTTAGAAGACCCATTTCCACCTAAGCTTTAACTTCTGGGCTGAAGTTTTGAGATGTTGCTTCAGTATTGCCACATAATCTTCTGTCCTCATGATGCCATCTATTTTGTGAAGTTCACCAGCAAAACAACCCTGCAACATGATGCTGCCGCCCACATGTTTCACAGTTGGGATAGTGTTCTTAGGCTTCCAAGCTTCTCCCTTTTTCCTCCAAACATAACAATGGTCACTTTGGCCAAACAGTTCAATTTTAATATAGTCAGACCACAGGACGTCTCCAAAAATGTAGGTCTTTATTCCTGTGTACATTTGCAAATATTAATCTGGCTTTTATATGTTTCTTTTGGAGTAATGGCTTCTTCTTGGCAGAATGGCCTTTCAGCCCATGTACTCATTTCACTATGGATAATGACACAATCTTACCAGTTTCTGGCAGCAGCTTTACAAGGTCTTTTGCTTTTGTTCTTGAGTTGATATCCACATATTCTACCAAAACACATTCATCTCTGAGACACAGAACCTGTCTCCTTCCTGAGTTGTATGAAGGCTGGACATTCCCATCTTGTTTGTACTTGCATATAATTGTTTGTACAGATGAACGAGGCACCTTCAAGTATCTGGAAATTGCACACAGGGATGATCCAGACTTGTGCAAGATCACAATTCTCTTCCTGATATCTTGGCTGATTTCGTTAGACTTTCCCATGATGTTACACACAGAAGCAGTGTGTTTCTGGTATGTATTAAAATACATCTACAGGTGCGTCTCTAATTAACGCAGATGTTGCCAATAAATCAGAAGCTTCCAAAGACATGACCTCATCATATGGGGTGTCCCAATTTGTTTAAAGGCATAGTAATCCTAGTGTATGTAAACTTTCGACTTTGCAGAAAGTAATATAAATGCCTTAAAAGACTCCATCATTATTTTGGCATTTGACAAATATAAAAAATATTGGTAATTCTAATTGACCTAAAACGGGTAAGGTTTAATCTGATTTAATGTCAGATAGTGAGAAAAACATTCTGTCTTTCTATATACAGTAGTGTATGTAAACCTCTGGCTTCAACTGTGTGTGTGTGTGTGTGTGTGTGTGTGTGTGTGTGTGTGTGTGTGTGTGAGTGTGTTGTGTGTGTGTGTGTATATATACACACACATATATACACACATATATATACACACACACATACAGTTTAAGTTGTATATAAGTGCGTGTAGAAATGTGTGTGTGTGTATATATATATATATATATATACACTTACACAATCTTTATACGCACTTATATACAAACACACATATAAATATATACATACAGATATATACGTATATACAGACACACAGTATATATACACGTACATATAAAAACATAGAAAGATATGTGTGTTATAAGCCTTTTCCGCATTCTTCAAGAAGTTGCCAGTGACTGGAAAAGATCTGCATACTTCTATAGTCCTCCGTATGACCATGAGCATGCTTTTGCTGTCTGACCAAAGTTTGATACTACCACCGCATACTAAACAACAAATTATAATAGATGAGTCACAGAATTACGCAAGTATATAATGCAGCTAATACACAGATCAGCATCTTCAATGCAAATGACAAGTAGCCGGCATCTTGAATAGCAGCTCCAAGTCTTACCAGTCATCTACATTTACATACACATTGAAATGATGTATATTGGTAATGTGTAGCATTTTTAAGTTACAATATCTACCATCCATTGCTACATGACTTCCATAACTAATAAAAATATATAAAATGTGTCTACTCGAGAACCTGACACAACCGAACAATAACAGGAGTGTGACTGACAATACCTGAAAGCAACTCATAGTCTTCTGGTCCAGTTTGTGGTACCAGCGCTACCAACATAGTCAAAGTCCACGCACTTCCACGTGTGCCACCTATAAACTAGTGCCGTGCAGCATCAGAATCGCAGTGGTGATCGCCCTCTCCCAGCAGGTTCATTGTCTGCTCTGCCCTGGCTTTCTGGCTTAGTCCCTCTTGTGTGGTGCAGCTGCAGAGCCCAGTGAACCTTCTCTTACCCATGACGTATACTCTTTCATTTGGTGTTGGTTGCTATGGGAACCACTGGCATGTCCCCTCCAGAAGCAGTCCTGACAGAGCTGGTAATTGTGACACTGCTGGCAGCGATAGCGGAAACCCATCATACTCTCACTGTGGCAATAGGAACACTCGACAGGGTGGAAGACTGGAAGTGAGAGGAACAGTTTAACAATTAAAACCTAAAAGTGAATCGGGAACCTCGTCAGAACAGTCTATGCTATAGTCTATTATTTATATCACAGCCTTGTTACCATCACATTACAGAATCACAGTCAGTTTTTAGCAGGTGAAACACAAGACAGGTATTGCTCAGCAGGAGCTGAGCTCTGTGATATATAGAGTTATATGATAGAGGAGGGAAGCTGAGCTCTGTGATATTTAAGGTTATATGATAGAGAAGAGAAGCTGAGCTCTGTGATATATAGGGTTATATGATAGAGGAGAGAAGCTGAGCTCTGTGATATATAGGGTTATATGATAGAGGGAGAGAAGCTGAGCTCTGTGATATATAGGGTTATATGATAGAGGGAGAGAAGCTGAGCTCTGTGATATATAGGGTTATATGATAGAGGAGAGAAGCTGAGCTCTGTGATATATAGGGTTATATATTAGAGGGAGAGAAGCTGAGCTCTGTGATATATAGGGTTATATGATAGAAGAGAGAAGCTGAGCTCTGATGTATAGGGTTATATGATAGAAGAGAGAAACTGAGCTCTGTGATGTATAGGGTTATATGATAGAGGAGAGAAGCTGAGCTTTGTGATATATAGGGTTATTTGATTGAAGAGAGAAGCTGAGCTCTGTGATGTATAGTGTTATATGATAGAAGAGAGAAGCTGAGCTCTGTGATATATAGGGTTATATGATAGAGAAGAGAAGCTGAGCTCTGTGATTATAGGGTTATATGATAGAAGAGAGAAGCTGAGCTCTGTGATATATAGGGTTATAGGATTTGAAGCATAAGTAAAAAGCAGAAAAAATCCTGACTAGACTTCTTATCTAGATGCTGACTACCCATTGACTATAAATGTCCGGGCGGCCAACATCTAAGGCCTTGTTCACACGGCTTATTCTGGGACGGATTTCAGCAGTATTGCTCGCCGTATTGCGCTCCAATACGTTTGGAAACCGTCCCAGGCATTACGGTAATCCACAGTTCTCATAGAGAACTATGGATTCCGTCTCCTCTCCCCGCTCGCCGGATTTTGCGAGCGGGGAGAAAGTGACATGCACATTATCCCGGCGGGATACACGCCGTGGATAATGGATGTCTATGGGGCTGGCGAGCAAAATCTGTCCCCGCAATTACGCTGGCAATAAGCCGTGTGAACCGGCCCTCGCTCTGCATGGATGTTTTAAAATGTCAGAGATCACAGCAGTATACTAATTGTGCAGCTGAGCGGGAAAACAGTAGCCAGCTCTCCACTCAGAAGATAGGGATGATTTTTTACTATCCCTGTCTTTTCAACTCAAGGAGGGCTGTATACACATATGAGCAGGAACCGATGCCGACAGTCATGTGGCCACCGGGGCTTCATGACTGCAAGAGCTGCTGCATCTTATGAGACCCAGATCAGCTCTGCAGTGACTTCAGGAGATTTATTTCCCTGGATTTCACTTGTAACTGTGGCTTCTATACCAGCCCCAGTTACATGGGAAATGATGGCGGGTAGGGGGAGAGGGGGGGGGGGCTGAGTGCAAAATATGTGAAATAGAACAATAAAAAAACAAACATATACATTTTTATTAAAATGAATACTAAAAGCCCAAACACCTACTTTTAGCCGCACCCCTGACAACTCTTTATCACCTATATATAAATGTCCGTGATGGAAAAGTAACACAATTGCAAAACTTTTGCTGTTGAATTAATGAAATATAAAAAAGTTAAAAGACCTTTCTTTAAACATATACATATAATATACTGTGTTTTTTTCTTTTTAAATCATAAAAGACAAAATAAAAACATCCAATGACCTGATCAAAGTTCCCATACCCCAGTTCTTAATACCATGTATTTCTCCCTCTAACATCAATGACATCTTGTAGTCTTTTGTGGTAGTTGTGGATGAGACTCTTTATTTTCTCAGATGGTAAAGCTGCTCATTCTTCTTGGCAAAAAGTCTCCAGTTCCTGTAAATTCCTGGGCTGTCTTGCATGAACTGCGCGCTTGAGATCTCCCCAGAATGGCTCAATGATATTGAGGTCAGGAGACTGAGATGGCCACTCCAAAGCCTTCACTTTGTTCTGCTGTAGCCACTGACAGGTCGACTTGGCCTTGGGTTCTAGATCGTTGTCATGTTATAACATTCAAGTACGTCCCATGCACAGCTTCCAGGCTGATGAGTGCAAATTTGCCTCCAGTATTTGCTGATAACGTGCTGCATTCATCTTTCCTTCAACTTTGACCAAGTTTCCTATGCCTTTGTAACTCACACATCCTCAAAACATCAGCGTTCCACCTCCGTGCTTTACAGTAGGAATGGTGGTCCTTTCATCATAGGCCTTTTTGAAGTCTCTCCAAATATAACGTTTATGGTTGTGGCCAAAAAGTTCGATTTTGGTCTCATCACTCCAAATTACCTTGTTCCAGAAGTTTTGAGGCTCATCTCTGTGCTGTTTGGTGTATTGTAGGCGAAATACTTTGTGGCATTTGCGCAGTAATGGCTTTCCTCTGGCGACGCGACCATGCAGCCCATTTTTCTTCAAGTGGCTCCTTATTGTGCATTTTGACACAGCCACACCGCTAGTTTTCAGAGAGTCCTGTATTTCAGCTGATGTTATTTGTGGTTTTTCTTTGCATCCCGAACAATTTTCCTGGAAGTTGTGGCCGAAATTTATGTTGATCTACCTGACCATTTGTTAATCACAGTTTGAACACTGCTGACTGACATAATTTCCTTGGAGATCTTTTTGTATCCCTTTCCTGTTTTATACAGTTCAACTACCTTTTCCCTTAGATCTGTTGACTATTGTTTTGCTTTCCCCATGACTCACAATCCAGAAACGTCAGTGGCTGGATGAAAGATGCAAGAGTCTGTCTGGATCCCAGAAACTCACTCCGCTTTTATGCACACACACTGATTACAAGCAAACAGGTCACAGGTAAGAATGTTACATTTAGTAGCCATTCAAACCCAATTGTGTCATCTTCTGTGCAGGTTATCAGGCCAAAATCACCAGGATATGTGAACTATTGATCAGGGCCATTTGGATGTTTTTGGATGTCATTATGATTTAAAAAGAGAAAACAAAGTAGTTTGACCATAAATGGCTTCACCCAACCACTAACCATGATTGGAAAAAAAAGGTTTTGTGTTATATCATTCATATTCTCTGAGCAAAGGCCAAGAAAGCAAAAATTCTTCCTGGGTATGTAAACGTTTGAGCACAAAAATATATATATACACACACACAAAATATTAATAGACAAATAAAAGAAATTATATATTTTTTTTTTTAAATGTGTAGTTAAATATTAATATATTATAAACATAATTATATACATATAAAACACAAATAAAAACACACATATAATATAAAACACACAAATTTATAATATATATAAAAATAATATATATATTTATATTATAAAATATATATTATATAATAATAATTATTTAAAAATATTATAATCAACCAAAATTAAGCACAAATAAAAAATCCCTTTTTTTCATTTTTCCCACAAATCGTGTAGGGGTATATGTCTTGACATATCTTCTACACTGTGCATATATGTCTGAAGACCAGCAAAAAAGACTCAGATATATGCCACAGCAAACCCATGGGGTAAATATAGTCCATTATATTTGTTCTACTTAAAGAAGGTTTGAAACATGGCATTTGGAAAAAAACAGCAGTTCTTATGTCAGTTTGTCATGCAGCTTTGGAGCCAAAGACTCTTAGATTTATTTGTACCCAGGAGAAATACAACTTAATTTAAGGATATATTTACACGACGGATTGTAATGAGGAATCCAATGCAGAATCTGCATTGGATTCCTCGTTGAAATCCTGTAATAATCTGATGGCCAATCATTGCAATGGCTAGTCCATACTCTAGTTTGCAAAATGAAGCACAGCGGCGATTTTATATCTGTGGTGGGGAAAACAAATAACATGTTCATTCTTCTGAGCAGATCTTTGCCGGATGCTGCTTTGGCAGGCGTGACACAGATTACTCTACATTTTGCCAAATCCCTATTCATATACTTGTCGTATCCACCCTGCTGGTTTTTGTGGGTTTTCCCAACCCCACATCAACATACATACTAAGCAATAAGACACAGATTATCCCCACTAATTTGGGCTTAACCCATGTTTAAATCAGAGGCGAATACTGCCGTGGTCAAGTAAAAATCTTCGGCAAAAATGTATTTGAATCCTCACCTGAGAACATACTAAAATATAACATTGATTCTAAGTTACCAAGCATTGATTCTCAGTTATATGTGCTATTTAAAGGGACCTTCTGGTAATTAAACGCAATTTTCCCCATCCCATTTATGGGACATCGATATGCAATAAATGTCTGACAAGGGTAGGTCCCTTGAGAATGGTCCTTTGGAAGTCTCTGCAAAACGAAGTGGTGAACAGGCATGCAAGGCACTCTCTGTTCATTTCAAGGGGAGTTCCTATTGAAATGGATTGAAAGTGCTACATATACGCAGCTACACTCCATTCTGCATATCCTATCGATATGGCATAAATGTGATGGGAAAACTCCTTTAATACTCTAGTCTTAGGATATACTGTAAGGATTACATAAGTAGAGGTCTGACGCTCAGCACCCCACTGATCACCTGACTGAAAGGGCCACGTTTTGGCAAGTGCATCACCTTCATGGTTTAGCAGGCACAGTGCCATACAAGTTGTCGCAGCTGTGTCCTATGCTACAGCTCATTCTATTCTAGTGAATGAGACTGAACTGCAATACTAGACACAACTGACCCCTCCAAGTCACATGATCAGTGAAGGTGCTGGGAATCCGATTTTTGCCAATCTAATATTGATGGTCTATCATAAGAATAGGTCTCCTGTATCAAAGTCCTGAGAATGCTTTTAACAGCTTCTCAGGAATCTACTGTGTGGCAATTCTCTTGGCTGCCATGGATTAATTTTAGTAAAAGTCTACACAGTATAAATCTTTACTGCAGAAGGGATCTAGTAATGTACTTACCGTTTTCTACATTCGCCAGTCGATGCAGAAGAGGTAACCAGACAAGACACTGAGGTGGTGGATCAGACATAAGTGTGTCCAAGAATGAATTTAAGCTAACTTTTTTCTGTTGGGGAGAAAGCACAAAAAAAACCTTAATATAAACACATATGGATAGTGAAATTATTCAGGTTAAAGTATCTGTATTTTAATGAATTGCTGAACGAGACTATAGTCTAATGATATTTAGCATATATGTCATATTATTTCTGGTGCACAGCTTATTTTTTAAAGGGGTTGTCTCACTACAAGGTTTGCTTTTTATATTAAAGATCTTGCAAAAATAAGTCACTTTGCAATATGTGTCTATTAACAATATCCTACTTATTCCTAGATAGCCTCTCTTGAATGGGCTGCATCAGCTCCTCAGATTGCTATAGCTACAGACCTGTTTGATCTCTCCCGATAGGTTGCCAGTACTGATTGCTATAGCTACAGACCTGGCTTCTATTGCAGCCTAGTAGAAACCAGTAAACATGCCCCTGAATTCAAAATAAAACCAAGAAAACAGGACTGAGGTAAGATGAATCAATGTAGTGAGACAACCCCTTTAAGAGCATTTTACTGGTCTGGCTTCTTTCTCTCACCTCTCTTGCAGGTCTGTGCCTGTCAATCTTGTCTATAATATTCCTATTGTTGGGTTTATGTTAATTACTACAAGAGGAACTACTACGTTAGACATGGCCACATGACAGCCTGCATGCAAATTGGAAAAAAGTAATGCAAACTCATCCCTTTCCATAGGTGTCAAAAATAGTCTCTTAAGGCCCTGTTCACATCTCTGTATTTCCATTTTGCCGTTCTGTCATAGGCAGTGCTGGATCTGCCACATGATGGACAATAACTGTTTCCAAAGGTTCCCTTTGACCATAATTAGATCTGTTGGGTTGCCATCATGGTGTCCATCATTTTATAAATGAAAAAAGAGACTATGTGCTGCACTAAATTTTTGGTGAAAATCTTTGAGCCTATTAATGGATTCCACAACCTACATGTGAACATAGCTACAATAGTGCATTCTGAAGCGCACTGGTAATAAAAATACGACTCAACAGTGAAAGCCTAAGGCGGTGTTCACATCTGTGTCCTTGTTTCCATTGTTCTGCTCCATCAAAGGAGCAGGATAAAGAAAATATAAGGGTGCTGCCAATCCCTAACATGCTGAACACCATTGGCACCTGATAAAGCTTATTAACTTTAATGGGGTTCATCGGGTTTCCATCATAGGGTCTTATAATTAACCGGACAAACAGCACTTTATACTGAACTATTTTGCTTTTATTTTTTATGCGATCTGTGACAGATTCTCCTACGCAGATGTGAACACAATCTAAAAAATATTACGCTTTTATTAAAAAAAAATCAGCCTCTGGGCAAAACTTTCCATTTTATTTGAGGTCACTATGTGACTATGTGTAAACGGGTGTTAAAACAGTTTATTTCACCAAAGACACTTCATTTGTCATATCATTATGAGGTGGCTGGTTTTAGGGCTTGTTTACATGCCTGTATCTGAGGTCCATGCTCCATTCCATACTTTTTTTGCCAAAACCAGTAACGGATCCCAGCAGGAGGAAACAGGGAAAAAAAAACGTAATGATAAAATATTTTATTCTAAACAAGCCATACACATCTGTAGACCCACAGGCATGAAATAAGCTTTTTAGTTTTTATTTCACTCTGCATACGTTTAAGCTTGATTTGTTTACCCACAAAACCATTTAAGTGCTTTAATAAACTTTCTAATAAATGATTAAATAGAGGCTACAACTGTTCAGATGAAATCATGTGCAGATCTCACTGGGTTCTCATATTATACATACAAGCCTCCGGCGATAATCACAGCATTATTTAAATGTTAACCAAATGAGCAATTTCTGTAATGGAAACCTTGTGTACATTTATAGACTGTAAAAGACAGCATCAAATGTATAGACTGTACCTACAAATGAAACAAAACAAAATGAACACAATTCTAAAACTTTACATTTTAAAATGGTTTGAATGTTACTATGTGACTAAGGGTGCGTTCCCACGGCAAGTGCCAAATACCAGTCGGTTATGCAACCGGTATTCGCACTGTTTTGCGGCCGTCGCCACGGCCGCAGGGAGGGGGGCGGCGGCTTTTCTCTGCGATGAGCGGAGAAAAGCCCTCCCCCTTCACATTGAGAAGCACATATTCCGTCCAAAAAACCGGATGGAAGAATGTGTTTACACAATGTTTTGCGGGCGGACCGCGGGCGGCAAAACCGCCTGGCGGAAAACCCCATGCAGTGGGGACTGCTGCATGGGTTGTCCATAGAGCCCCGTTCTGTTCATTTTCGGCTGGTTTTTCAGGCGGTCTGCAAAACCGCAAACCACCTGAAAAACAGATCGAAAAACCGTGCAGTGGGGACATGCCCTAAAGATTATTGGTAAATGCTACTGGTTTGTCTCATGGAGAGAATTTTTACTAATGTATATAACAACAAATACACAATTTTGGGAAAATTGGTTGATAAAACTCTCCAAAAAAGGGCCAAAGCAGGATCAAAAAATCCCCAAAAATCCAAAAATAGTCCCACCCTTAAAATATAACTTTTATAATTATCAAGCCATAAAAAAAATATTTAAGGAAATGTAGACGTAGAAAGATATCAATTATATACTGACAAAGACTAAGTTCAAAAAAATTCCAAGAAATCCAGATACTGTATGACCCCTAGATATATATTACGTAAGTCCACCAAGTACAGTAAGAGGTGCACCAAAGTGAATTTAATAATATAGCTCAAGATGTCTCTATCAAAAGAGCTGTCCCTCATGAAGACCCTTAGCGGAGTAACTGTCCCGATAGGGACGACCCCACAAAAGCTTGTAATTCTAGTAATTCTAAAATAAAAGGCAGCGGAAGGGGGGCCATCATACTGCCCAAATCCTAAAAACCGCAAGATTCCATATCTCAGTAAGGTATATTTTACCCTGAAACGCTTTGGTGGTTCCCTGTAAAACACTCTGTAAGAGTGAATGCACACATAGGATAGATTTGCTGTTAACATTTTAAACCGCAAAACCACAAGTAAATTTACTTGTAAAAATCTGCAACAGATTGTATAAATTTTGGTGCGTTTTTACCCCATTCAATTCAATTGAGTTAAATTTGATGTTAATCCAGGACAGAAATTGACATTCTCTGAAATGTAAAACTCTGCATCACCAGTCAATTTCCATATCGAAAACTTCTGTCACATAGACAATGAAATTTATAAAATCCCATCTAGATGGCTGTATGGTAATCAGCTAAAGCAAACCAACTCAGTGTGAATTCACCCTAAACTAAGCAGAGAAGGGGGAAATGTGCATTGGCCAGAAGAGATGAGTCCGATGCTCAGCTTCTCTTAGATCCACTCATGTTAACTGATATACGGAAATAGGGGACAGAATAGTTAGGCCTTAGACCAAAATCTGAACCAATAGATATTTATTGTATATGAAACATAATTTCCTGAATAACGAAGTGGCTATGTCACATAATACTGTTAAAAAAAAGACATATTTCCATTACTATGAGACCTTTTATAAATTTTTCACACTTAAAGGGGTTGTCTCACTACAAAGATTAGCTTTCAACATGTAGGGAACACTAAATGAAGGCGTTTCCAAATATATCACTTTGTTCATTTTTTTTTGTTACGGAGCTACAAATGAATTTATCACTTTCTGAGGGATTTCTGGTTTCTTTAGTTACCAACCTGTTTGCTTGTTCTCCCCTGCCGTTTGTCTTACCTGAAAGCAGGGAGTAAGTCATCACACAGGTCACAGCACAGAACTGAGAGCTTATGTGTTATCTGATCTTTCAGACAAAATACACTAATTACTACAGTTTACTTTAGCTCTGAATATTCTATGGACTGGGTAGCAGGAGATTGTTTATCTAATCTAGACTAATTAACAGAAGTCTGAATACACAGAGCTTATATGCTAATTACAGACAGCTTGACTAGGAAGTGCAGGATGCATGAATGAAAGAATGCTACTAACTCTATGAAACAGTAAGATGAGACAACCCCTTTAAGTTCCATCTGTCATTCCACTATGTCTGACAGCATGAGTAGGTACGGTCTACTGCACCTTTGTTATGTTACAAAATATCAGAAGCCCCTCCAGTCTCATGTGGAATAGTCAAAGAGCCTGGCTTCCATTATAAACAGAAGTGATGATGTTAGTGTGAACAGAGCCTTATAAGACCCATCATAATCATGTGCATTCTTCCTACCTGCTGTGAGAAACAAGACCTTGCAGACTGCTCTGTGTAACCAAATGAAGGTCCTTCAAACACAGCGGTTGGCAGTTTCAGCACCTCTTTCAGAAACTGGTCGTACTTCTGGTAAACCATGACCCCACTAGAATCCGAGATCAGCGAGAAAATGTCTGTAAAAAGCAGGAAAAATAAAAGGATTAAATGAAAAATAAAGTGTCAATCATGTTCATTAAAACAACTGCAAGATGCTCTTTTCTTGAGCATGTGTGGTCTATGTCATTATTCCTAGCATGTGGATTGTTAGCGCTAAGTGTTCATGGTACTAATAAGTCTGCATAGGACCTGTATACATAAAACAGATATACTGGATAATCAAGACTACTGGCAAAGTTGACTTCATTTAACGGCATGGGAGCACTGCATATAAAATCACCGCTGGAATATACTTTCAGTGCTAATAAATAAGTAGTATATTTTTCCTCTGTTATGACTGGGGTGCTAACCCTCCTCAGCATGCACGGCTACTTGAGTTTTTATCATGGGTTTAATCTGTGTTCTTCCACAAGTATTACCTTTTAAAATGCTGTACTGTCTGCACGTCTATATTAATATCCAATAATATATTCCAAAAATGTCCTCATTCAATATTAAAAAGGTGATTTAAACAATTGAGAGATTTTCATGACCGTAATAAAAACTTTTGTCCTATTTTAGAAAAAAAATACACATTTTCTTCAGCTAAACAGCCTCTGTTCTCGCTATCATTACAATGCACTCAACCATTTACACAGTGAAATCACATTATTATGACCACTTTTGACATCAGCAGCACATGTCGTGGAAGTCATGGGTCCTGAGCTGGATTGGTGGGTATACAAGGTGTGTGATAGGCGGTCTGCACACATATCCTTTCTTGTCATGGGTAAAAGGGGCGATTTATTTGAGTTGCAATGAAGGATAATTATTGGCTTTCAGGGCAAAGGTGGAAGTAGTTCCGAAACTGCGTAGTTTGTCAACTGTTTGCGTGCTGCTGTGGTGAAAGTGTATCGTAAATAACACCACTGCGAATGAGCGACGTAGAAACTGCAGAGCACCATGTATCTCTGATGTGAGAGAAGAACATCAGCTACAAAGGCTGGCAACGTGGACCTACACGCGCAATGAAGCAGCTCACCACCAAAATAAACCGGGGGGCTACCAGATGTGTGTCTAGAATAACAGTTCAGAGATCTCTTCTGCTCATGAGGCACTGGAGCAGATGGCTGGTCACTGCACCACTGCTTACAATGTTGCATTGGCAGATAAGGCTTCAATTTTCAAGGCAGTATCAGAATTGGACTTCTGCTGATTAGCAAAGGGTTGCTTTTTACAATGAATCACCTTCTCTTCATCGAATGGATTGACAATGGTGTATAAGGCAAGAAATACCTGAGAACAAACACCCTGCAATTATTGCTGGAAGAACATAAGCTGGTGGCAGCAACAATATGGTCTGGGGAATGCTTTTGTAGCATTTTCTGGGTTCACTTATCCTTGTCAAAGGCCCTCTCAAATGCTCTGGGTATAAATTTATTCTTGCAGATCTGTACACCCATACATGCTGATTGTCTTCCGTGGAGAAGATGCCATCTTCCAGCAAGACAATGTGACATGCCACATGGCTACAATATGTTTGACATTGGTTAGAAGCGCATGCCCAAGACTTCCAAATACTATTCTGGCCCTCTAATTCTCCAGACTTGAACCCAATTGAGCGTCAGTGGGACCACCTTGATTGTCATGTTAGCTCCGTGGATCCTTTCTTACACACCCTCCAGCAGCTGTGGGATGCACTGCAGTCAGCATGGCTCCAGATACCTGTGACAACCTACCAGGACCTTATGGAGTCACTCCTAGCTACTTTCCATGCTGCACATGGTGACTGCTCCAAATAATAGCTGGTGGTATCTCCAATGGTCAAAGAACCTTTGGAAATGAGTTGATCATAGAGAAATAAAACAATTTCGGCCATATTGGCACTGGAGGGGCAGTAGGTGGCACCATCTTGTTGAAAGTAACCAGCGCTAACTTTCTTGTTGACGGACTGATTAACAAACTCTGTAACTATTTAAACCTAGCCAGGTATTCACCGTTGGGCAGGAGAAGTCAATAATGCAGTGCTGTGATAAAGCACAACACAGCTTAGGATATTATGGGTACTATGCGGCCACTTACTGTAGATGGAGCCACGCTTTATTGGAGAACCATGTGTAATCCAGTATGTGAAGATTTCTAGTGACACATATCTGGAACCAATTACAGAATACAAATACTGTATCTTCTATTGATCAAGACTTTTTAGTTCTTAAACACATCAACATGATATGTATGCAGGTCCATTTTTTATTTTTATTTTGCAGCTCTTTGACATATGCTTGTAGCATATCTACAGTATCTCCCGTGATAGTTTATGCAAGGACTAAAGCAGGCCAGTAGTCTGTTTTTTCACTTCCTGCGACATTGCTTCTGACATTTCCAGACAGCCTACTCCGTGGACATCCAATAATGTTTCAGTGGGTTCCAGTTTTTTCACCGAATAGTGAAATTTACTGGTTGTTTTGAAGTCCACTCTGCTCAATACACTGTTTTGACTCACTTTTATTGACTTAGTTATTCTGGGAAGTCTAATGGTATGTTCACACGCCGTTTTTGAGGTCCTATTGTACTGCAATTATGCCCCAAGTACGAATTACAAATAAGGTAATTCATAGCTCTCACAGAGCTATGATTACCTGTTTTTTTCCCTGTTGCATATAATTGATGCAGGGCTACAATTTTGTTTCTGGTGTCCTTCGACAGCTCTTTGGTCTTCACCATAGTAGAGTTTGGAGTGTGGCTGTTTGATGTTGTGTACAGGTGTTTTTTAAGTTCAAACAGGTGCCATTATTATAGTGAATGAGTGGAGGACAGAGGAGCCTCTTAAAGAAGAAGTTACAGGTCTGTGAGAGCCAGAAATGTTGCTTGTTTGTAGGTGACCAAATACCTATTTTCCGCCATAAATTTGCAAATAAATTCTTTCCAAATCAGACAATGTGATTTTCTGGATTTGTTTTCTCATTTTGTCTCTCATAGTTGAGGTCGACCTATGATGTCAATTACAGGCCTCTCATCTTTTTAAGTGGGAGAACTTGCACAATTGTTGTCTGACTATTTTACCACCCAAGCTTTCTATGACTTGAGCAAGTCTAAAATTATAAATTAAAAGCTGAACTTACATCTTAATTTGTCCATGATTTTTCCTCCACATAGCGTGGCCAATGCCATTTTCACTGCAAAAACTGTGATTTTACCATGTCCTTCCCTGTAAAACAGAGCAATAATAGGATACAACACATTTTATATAATAAAATATGGCAATTATTAAAATGATTCTGCAGTATTCATGACAAAATGGTACTAATAGAACTATTATAAAATGTTCTAAATATATAATTGATCTGTGTGAGGTATACACCATTAAGCAGACAGCATAATCCTATCTAGGTCACGTTACATATCAATGCTGCCAAAGATGGCTTATTCAGGCAATAATAGCTAATTTTTTGAGGGGTTAATAAAACCACATTACCTTCTATTCAAAAGTGGTTGTCTTCCTGAGACAATCCCACTAATACGCATTTATGAATTTAAAGAGAACCTGTCAAATAGTTTATGCCCCCCTTGCTGAGGGCAGCACAGGCTAGTGACAGACATGCTGTTTCCAGCGCTGTGTCCCTTATTCTGTAAGAGTCTGTAATTTTAGAACATTTAATGCTCAAGTCTTATTCATGAGCAAGTGTAAGCCCCACCCACAAAATGCTAGCCCCACCCACCTGACAGTTATTCACATGTTTCTACCTATTCAAAGTAATAGTTATCAGTTGAGGTGGGCGGGGTCTGAAAAAAAAAAAAACCCTGACTCTTCATGACTCTTTTCTGGCTGAAAACTGCAGAGTTGAGCAGTAAATGCTCTAAAACTCCCGCATCTTACAGAATAAGGGGCACAGCGCTGGAAACAGCAGGTCTGTCACTAGCTTGTGCTGCCCTCAGCAAGGGAGGCATAATCTATGGGACAGGTTCTCTAACAATAGATTCTTCAGTTGGTCGAATTTGCATTTATTACAGCATACTTTGATTTTACAGGACAACCACGTGAATATAAAATGGATAATCACTGTTCAAGTACTTAAAGGGGTTGTACAGTGTAAATATTTTTTTTTTTTTTTTTTTTAATAAACTCTCTCCTAAATTGTATATAGGCTTCCTGTAGTTCTACATTGGCTGTTTGAGGACAGGAACCTTAGTAGTTCTGTTCATCTACACACAGGAAACAACTCTGTGTCAAGCCTGGGAGACCTGGTAACCACATGGGTTTTCCTTTGTGGCCACACCACTTAGGTCTGTCCTCCCAAAGCTTTTGAAAGAGGTAGCAGTTAAGACACACACTGTAACTGAGGTTGCGATGGCGAAAAATAGACAAAGTACAGAATAGGATCCTGGGGCTTGTAGCTTTACAGGGCAAAGGGGAACAGCTTTTAAACAGGAAACGCTGCTGCTCAGCTTCGCAGAATAGAAACTACATAGACTACAAACCGAAAGCATAAAAACAGTTGCTTGAGGTTTTTTTTAATTTTGGGTTCGCCGGACAACCCCTTTAAAGGGGTCATCTCACTACATGGATTGCTTTTTATGTTAAAGATCTTGCAAAAACAAGTCACTTTGCAATATATGTCCTACCTATTCCTATATATCCCCTCTTTAATGGGCTTTATCAGCTCCTCAGGTCACCATAGTTACAGATCTGTTCAATCTCTCATGATAGGCTGCCAGCACTGGTTGCTATAGCTACAGACCTGGCTTCTACTGCAGCCTAGTGGAAGCCAGTAAACACGTCCCTGAACTCAAAACGAAACCAAGAAAACAGGACTGAGGTAAGATGAAGTAGTGAGACAACCCCTTTAAGGTCAAGTCCTTGTGTATTAAAACCTAGTAGTCAAAATTTGGTTAGCGTTTTCAACATACTTATAGAGTACATATACTTACGGGTCATAGGCTGCCAACAAGAAGTTTAATAACAAGCTGATGGACTGTTCTACATTGATTTGGTGAGTTGTTGGCAGCCGCTTATTGAGCTGGTAAAATATTGTTGATAGGACCGCTTCCAGACGTGCCACATTCAGTTCTACATTAGGATCCAGATTGTTTAGTGAATTTTCTCGGAGTGCTTCTATAATATTCCATATATCTACCAGATGTACTGCATGGAAATACAAAGCAATCAGAAAAGCCTATTGCAATGATGCTCACATGTGATATAATGACATTACATTTCCATGTTAGACAAAATATTTTTATGTGAGTCATTCACCGTGATAATCAATGAATAAAAAGGAAACCAAAGTTATTAACATACTGTATGTTTATTCAGTTCTATAGCTGTACTGAGTTCACTAAGGCAACTAAAACAATTTTGTACAGTAAGCTGCTGTATTTTAATATCTGTTTAATGACTGCAGGACCAGGACCTCTGTACTTCTTCGATCTACGTCCATTTCAGTAGAACCACTGGGAGGTTTATAGTCTGGGTCCATTTGGAAAATTCTCGTAAGACTGTTTTCTTATATTATTGTCAGTGCAGCCATTTTATGATTATAATGTGACCATACATGTGTTATACTTTTGGACATAGTCTATAACATCATATTTCTGAAAATACACCTGATGTTTGCTTTTCTTTCCTGGACCTGCTAGCGATCAATGGTCAGCGTATATAAAGACGTATCCCATTGAAAAAGCAATTGCACGATTTAGAATTCTGGTAAAAAATTCTGTGCTGTTTCCAGTGCTGTGTCCCTTATTCTGTAAGATGCTGTAGTCTTCGATTATTTAGTGCTCAAATCTGGCAGTTTTCAGCCAAAAAAAAAGAGTCATGATAAGAATCCAGCTTATTCATGAAAAGAAGCCATTTCATTCATGACCCGCCCACCTGAAGCTAGCCCCAGCAACCTCATAACGGATTAACCTATTACTTTGACTCGGTAGAAACATGAGAATAACTGTCATATTTGAACATTAAATAGAACCTGTCACATATATTATGCCCCCCATGCTGAGGGCAGCACAAGCTAGTGACAGACCTGCTGTTTCCAGCGCTGTGTCCCTTATTCTGTAAGATGCTGTAGTTTTAGAGCATTTACCCCTCAAATCTTATTCATGAGCAGGTGTTAGCCCCACCCACCTGACAGTTATTCTCATGTTTCTACCTATTCAAAGTAATAGGTTTATCAGTTGAGGTGGGCAGGGCTAGTCTCAGATGGGCAGGGTTTAAAAAAACTGACTCTTTATATGACTTTTAAGGCTGAAAATTGCAGATTTGAGCACTAAATAATCGAAGACTACAGCATCTTACAGAATAAGGGGCACAGCGCTGGAAACAGCAGGTCTGTCACTAGCTTGTGCTGCCCTCAGCAAGGGGGGCATAATCTATGTGACAGGTTCTCTTTAAACTTAAAAAAGATGTTAAGAGAGCCGATATGTCTTCTTCAAAGGGAATCTGTCGCCAGTTTATTATAATTATTATTATTATCAATATTATTTTTTTACTTATTAAAACAAGATACTGATATATTCTTTTCTTAGCTGTTTTTAATTTTTGATTGTAATTTTTTTTTTATTTGTTTCCTGTATATGATTATGGGAACACCATCTAACCTGAGCTGCTTTAAATAGCATTTAGAGAGATGCTTTACAGTAGCTTCATGCACATAGGAGCCTGTGAACAGGAGCAGACCCACTGACTTCTATAGGAGAGTTTTCTAGGCATGCTTTGTGACCTGGGAAGATATCACTGTGCATGGTGGGGGAAGCAAAATAGAATCCACAGCACTCCTTATGATGAAGAATCACAATTTTAGTTCACATGTTGGATACATAATAAGTAAGTAAAATAAATAGTTCAACTCTCCGTATGGCGTAGTAGAAATAAGTGAGAAGCCCATGGTTCGGCCAATACGGCCTTTCTCAATGACCTAAGCAGTGGGAAGCAGGAGACAGAGTTGAACTATTTATTTTACTTACTTATTATGTATCCAACATGTGATTAAAAATTCTGATTCTTAAGGAGTGCCGTGGACTGTACTTTGCTTGGACTACTGGCCCCTGGCCTTTTCCACTGAGCACCCACACTCTTATTGTAAGGTGTGCGGCACCATCACCTCTACAGTACTGTGCATGGAGGAGGAGATGATGAGCTGTGACCATCTCCTATTGTGAATGGGGGATCCTGTGTTATCTATAGCTATTGGTGTCACCTTTTAGTGTAATCCTCCCTGTACCAATAATGAGGAGACTGCTGAAAAGCTTTTTCAACAGAACATGAAGTATCAAACTATTATTAGGCCTAGTGGCCAAAGTGGAAACTGCAGGACTTCAGGATTTTTAAAAAATGTTGAAAGTGATATAGAAAATGTAAGAAAATACATAACCAAAGCTTCTTAAAAAACGTGAAAACAGGAGTTAAACAAGAGCCATTTTCTTCTGACACATTCCATTTAAGTGTTACCTGAAGTGCCATAGGCCTTAATGGCATGATAAATAAAAGATAAAGCTTACAACAGTCTCTTCTCTATAATGTCTGTGCCCAATGGGTGCCAATAATGTCTTATTTATAACGCACATACAAAGCACATTGTAGAAGGAATCATGATCTATGCTTTGAAGGTGGCATAAGATAATTAGCCAGTATAACAGAAAGCTTTGAAGGAGGTCTAATAAAGAAAACATCCGTTTATAAAATCTAAATCTATTATTTCTCTTTACGACCATTGTGTGGGCAGGCAAAATATTAACATCCAACAAAGCCATCAGCTGGAAACTGCAACTGAAGTACATGGTAACAGCTGCTATTGGCTTAATTAAGTACTCCCCCCATGTGTTCTTTCTTTCAGCTACTCCTTTTATTAACCAGGATACAGGACTAAAGTTCATATTCATAGAAGTGTATCATCACTTACCATGTCTCTTTATCCACTGCTACACCTTTCTATTTGTCTAGCTCTAACCAAGCTATGGAAAACCATCACATGAAGGATGGGCACTGATCTACAGAACATCTTACCACCCTATACCTGCCAACCTGACTGCTTCATAATGCCTGATATTTACCATTAATCCTCAAACCAAATTCATACTTTTAGATGGTACATAGCCATATTGTGACTTCATTCACAAGCAGGTTAGAAAGTATATTCAAATCCCGTTCCCATTGGAAAAAATAAAGTTGGATCCAAAATGGCTGACTTCAAAATGGCCACCATGGTCAACACCTATCTTGAAAAGTTTTCCCACTCCCATATACTAATGTGCCACAAACAGGAAGTTGATATCATCAACCATTCCCATTTTATTTAGGTGTATCCATATAAATGGCCCACCCTGTATATATTCCTCATGCACAAAACTGGATGGAAGCTTTACTAGGTATATAGCAAATACTTAACATGTGTATATATATAAAAAAGACTATCGCGCTCTGTTCGCTGTATAAGGTGCCAACTTAATCACAAGCAGTCCCCAAATAATCAAATTCCAAAATATGCAACCCATGCAAAAGTATAAAACAGTGTAAAACACACCTGTAATAGTGCAACCACTTCCCAGAGATTCTCACTGGATCTCACAATCATCCAAAGGGAAACCCCCGAGCTAATCCGGTTTCTGTCCACTTCAATCTTCAGTTGGTGGATTTGTCAGAAATAATATATAAAAACATACAACAGTTTTGGGTGGTTCACCGCTAATACGCTCCGGCCGGCAGCTTTCGGGATCCACACATACAGGATAACAGACTAGAGTGACGTCACTAAGGCTGTAGCTTAACGAAAGCCCAGTAGGCATTCAAGACCTACGCGTTTCAGAGAATAACGATCTCCTTCATCAGGGTATTTTTATTTCTATTAGAGGATTGCAGCAGGAGATTTCCTCTGACGATCTTTGTGCAGCTTGTTCCCTGAAACACCTGCCGCTTGTATCTAAAGTATTAGTTAAATACTTAACATGATTCATATAAATCTGTGCTTACTTTAAGGCCCTGTTCACATTGTGGAATTTCATGTGCGGAATCTGTGTATAATTCACACTGAAATTCATATGAATTCCACAGCCCATTAAATGTAATGGGAATTGACACTGTATTCCCCTACACTAATTTGTACATCGACAGCATAGAAAAAGAAAATGACGTATAAAGTATTGACAAGGTTGCATGCAAAATCTACCATGTACTATACTAGGGTAAATTCAAACTATGGATTTTAACATTCATGGTGGATTCCAAGTTAAAATCCACATGCAATTCGACTCCTTTTCATTTGAATGGGCACTCCACTCTGTAGTTCATACTGTAAGCTACAGCGTGGATTTTCTACACCATGGATTTCAAATCCTTGGTGTGAAAAATAAGAATGGACATGTCCATTCTTTGGAGCAGATCCCTTTCAGATTCCACTTTGGCAGGTGTGAAGCAGATTAGCCCCATTGAAATGGGATTAAACCGTGTACGACAGAAACGAAAACCACGGCTGCAAAGTAAAAATCCTTGGGAGAACTCAAAGATATTGATCTCACCCTAAGGCTAGGTTCACACGGCTTAATTTCGGGACGTTATTACACCCCGCAATTACGCCGTGTGGCCGGGGCGGGAGTCCACACTGTGTGCTGGACTGGCCAAGGTGAAGGTGTGTTTGGGGTCGTTATCATGTTGGAATACTCAATATGTTACAGTACATGTTAGCATTCATTGTTCCTTCATTGAACTGTAGCTCCCTACAGACTGCAACGCTCATGCAACCCCAAAGCATGACACTCCCTGTCCCACCGCCATGCTTGACTGTAGGCAAGACACACTTGCCATTGTACTCCTCACCTGGTTGCCGCCACAGACGCTTGACATTATCTGAACCAAATAAGCATCTTGGTCTCATCAGACCACAGAAGATGCTTCCAGTAATCCAAGTCCTTAGTCAGCTTGTCTTCAGCAAACTGTTTGCGGGCTTTCTTGTACATCATCTTTAGAAGAAGCTTCTTTCTGGGACAACAGCCATGCAGACCAATTTGATGCAGTGTGCAGCGTATGGTCTGAGTACTGACAGGCTGACCCGCCAACCCCTAGTGAGACAACCTTTTTAAGGCAGTGCTGGAAAATCATGGTGGCCACTTTAGGCACAATTTGTTCATTTTCACTTAAGGGTGTACTCACTTTTGGCAGCACTAATATGTCTATTTTGAAAGAACAATCTCTGGATAGGACGCTGATCACATGCACTTCTTTGGCCGACCATGGCAAGGCCTGTTCTGAGTGGATCCTGTCTTGTTAAACTACTGTGTGGTCTTGGCCACCATGCTGCAACTGATTTCAGGTTGTTGGCAATCTTCTTATAGCCTAGACCATCTTTATGTAGAGCAATCCTCAGAGAGTTCTTTGCCATGATGAACTTCCACTCACCAGTATGAGAGAATGTGAGAGCGATAACACCAAATGTAACACGCCTGCTCCTCATTCACACCTGATACCTTGCAACACTAACGAGTCACATGACATCATGGAGAGAAAATGGCAAATTGGTCACTTCGGGGATATTTTGAGGGCACACCAAAATTACAGTTATACAAGCTGTACACTGACTACTTACATTGTATTAATGTGTCATATAATCAGTATTGTCCCATGAAAAGATATAATACAATATTTACAAAAATTTGAGGGGTGCACTTACTTTTGTGAGATACTGTATAAAAGGTCTTTCATCCACTCTACCATGGCCGCTGTTCAATGAAACGAATGACAAAGTTGTAGTTTCGCTTGGGATTTTGGGCGAACACGTGCTGTAGAAACCAAACTGGGGCAGACATCTAAGGCTATGTTCACACGGCTTATTGCCGACATAATTGCGGGGACGAATTTCGCCCCGCAATTACGCCGGCTGCCGTTCAGCGGGGGGGAGGGTGGGCGGCTTCTCGCTGCCCCATAGACATTCATCATTCACGGCGTGTACACGCCGTAAATAATGTGCATGTCACTTTCTCCCCACCCGGCGTATTCGGCGAGCGGGGAGAGCTGACGGAATCCAAGTTCTCTATGAGAACTGTGGATTACCGTAATGACAGGGACTGATTTCAGCCATATTGGAGCGCAAATACGGCGCGCAATACAGCTGAAATCAGTCCCAGAATAAGCCGTGTGAACAGCCCCTAACACCACAAAGGGTGAGCCACACGCATCATAAATATAAATTATTGATTAAGGAGTCTGCAGACACAGCAAAAAGCACTTTGTGAAGCTTTTTTTTTCCTTTGGAGCTATTGAAAACCACAACAGCCCAAATAAAATGTTATATTTGAAATCCCATATTTGACACACCTGTAAAATAAATGAATCAAATACTATAAATAGCTTTTAAGAATTTGAATTTCATCCATTATTTAGATTCAGTTGGGTAACAGGAACAAAAATCTTATGCCACTTTTCAGGTTAGGGGGAGGCAGCGATGAGGTGGGCATCCAACAATCTATATGCTGGTTACGATAATCAATTTGATTTATACAGTGCCAATGTATTCCACAGTGCCATAGAGACTGCCATCTCTGACACTTGTTCCTCTCTGCACTGGGGCTCAAAATATCATCTACAAATTAACTTAACAGTATTTTTTAGGAATGTGGAAAGAAACAGAAGAAACCCTCACAAATATAGGAAGAACATGCAAAGTCCATGCAGATGCTGCCCTTGGTCAGATTCAATCCTGAACCCCCTACACAGTGCCAAATACTCAGTCTTGCTGCCTGTACCAGCTATGGCTGGGTGGTAGCCCGACATGACCCACAAGAGGCAATCACTCATTTGTTCAGCAGGAAGCATTGTTATTGTGTCCGGTCACCTTTTTGCTGACCTTCGAGCACTGGAATCTGTGAGAGGATGCTAAAGCTGCTTGTACTCTATACTACTGCCAAGAACTGCATGTAACCTTCCCTTTCTGAAAGAGTGCTAAATATGTGTGGTTGAGAAGATCAAATTATGGAGGCACAACCTGTGGCCTGGAAGCCACATGCAGTCCACAATGCAATTCTGTGCAGCCCTCAAATAACTGGTTCCAGAATTGGATGTCCATGTCCGGGGACTGCTTATGCATTGTTTTCCATATCAAAAAGAGGAGACGTGGGGCATAGTGATGGAGTAGAGGCACAATGTAGCAATCTCTGTGACTCCCTACTTCTAAGTAGACCATAGGCCTTTGGCATTATAGAAAAGAGTAGATGAAGCAAATACAAGGCCGCTATTTAAAAAAAGGTGCCTGCTGATAGGATGCAAGATAGGAACTGGTAATGGGAGAAAGGCCCAGATGCTTTGGCTGTATGGGGCCCTAGAATTCCTGATGGCAGTCCTGGGTGGATAGGTGACATCCAAGTGTAGTTATCGGAACAAGTAAAACACCCTACAGTACAACAAAGAAGACTGCCGCATGGATACATGGTCTCTTCATTTCTAGGGTTAGAACTGGGTACAAAGAAATCAGTATTCTCCGTATATGTGGGAACCATGTTGATAAAACTAGCACCTATCAGACTTTAGCTACCATAAATGTCTCAGATAGTAATACTCTGTAAATCGTATCACCGCCCTTGGGATTGGTCCAGTGTAAGAATACGGCCCTCAGAGCAGGAAAGCTTGTTAATCTCTGCTCTAAATACTCCATGTCTATGAGTGGAAGGCTTAAACTATGTTTCTTCTGAACTACAAAGTTCAGCATCAGATAAAATGACAGGCTCCTACTAACAAAATTGTTTGTGATTTTAAAAAGGTAATCCTTTCCGATAAAGCCCATATCTACAATATTTCCCTCGAGCATCCATGCTCCTTATTCATTTGGTCTCTGCTTTGCTATACTATGTCAGGGTTTTGTAAACTATTGCATGATAATGTCATGCAAATATATTTCTTGTGAAAAAATTATCTTTTGTCTTCACCTTTTCATATGCTACATCTAATGCAAGACAGAATTTTGCTAGCTTTAGCAGCAGCAAACAACTTCATAAGAAAAAACAATCAGATCGTGCTTCAACAGATCTTCCCAGTTTTCTAAGGTATGCAAAGCAGAAAATACATAACTGTCCATTTTGTCAAGCTAGGCACAACCACAGAAACTGTAAGTGCCAATCTATGGTGTTCTGTAATGTACTCCACTGAAGAGATGATCGTCTGTTTGAGGGACCCTACAATAATAATTTTTATTTTAATTAGAGGAATGGTATAGTATAGCCTTATATAAATTTATTGGTGCATATTATTGCTCTGTTGCACAAGAACTAATGGGTACATGTATGAAACTTGGCGCCAATATGCCAGTTCTAAATTAATATAGAGGAGTGTAGAATGCGACAGTATGTATGAACCTGTCGTATGTGGGTTCATTAATATGCCTTGTACAGCACAGCATAGCATATCTTTAACGCATATCTTTGGTGCATAGCATATCTTTCTCTCATAACATATCTTTGTCTCATAGCTGATCTTTGTCGCATAGCATATCTTTGTCTTATAGCATATCTTAGTTTGATTGCTTTGTCCCATATCATATCTTTGTCGCATAGCTTATCTTTGGCGGATTCAAAAGTGCCATGCCTGGTGCAAGTTTTGCGGTACAACAATTCATACATCTGTAGAACAGGGCTATAACAGTTTTTTTTTTCCCTCAAGATACGGCAATAAACTGGCGCAGCCCCATTTATCCACGTCGCCCTAAATGTCATTGTTTTAATTTGTTAATAATAATAAGAATTGAATTATTAAAAAAAATGAAATAATAAACCATGTATTAGGTGCCTATTCATTTGCATTATTATTGTTATTCCATACATTCGTATAAAGTCTTATAACTGCCATCTGTCTTGCAAAAAGTCTTGAACATTTGGTTAGGGTACATTCACATATGTCTTGTGATTCACAGTCACAATGCATCGATTTGTTGTACCCAGCGTCCTCCCTAATGCTCCATAAGTTGAAATGTCAGACCCATGAGTACAGTGCAGGACCTGTCATCTGGTATTGTTGGAAAATGCTATGAACAAAGGTTTTTGTTTCGGTGCAACCACACCAATTGCCAGAAACATGTGAATGCACTTCTTTGTTGCCGTCTAAATATGTAAGAGCTCTATAGTTAAAGGGATTTTCTCACTATGCTATTTCACAGAGTCTGCTCTTCACTGTCAGTTTCAGGCTCTCACTTTCTGGTTAGGCTGTGGGTTGCTCTGCAGCAGTGATAAGCATATCAGCTCTGTTATTCCTAGCTGAGCCTGTTAGAGGGACATCGGTGATGGAGGAGTTTTAACAGCAGGGCAGAGAGCAACAGAGCTGTAATGGGTTAACATTTGTCAGTGAGATATATAAATCAGCTCCTGTGGTAGTGATAAGATACAGCAATTGAGATCACCATCCAGGCTATGTTTTTTTACTTAGAGAAATTTGTATACACAAGCAAAAGATAAGAACTGATCTACCTCATAAAGAAAGCAAAATCAGAACATGAATGTATGTGGAAATAGCCCTTATTTACCTTTGCCTACATGTTTAAAGCTAATCAATATGATTAGGATACCCCTTTACATTTCAGCATAGTCACTATCCTTCCCTTTGCTGCATGGTCAGATATCTTCTGTACAAAACCAATTCAAAACAATCATAAAGAATCAGCCAGCCTATCCCTTAAAATCACTGTACTATGCAATACGTCATCTCTATATTTAACACATAGTCAATAAGCCAAATTAAAGAACGTATAGAAAAAAGTATTATTTCAGGCTAAACAATAAATAGCCTTAAATAAGAGAGAGGTTTTTAGTCTTGAAATTCTGATGACTACTCAGCTGTGACATCAATGGATTTCCCTCTGCCACTGCAGAAAGCAGCTTCTTGCTGAGCTGTAAGAATTATACGAGACTCCCACTCTTCTCAAATCCAGCTCATGCCAATATAAATACACAGATGGAGAGCACAGTCAGCTTCAATTAACTGTGTTCGGAAATAAAAGCGGGATCATTTTTTTTTTTATTGGTTTAAAAATTACAACCTGTTACAGTTTATATACGGGCCTGTCCTTAAGAGTCATGACGTTCTGCACAGCCTTTATATTTATCACAGCCGGGAGTTCTTGTGTACCAGCTGGCCACTAAAGGGTATGCTCTACGTGGCTTTCAGGCCAGTAGCAAGTCATACTCCTTTCCATTCTCCAAAATTCTACTTTGAGATATGTATCAAAGGAATACATAGAATAGAGCAATGCTTAGATTCAAATTTAGTTCGTATTTTAGAAAGTGGTAATTAAAATAATTAAACTTATTTTCCTAACATGTTACTACCTGACAAAATCTGCCAAAGAAAGGCTTGCAATGCTACTTACTGAGACTACTGGATTACTTAACCCTAAGTGTTATCACTGACTATATGTATATATTGCATAGATAGATATATAGTTAGTATGGCTAAAAATAGGCATATGTCAATTAGAGATGAGCGAGCAGTAAAAAGTTCTAGTTCGATTAGAACCTCGAACTTTGTGAGTTCGGTTTGAGATTTTATTCGAACTAGAACTCGAACCCCATTAAAGTCAATGGGAGAAGATTTTCTGGTTAATTTTTATACCTATACAGGTGAGGAGAAGCTTGAATTACCATCCATAACAGTAAACTGGATATGTGGTACAACTGGGTGAAGAAAATTTGGCTGCAAGAGTGACAGGAAAAAAAATTGAGAAGCTAAAATACTTAATTCCTTTCAATGGCTAACTGAAAAGATGAGGAAAGCTTGCAAGCTGGGGCATAGCTATAGGAGGTGCAGCGGTAGCAGCTACTACGGGGCCCTGTATCCACAGGGGGCCCAAAAGCCACTTTAACACATAGGAGATTTGGAGATGGTGTGTTATACAATTACTGAACCCCCAAAACTGCAAAAACTGAACTTGTGGGCACGGAGTATGATTTAGCAAATCCAAGCACTCTGTATAATATATATATTCATGTATATGAGAGTTAGGTATTATGTGAGTCTGCAAAGGTCACCAAATAACAGCTTCTGGGTGTGGGAAAGAAGCAGCCAGCAATACAAAACTCCCTAACTATTGATGTCTATGGAGAGGAAAATGCTGTCTAACTAAGAGCAGTCTGTACATTACAGAGAGTGAGGTGAAAATGGCTTTCACAAGCAATACAGTGAAATATATATAACATGGTCATGTGATTTTAGCAGCCAATGAGAGCCCTACACCTCAGCGAGATGACGTTTTTGAAACTTCTGTGTTCTACACTGATTGGATGGCTGCCAAAAGTGCAGAAAGCCACTGAAAACTAAACTGAAAGTGGTGTGTCGAACTAGAACTTTACTCGAACAAACAGTAAAATGTTCGGTTCGAGTTCTAAAAATTCGAGTAGTTCTACTAGAACTTAACTTTTCTAGAACAGTTCGATCAACACTAATGTCAGTCAATCAAGGGTGTGGTTAAAATGTGGATGAATGAAGGGGTATTGAAAATTTCAAAATTTTGTTTCCTTCTATTGATCCAGAAATAAGGAACCCACAAAAAAATGAATCAATCAATCTGTTTTAAGTTCAGGTTCACATCTGCATCTGAGGTTCCCTTCTGAGCCTCCGGATTCCAATGCAGAAATTACGGAAAACATAGCGTAACATGCAACGCTATTTTTTCTGTTAAAATAACTGCCACTGTGACAGAAACCTGACGCAAGCTTTTGTAGTCAATAGGGTCTATCAGGAACCATCAATGTCCGTCATTTAATGGATCCCTCGCCACCTCTGCAACGGAACCTCTCATACAGATGTGCACCTGCCGTAAGAGGATATATTTCACCAGTTGTAAATCAGACTGAATCATTGTTTTTAACAAGAATGCTATACACATATTCACACATTCAAGACTTCTTACAGGCCTTGCTACTGCTGTTTTTGGCATCTCAAATAGACTTTTAAAAACACATGCACACACCGCAGAAACAAACCCATTTCCATTGAGGTGATGGTAATTTTTTTATTTAGCAAAATGGGGCCACAAACTGTGCTAATCTTGCCATAAAAATACTGGAATGTGAACAGAGCTTTAGAATGTTATTTAAAGTCTGTATTTGTCCTTGAGTCAGCAGCAGATGTTACTGCCAGTACTGGAGATTTTGTAGCTGGATTTGGCACAAAGATCCACACTATTTTGTGCTGTTAGGATTTCGAGCTGCTGTTATGTTCTTTGCCTTGAATGGATTTGATGGTCCATATATTTTTTTCATTGAATAATAAAAGTAAATCAGATTAACTCCTGACTTTTTTGCTGTGATTGACAGTTGTGGTTCACTCAAAGAAGCAATCTTAGGAAATGTTCTGCTCATGGCTTTCTGCCACATTGTGTGGATGGAATGTACTATAGCAGCCAAAATGTATAAAATGTACAGCCACTAAACCACATTCTGCAAAATGTGACCTGGTACAATCATGGGAACTTCAAAGTAATTTTGCACTAAAAAGTGTCACAGTTACATATTTACTTAGTTTGTAAGGCTGAAAAAAGACAGACGTCCATCCAGTTCAGCGTATTGTGCTATAGTGTTGATCCAGAGGAAGGCAAAAAACTCCCATGAGGCAGAAAACAATTGTCCTTATTTTAGGTAAAAAAATTCCTTCCCGACTCCAATATGGCAATCGGAATAAATCCCTGGATCAACGACCTTTCTCCAGAATCCTAGTCACTATAACTTGTTATATTATTACACTCTAGAAATGCATCCAAACCCTTTTTTTAGTTCTGTGAATTCACCATGACAAGTTCCTCTGGCAGAGAGTTCCATAGTCTCACTGCTCTTACAGTAAAGAATCCCTTTCTATGTTTATATAGAAACATTCTTTCCTCTTGGTATAGAGGATGCCCCCTTGTTCTAGATACAATCCTGGGTATACAGTAAATTGATCCTGGGAGTGATCTCTATATTGATCTTTAATATAGTTATACATATTTATTAGGTGAATTCAAAGTCATCTTTTTTTCTAAACTAAATAACCCTAATCTTGCTAATCTTTCTGGGTATTGCAGTGCACCCAGTCCTTTTATTATTTTTGTCGCCCACCTTTGTACCTGTTCAAGCTCTACAATGTCTTTCCTGTGCACTGGTGGCCAAAACTGTACACAATATTCCATGTGTGGTCTGACCAGTGACTTGTATAATAGGAGAATAATGTTCTCATCAAGTGCATCTATGCCCCTTTTAATACACCCCATGAACATATTTGCATTGGCAGCTGCTGCCTGACACTGGCTGCTACAATTAAGTTTACTGTCCACCAGGATTCCCAAGACCTTCTCCAGTCACTTTTTCCCCAGTGTTTTTCTGTTAAGCAACTAATCATGGAACAGATTTTTCCTCCCCATGTGCATAACCTTGCATTTATCCATGTTAAACCTCATTTGCCATTTCTCTGTCCAGGCCTCCAACTTATCCAGATCCCTTTATAATTGTATGTTATCCTCACGTTTTGTTTTTTTTTTTAAATAAAATTACATACAAAGCCATGTTTTAGCTAAAAGTCTAAACCTGAGACACTCAATACCACCTAGAAATAAATGTCCAGGAAGCGCAGAGCGCATACAAGTCCGTTATGATATGAAGGTAGCAATGTTTAACTTAATAGCAATATCGTAGTGCATTGTTCTTAGATCACAACAAAAAGCATTGGGAAAGTTGAAATCACTTTCTGTACCACAAAATCATGGTGATTGTGACAACAATTCCAGTTGAGGAGACTCGTTGAATTACAGAACTCTTATTTCCAAAAGACTTGTTAAAAGCACATGCTTTCGATTTGTCTTTTTGAAAATAAAGGATAATGCTTAATAATTCAATAAGTCTCCTCAACTGGAATTGCTGTTACAAGTTTTATACATTGTTGCCTCTGAACGAAAATATAGGAGAAAGTTTGGATTGTTCGGAACAGCTGTCATCAATACTAAATGATAGAGTGTTAATTATCAAGTTAAAGGTGTGTTTCCATTGCAATTGATGGCATATTAATAGGATATGGCATGAATGTCTGATAGAGGCAGGTCCCAGAAGTCAAAAACTCTCAAGATGTCAAGAATGGACCCTCAAAACTTCCTGTTCAGAAAGAATTAGTGGCCGCCCTTCTGTTACTCTCCATTAATTTCAATGGGAGTTCTGAATACAGCCTAGCGGTCGCACTGTATTATACACAGTCGAGTCACATTGTTAAGACCACCAGCTAATATCCAGAGTAACTGCTGTGTGCAGCATGGGCAGCAGCTAGATGGGTTGGGAGTGACTTAATAAGGTCCTGGTAGAGTGTAACAGGTATATTGAGCCATGCAGATTGCATCCCACAGCTGCTGAAGGGTAAGTAAGGGGGAACCATAGATCAAACACGAGGTCGTCCCACAGATGCTCAATTGGGTGGCCAGGGTAGAACGTGGACATCTTGATCCTGCCATTGCCCCTTTTACCCATGACAGCAATGAGAGATATGTGCTTTTCATACATATACACCCACCAACTCTGCTCATGACGCATGACCTCCTTCATGCTGCTGATATAGGAAGTGTTCCTAATTATGTGACTCAGCAGTATATAATTTGCCATATAGACAATATATACCATCGTGACAAAAGTTCTGCTCCGTTGAGCTACAAAATGGCATACCAATGGTATAACCTAGCCTTGGTTTATGGAATTTTCAAAAAGGATACGTTCAAAGATAATTGCAGAGAACAGCACAAGTGGTTACGTATATGAAAGTCTCGGATACCACCATTTTCAGCAGCCGACATGTAATTTTTTTTTTCTTCATAATCCTAAACTTTTATTGTTATGGTTAGTGTAAACAATAGCCAACAAAGAAACTACTGTTCCCCTTTAGGCTATGTTCACACGGCGTAATTTCGGCATGCCTTTCGCATCGTATTTGAGCTCTAATATGAGCGAGATGTGCACCGAAATTACGGTAATCCATAGTTCTCATAGAAAACTATGGATTACGCCTCCTCTCCCCGCTCGTGCAATACGATCGTATTGTACGCACGGGGAGATAAGTGACGTCAATTACTTGAGGTGAATACGCGCAAAGAGTAATGACAGCCTAAGGGGCCGGCAGGCTACCGCCCCCCCCACTTCCACACGTGTCGCGGGGATATGCACCGATAAGCACGACTCCCAAACACCCGGTGTAATTGCGGGGCATACTGTACGCCCCGCAATTACGCCATGTGAACATAGCCTTAAAGATAACAGGTAAAGAGGTAACTCATGATATATATGCCCAGCAGATAGCACAATATGAAAGCAAAAACTACCCAAAAAAAACAAAATGCCTTCAGGCAACCAAAAGATTAAAAGATAACATTTATTAGTAACGATAAAATAGGAACTACCCAGTCCCTACTAAACCCTAAACAATAGCTACCTAGCCACAGTGAGGTAGCCGCCCCGACAAGGCCAACCCCAACCAGGAACCTAGCCTACCAGAACCCTAGAAAAACCCTAATCAATATCGAAGGCACAGTAATAAAAAGATCCTTTATTTATATTTGTGTATAATGTATTTGTATCTTGGTGGTACTAAGGTGTCTGTTTGATATCATCTTAGTTGGATACCGAATATTCTTGTGTATTTTCTGTTGTAGAGTGGGTTTTCGTGTGTTATCTACGCTGTGACTTTTTTTTGTTTGGTTGCTCACATTTAGTTGCTTCTTTTGGTCCTTTTTACTACTGTGCCTTCGATATTGATTAGGGTTTTTCTAGGGTTCTGGTAGGCTAGGTTCCTGGGTGGGGGTTGCCCTTGTTGGGGCAGTTACCTCACTGTGGCTAGGTAGCTATTGTTTAGGGTTTAGTAGGGACTGGGTAGGTCCTATTTTATAGCTACTATTAAACTTTGTATTTTAATCTTTTGGTTGCCTGAAGACATTTTGGGTTTTTTTGGTAGTTTTTGCCCCAACAAATACTACGCCATAATCTTGATCGGGTAAAATATTTAAGAAAATCTAAACCTGTAATAAATGTACACCCTCCGTGTCTGTAAAGTGTTGGGCATTAAATCTAACACTGCCACAGAGGATTGCTATTTCTGGGCTACACTGCATAATAATCACCACTCATCATCAATCCTCCTGCCCTGTATCTCTAATGCAGAACACCAAAGAGAATAATGGAGGACACTGTGTGATGTAATGATGCTAACTGGAAGCATCAGCAATTCATCAACCATCCCCAATCTATGTGGATTAAGATTGTATATTAAGACACACCACAATGGTTATAACACAGGGCCCACAACAAAATGATGAAAAATGCAAATATTCCTGTCTAACAGATATGTCAGCACAGAGTACACAATGCATCTACCATAGAACTATGGCTACTACATTTCGCCATTTGACCAGTAGATGTCTCTGTGCATACTGTCATAAAATAGAACTGCTAGTGTGTTTCCCGACTATATTTCTTCACTATCTATTGCAAAGAAAGCAACAAGCAAAATTTGGCCCTTATTTATCAAAACTGTCTAACATTAAGACTATCTGTGTTGCTCATAGCAATCAATCAGTGCACAGATTTCATTTTCCGCAAAACAGTATAAGAAATGAAAGCTGAACTCTGGTTGCTATGGGCAACACAGACAGACTTACTGTTAGACGGCTTTGATAAATGAGGACCAATGTATTGTAACAATATTATAAACGCAGTAAATATTATGTAGCAAACAGTAGAACAACAGTGACACATTCACAAAGAAACATTGTTTATTGTGCTAAATTATATTCTCTTCATAAATTAAAAAAAACAAAAAAAAAAACTATGGTATGCTGTTGACCTCTTAAAGGGGTTGCCTCACTACAAGGATTGCTTTTTATGTTAAAGATCTTGCAAAAACGATCTTGCAATATATGTCCATTAACAGTGTCCTACCTATTCCTAGATATCCCCTCTTGTATGGGTTGCATCAGCTCCTTAGGTTGCTATAGCTACAGACCTGTTCAATCTCTCATGATAGGCTGCCAGCACTGGTCGCTATAGCTACAGACCTGGTTTCTACTGCAGCTTAGTAGAAGCCTTTAAACACACCCCTAAATTCAAAATGAAACCAAAAAACAGGACAAATCAATGTAGTGAGACAACCACTTTAAGGAGAGTTTGATACTCTAAATACACAGAAAAGCAGCTTCTCTATGATTCACCTGCTCAGGTATAGCGAAGTGGTTACATAACTAGTAACTGCAAGGCTGACATGTTACCAGTATTCTTCACAGGTCAATAATGACACCGGGTAAAGTTGAGTCTGGCTCCTCCGTCCACCCCGGACGACTTCTGTACTCCTAGCCCCGGCCATAGCAGTTTTCTTTGGTACGGATCACCTCTGCTACATCAGTCCATATGCTACATACCCTACGGACATCAACTCTTGTATCCATATAAAATCCATGCAGTAATCATGTAAACCTACAGGGCCCAATCCTACACATTATGTTATAGTATTAGTTTAATCGGGCTGTAAAAGCTACTGTAGCCATCTATACAGTCAATTACTGTGTTTGCATATATGCATATTTAAAGGGAATCTGTTGCCAATTTTTTTTTTTTTACTTATTAAATCAAGCCCCTGATCCATATTCTTTCCTGTTCGCCGTTTTTATTTCCCAATTGTAGATTTCTCCATTCGGCCGTCAATATATGATTGTGGGGAAGACATTCTTGCTTGCACTGCTTTAACAGCAGTCAGAGAGACACTTTACAGCAGCTTCTTGCACATAGGATTCTTAAGACAGATTCTGTCCTATAGACTTGTCTAGAAGAGTTTTCACGCTGACGGGAGGAGAGAGGGGGAGCTGTAACATCTCCTCTTGTGACTGGTGGATTCTGTGTTATCTGCACACAATGGGGTCTCCTTTCAGCTTGACCCTGCCTGTGCTGATAATGAGCAGACTGCTGAAAAGCTCTCTAAACAGAACAGGAAGTGTCAGACGATTATTGGCCAAAGTGAAAACTGCAGGACTTAAGAATTATTAAAAAAAATTCTGAAAGTGATCTGGAAAATTAAAAAAAAAAAACATAACCAAAAAATTCCTAAAAAATGTGTTTAACATAAAAATGTGAGTTAAACAAGAAGTAATTTTTTGATGACACCTTCCCTTTAACCTGAGAATAGAAGTCAGGGCTACAAATATGGTTTTTTTTGATACAGTATGCCCAAATGGAATATGCAGAAATACAGATATGGAGATTTTCCATGGATACTTAGCCTCATTTAAAGATACAATACAGTAACATAGTTTGTAAAGCAGAAACAAAGGTATATGTCCATTTAATCAAGCCTATTGTTCTACAGTGCTGATACAGAGAAAGGCAAAATCCACTTTGAGGAATGTAAATGTCAATTCTCTTAATTTTAGGTAAAAAAAAAATCCAAATCTGGCAGATAAGTTCCTAATAAATGACTCTTCTTAAGTGGTCTAGTCACAGTAATACAGTTAAAGGGATTTTGCCACGATCTCATTTCATACCTCCTGTATCCAGCTCTTCAGCTCTGTGTGCTCAGAAGGGGGCATGTGTGATTTGTTTGAATTGCAGATCATGTGACCCTGCAGAATGACATCACCAGACCTTTCTCTCTAGTCAAAGAAAGGTCTGTAGAGAATTTTAAGTAACTACACTGTAGCTCAGAGGTAACATTTTTGCTTTACAGCACAAGGGTCCTCGGTTCAAATCCCTGCAGGAACTTAACCTGTGGATTTTTTTTTCCTCTTTATCAATGCACAGACCTTATGGAGGTTTCTTTTTTAATTTGCACTGCTTGTCTTATTACTAACTAGTCCAAAGGACAGGAGTGGAATGACAGCACCTGGGTTTTGAACACTCAGTAGCTGCCAGAGAAGAGAGGTGATGTCTGAGCATTTGCGACCAGAACTGAGGAGCTCACAGCCCTGGTCGGATCCCCTGGAGATGAGCTGTAAACAATGGATCACTAAAGGAGCAGCTAAAACAAAAACAGTGCAGAATTTATAATAATGATGAATGGTGAAAATGTTTATTATTTAATTTACAAACTTCCCACGTCAATTTTACTTCGTGGCAAAACCCCTTTAAGAAGTACATCCAGGCTCATTTTGAACTTTTAGCGAGTTCACCAAGACAAGTTTCTTTGGCAGACAGCTCACTGCTCTTAGGGCTTGTCCCAACGGCAAGGGCTTTAAAGCTGATGGTTTTCGGATTTGAAAACCGTCTGTAAACCGACTGTCGAACCTCTTACATTGATTTTTAATAGAAAATCCGTGTAGTAGTCTACACTGCATGTATTTTCTGCCAGACGGTTATTTAAACTGCTGGCATTCCTAAAAACCCAGAACATGTTCATTCTTCCACCTGGTTTTTGGGTGGAATATGAAAATGTGAGTGGTTGAGGAGTATGGGGGAATCCGCAAACCGCGGACAGAACCCTCCCCCAAAACCACATGCAAAATATCAAGATACCGGCTGGATTCTTTTATCAGCATCTGCCTGGTATTTTAACCTGCTGTGTGCACACACCCTTACAGTAAAGAATCCCATTCTGTGTTGGTATAGAAACCTTCTTTCCTCTAGACATAGAGGATGCCCCTTTCTTATAAATACAATCCTGGGTATAAATAGATCACAGAAGAGATCTCTATATTGTCCTCTGATAAATTTAAACACAGATATTAGGTCTGTTTCTCTTAACTAAATAACCCTAATCCTGCTAATCTTTCTTGGTATTGTAGTCCACCCAATCCTTTTATTACTTTGGTTGCCCGCTTTTGAACCAACTCAAGCTCTACAATATATTTCCTGTGCACTGGAGCCCAAAACTGTCCACAATATTCCATGCGTGGTCTGGACAGGGACTTGTATAATGGGAGAATAATGTTCTCATCATGTGCATCTGTGCCCCTTTTTGATGAACCCCAAGATCTTATTTGCCTTGGCAGCAGCTGCCTTACAGGTTGAGCAAGTTTTACAGGACCAGATAACATATAGAAAATTGAATGAAGACCCTAATGAACAACTGAAATATAAGTAGGAGAAATTATTGGATGAGGGAACCAGGTTGGGGGCCATAAACTTAAAACAAAAGCAATACCTTATGGTAAATGACCCAATTACACCTATATTCCATGGGGCCCCAAAAATTCATAAAGGCATATTTCCACCCAGCCTCCGCCCTATAATATCAGTCATTGGATCTCTGAGTGAGCGTTTGAGTACCTGTGTTGATAAACATCTACAACCATTGTTACAAAGTAGACCAGGCTATATAAAAGACTCAAAAGAGGTCCTTAAAGCAATGGTGGATAGAAAATGGACTAGTGAACATACTTGGATTGGTTGTGACGTGGTAAGCTTATATTCTAGCTTGCCACATGATTTTGTAATCACGGCAGTGTCTTTCTTTTTGAGGAATCATAGTGGTTACCATGAGGAGTTGCAGGAATTTATATTGATGGCCATAGATTTTCTATTAAAAAACAACTACTTTAAATTCCTAAATGATTATTATTTGCAACTTGTGGGAGCCCCGATGGGGGCTACTTCGTCCCCTTCGCTGGCCAATTTGCTTATGGCGTGGTGGGAGCACCAGGTCATTTATAAGTGTAATAATCCATATTTGGACTGTCTATTGTGTTATGGGCGCTACATCGACGACCTCTTGGTAATATGGGGTCGTGATGTATCGCTCATACAACAATTTTTGGAATACATTAATTCCAACCCGTTTTAACCTCCAGTTTACATGTGTATGGAATAAGGAAAGCCTACCATTTTTGGACATATTATTAAAAGGAGATTTACATATGGGTAAAGTAGTTACCACACAATATCGTAAATCAGGCGCAGGCAACTCGATACTAAGGGCTAATAGTTGCCATTCACCTAAAACCATAGCGGCTATACCATATGGTGAATATGTCAGGGCGAAACGTACCTGTACTTTAGAGACTGACTACCTTAAAGTGGAAAATGAAATAGATCGGAGATTGTCCCAAAGGGGTTATACTAACAACAGCCTCAATAAAGCGAAGAATAAAATTAAGACAAGATCACAATTACAACTGTTAAATGATAACAACATTAAATCACATGGAATTGATAAAGCCATCCAATATAAACTTACTTTTTCAACGGGTTACAGTAGAAATTTTAAAGAAATTAAATCTATCTTTTACAAAAATATAAATATCTTACGACAGGATTCTATTCTAAGTAAAATATTGGATAATGGAGTCATGTGTGTACCCAAGAGAGGCAAAACAATAGGAGATACAATTTCACCTAGTGCACTTCCAGTCGAGAATACATATAAAACATGGCTTTCCTTAAAAGGCTATTTTGCATGTGGTGGAATACGCTGTAATATGTGTAAATTGTGTAAAAAAATGAAGTCATTTAGTGATACTGATGAAGTAAACAGTTACACTATTCAACAATTCCTAAACTGCGATAGCCACCATGTAATATATGTTATCGAATGCACAGCATGTAACATGAAATACGTCGGCAGTACCATACGAAAACTCAAAATAAGAATCAATGAACACCTCAGTAGTATCAAAAAATGTATAGGTCAAGTCTCAGGAGCCGCAAAACATTTTATTCAGAATCACCATGGAGACATAACAGATTTCAAGTTTTATGCAATAGAAGCTATAGAGAAACCTTATCGGGGAGGCAATTGGATAGGAAAACTTAGGCAAAGGGAAGCTTTTTGGATTTTAAAATTAAACACTAGAGCACCCTGTGGACTAAATTATAGGAGTGATCGATTCCTGATACATTGATATGTTTATATAGATAATATGTATCGAATTGCCATGTATTCGTATAGATTACCTATCCAGGGGATGTGACGTCAAGATAGTGTCACAACTATTGAAAGTAGCTGATTGGTTTTAACATGTTTTTAAACAATGCATGTATCACTGTTTCACTAGCCGTGAACAAGGGCTATTGTAGCCTGAAACGCGTCGGCTGTAACCAGCCCTTTCATCTGTCGTGGTGTTACCGCTGCTGTAAAACTTTTATGCAATAAAGTCTATTCATTCACAAGCGTAGGAGTGCCGGACTTTGGGAGTTTTTTCGCCGAGCCAGCCGCTCAGCTGAGCGAGCGCAGGTGATTGCACCGGACGTGAGCGCCTTACCCTGTGGAGCTGCAGTTTTGTCCTGGCCCCGCTGAATGAACACTAGCGAAGGATTCTACCATACGGATAGCCAGAAGATCTAAGGTGAGCCCGTTTTCCCTTTGGGGTATATGCACCAAGCAGCTGCCTTACACCATTTCCGTCGGAAGTCCTTCTTCATGTCAGTTTTCCCCACTAAGTAAGCAACCTTCCTACGTTAAAACCTTATATTAGTGTTAAACCTAATTTGCCATTTCTCCACACAACCCTCCAATGTATCTAGAGTCACGTGTAACAGAATACTGCCCATTGTGCTAAACATAATACATGGTACAATATCATCTACAAAAATGGATTTCGTGTTGTGAAATCTATCTACAAAGTAAATTAAAAATTTTTTCCAAGAAAACGGGGAATAAAATGGACCCCTGATGTAACCCATTAGTAACTATGACCCACTTTTTGTATGTGCCGTTAACCTCTTCCCACAGCGTTTTTTGTGTACATTTTTTCTCCTTGTTTTCCAAGAGCCGTGGCGCTGTATTTTTATCTACATAGATGAAAGAGGTCTTGTCTTTTTGGGCTACAACATGCATTTTTTTGCGGTACCATTGACCGTAAATTGTGAACTGGAAAACCAAATATAAATTTGTTGTGGGTAGACACTTGAAAAAAAAATGCAATTGTGCCATTTTTATGGAGTTTACTGTTTGGTGAAAAATCATGTTATCTTTATTTTTCCAATCAGTAAGATTTCGACGATACCAAATTTATAAAGTTTTTATTATGTTTTACTACTTTTAAAAATCTAAAAACTGGTAAAAACGTTTAAATGTTCAGTAACATTTTCTGCAATTGATAACATTTTTACTTCTCCATTTATGGACCTTTGTTAGGACTCTTTTTTTTTTTTTTGCTGGCTGGGGCGTAGTTTTTATTCGTATTATTTTGAGATACGTGTGCCTTTTGATCACTTTTTAGTCCAATTCTTTTGGGGACATGAAAAAACCCACAATTTTGGTGCTGGCTATTTTTTTCAACAGCGTTCACTGTATGGGATCGATAATGTTATATTTTAATAGATTGGACTTTTACCATTATGTTTAAAGGGGTTGTCCGGATCCTTTAAAAAACAGACAGTAAGCTGCAGGTAAAAAAGAAAACCTATACTCACCTTTCTCCGGTCCTCGGTTGCAGCATTGGGTCTCTCTGGTCTCCTGTTTACGGTCTGCTATTTCCGGGCTTGAACATCAGTGCCGCAGCTGTCACATGCCACTCAATTACATCACTGTTTGGAGCTGTTCACTTCTGAATGTAATTGAGTGGTACATGACACCTGCAAGCAGTACATGAAAAACTGGAACCGAGAACTAAAAAAAAAGGCAAGTATAGTTTTTCTTTTTTTATTTGCCACCCGCAGATTACAGTTCGTTTTTAAAGAAACCAGACAACCCCTTTACATTTTTTTTTTTAATAATTTGAATTTTTGGGGTAAAATAGCAAAAGTGGGTTATTTTATACTTTTAATATTTATTTTTAAAACTTTTTTTTTTCCCTTCTGTTTGACAACTAGGGGCACAAAATCGCTGGTAAACGGTGTTGTTATATTAGAACAGTGCAGAACAGTCTACAATAAAGGTCCACCTATTACACCCTGCCAACAACAGGGTGAAATAGAAGCTCTAAGATAGCAGCAATGGAGGCTTTCATTAGGTCTCCCAGCTGCTATAATAATAATCTTTATTTCTATAGCGCCAACATATTCCGCAGCACTTTACAAATCCGCAGCACTATGACAACTAGCAGGCACCACATAATCTTGTTGCAAGGGGGTGGCAATGGGACAGCAGAACAGTCTGCAGGACAGTTCCTTAATCCATAAGATTCTGTTGTTGCGTTTACTGCAGTATCTAATTGGTATAAAAGCCAGAATCTAAGCTATTGCTGATCCTGGCTGGTAGCAGTAGGTTCCAGCTGTAAATAGTCAAAACATGGAATGGAGAGGCATGGACTGCACATCCTCACACTATACGTCTAATGCTTCTCAGCAAAACATTACAAAAATGAACAGGAGGTTCTTAGTATAATTTTTGATCAAAACATATAGGCCCACTTGCCACTTCACGTCGACCTCTATAAAGTAGGTCCCTACACTAAATGGGGGCAGCGCTGCATGGCGGCCACCGCTGCAGCAAAAGCCACACAGATGAGGGGCACAACTCAGTGGCCCAACAGCACCACTGCTGCCAGACCTAGCCTCCTGGCTCTGGGCTGCACCACCACGCAAGCACAGCATCACATCAGTAATGGCCGCCATACAGCAGCACCACCACCCAAAAAAAGGAAAGGTTGACACAGCTTACCTCTCATCAGCTATAAATAACAGTGACTGAGCCTGCCCCAAACTCCTATACCGAACTCATTACTGAACTCTATTTCATATGTCATTAAGGGGTTAATAACCCCTTCTTTTCCGCCGATCCTGTATAGAACCTCCTAATAGACACTAATGCGATGCACCAATAGTGCATAAGCCAACACTAATATGAAGTTATGCATTTATTTTCATTGAGCTTCACCAGCACAGAATTACTTAGAAAACCTACAAACACTTTACTCACAATATGCGTAAGGGGCCGTTCACAGTGGATTCCGTCGCGCCACCCCGCTCGGCGAATCCGCCGGGCGGGGAGAAAGTGACATGCACATTATCCAGGTGCAATACGGCTCGCAATTTCGGCTTGGATAAGCCGTGTGAACCGGGGCTAAAACTTACAAAGCCTATAGTTTCTGAAAATGGACACCACATGTAATATGGAAAATATGTACTTCTGGTAAGAAAGACAGAGCTAAATATATTTTAACTTTGAATCTCCAACAACCAAGAAAAAAAAACAAAAAACATTTTAGCACATAAAATAAATTATGCTCCCGATTTGTCAGCCCTTCTTTGTAAAGCATTTAGTGAATTCTATATGTCCAAGCTTGTATATTGTGGAAACTGCACAAATTCGGGACATTTGGACGTGTTTGTTAACGGATTCTGTGATTTAAAAACACATTTTATCCGAGATCACCAGAGGCTATGTTGTGAATGCAGTTAACAATACTTTCCTTTAAAAATTGGTGTAAAGTCTCATGCTAATTTATGCTAATTGTATAGCGCTGATATGTGAAAGTGCAGCAACCAGGGAATCAATGTTTCAATAAAATGCACAATTATTATCAAATATGTACAGGCAATGAGAATTAAGATTTGTCAATACAGATTAGATCGGGCTACAGGTTCACTTCTAGCCTATAACTAATAATGCATGTAATGCTATTAGTGTCTCATGTTACATTGCCAATAACAAAAAAGCTAAATCATCATTCATTTAACCATTTCTGCACCTGAATATTTTTCAATGTAAATGAATAAACAAAGTTGAGCAATTGTATTACAGCTACAATGGGTTGCAAAAGTATTCATAACCTTTGAACTGTTCACAAACAAAATATCAATAAAATACATTTATGTGAGAAAGTAACACAAAGTAGCAAGTATTTGTGAAGTATAAAGAAAAGTGCTTTTCCAAATTTTTGTAAACAGAAAAGTGTGGCGTGCATATGTATTCAGCCCCTTTGAGTCAATAGGACAGTAGGACCACCTTCAGCTGCAATGACGGCTGCAGTCTGTTGGAGGATGACCAGATTTGCACATCTAGAGGCGGCATTTTTTTCCCATTCTTCTTCGAAGAATAGCTCTTGCTCAGTCAGATTGGTTGGTGAACATTTGTGAACAGCAATTTTCAAGTCCTGCCACAGATTCTCAATGGGATTTAGGTCTGGACTGTGACTGGGCCATTGTAACACATGAATATGCTTTGATGTAAACCCTTCCATTGTAGCTTTGGCTGTATGCTTAGGGTCGTTGTCCTGCTGGAAGTTGAACCTATGCCCCAGTCTCAGGTCTTTTGCAGCCGCCAAGGGTATGTTCAGAACGGCATATTTGCGGGGCATAATTCGGCACACAATTGCACTTCAATACACCTGAATTATGCCCCACAAATACGGTAATTTATAGCTCTCCTCCAGGATTGCCTTGTATTTAGCTCCATCCATCTTCCATTCAACTCTAACCAGCTTCCTAGTCCCTGCTGAAGCAAAGAAACCTCACAGCATGAGGCTGCCACCAACATGCTGCACGGTGGGGATGGTGTGTTCAGGGTAATGTGCATTATTGACTTTCCTCCACACACAGCGTTTGACATTTAGGTCTCATCTAAGCAGAGCACCTTCTTCCACATACTTGCTGTGTACCCTACATAGTTTTTTACATACTGGAAATGAGACTTCTTATAGCTTGCTTTCAAAAAATGGCTGTCTTTTTGCCACTCTTCCTTGAAGGCCAGATCTGTGGAATACATGACTAATAGTTGCTCTGTGAACAGATTCTCCCATCTGAACTGTAGATCTCTGCAGCTCCTCCAGAGTGACCGTTGGCCTTTTGGCTGCTTTTCTACTTACTGCTTTCCTTGTCTGGACAGTAGGTTTAGGTAAATGGCCATGTCTTGTTAGGTTAGCAGTTGTGTCATACACCTTCCATTTTTATGGATGATGGACTAAACAGTGCTCCATGAGATGTTCAGAACTTGGGCTTTTTTTTTTTTTTTTTTAAACCTAACCCTGCAATGCACTTTGCCACAACTTTATCCCTGAACTGTGTAGTGTGTTCCTTGATTTTCATGATGCTGTTTATTCACTAATGTTCTCTAACAAACCTCTGAGGCCTTCACAAAACAGCTGTAGTTATGAAGAGAATAAATTACATACTGATATACTCTACTAATTTGGTGGCTTCTGAAGGCAATTAGTCATACTGCATTTTATTTAGGGGTATCAGAGTACAAGGGGTTGAATACATATATAGGCCACACTTCAGTTATTCAATTTGTAAACATTTGGAAAAGCACAAATCATTTTCTTTACACTTCACAAATACTTGCTACTTTGTGTTGCTCTGTCACATAAACGATTAACAAAATACATTTAAGTTTGTGGTTGTTATATTTAAAAATGAGGAACAGATCAAGGGGTATAAATACTTTTGTAATGAACTGTAGGTTCAATGGCAACATGACAAAATGTCTACAGATTTAGGAAGAGACAATCTCTTGACATTTTAATATCCTGTATCTATAGACTGATCAAAAAAGAACTCCTCCTATATAATAAAAGCAAAAAAAGTTTTTAAAATACCCACACAAGAGAACGAAAAGATTAAAGTCTCCCAAACAGACATTTTTTTGCAAAATGGACACCTTTTATCAGAGCTTTCTTGGACAGGGAAGAAATTAAAATTTTAGTAACCCCATTTAAACTTACTAAGTGGTATTTGGAGTATGAACTGACAGGATCACTGGGGATTCTCAAAATATAGAACATGGGGAAAATCCACTATAATGCTGGGGAATGTAAAGAAGTGGACCAAATCTAAGTAGTTACGGGATATCATAACCAATCTCTAATCCAAAAGAGTTAACAAATATGGAGTATCTAGTGGATGTGTTCGTTTCCCTCCACCCCCCTCTTCTTCTTTCCTTAATGTTTGCGTTGTCGTTGTCTTTATTGTTTTCTTGAGGCTGGGCGTTCAAAGAAGCTTAGTGGTACGAGAAGCAGACACACCTTCCATTTCTCTCTATTATATTCCACAACCAACTCTTTTGGACTTGGTTCAAAGTGTCCTTCTATGATTTATTCGGATCGAGAGCCACCCAGAGTCTACTTACCTGAATAATGAACAGTCTTATGATGTGGACAAATATCTATCACTGTATTACCGTATTACTGTGTAACTTGGCAATGCTTTTTTTTTTTTTGTATGTTACATTTTGGAAAATAATAAAATATATAAAAAAAAAAACAAAAAAAACAAAAAAAAAACAACACCCACACAAAAGAGGCACGTATCGGGTAGGATCATTATAGTGCCATCAGTATAGGGATTATACAGTATACATAAGCCCACCAATATTGAATACATAAACACATTTAAAATGCATCTAGAGATGTATTATCTGTAATAGTATATATATATATATATATATATATATATATATATATATATTTTTTTATATATATATATTTTATATAAATATTATAAATATATATATAAATAAAAAAAAGGCTTGAGTTCTAATTTCAATCAAATGTGGACAAAATGGCTGGATATTCCATGACTGGCTCCCTTGCATCTGATAGAAACAGACTGTCAGGATTGTCAATAATTCCTCATAGTAGATATTCTTCATTTGCTGACTGTTATTGCGCACTCCTAGATATGGTTATACTGTTGTATTTCTACTTCTATTACTCAAAGTAATTACTTAAAGTAACAGAAGTAGAAATATAACAAAGTAAAGTATAAGCAATATATGAAGCACCTCATTTATTATGTATGTCCACTTTTTCTTCTTTGCTATGTCTCTGTTTAGGGGGTGGGGTTTGAATAGGGATTTACAATAAAAAAAATGTGGTTATGTTCTACCTTCTTCCATCTGAGATTTGCTTTATTGTTTTGTACAACCGATAAAAATTACTTGATTTAGTAAAAGAAACTGAACAGTATACAAGGCAACAAATGGAGATACCACCCGTATGCACCAATGTAGATTTTGCCCTTTTATGCTTCGTACATTGGGGCATACTTGTCAGGCTGTTCCATTTCTGGATGTACTTTATGTTTGTTTATGGGAGTTTATATGGGCACTCTTGGTGTGTTTATGTATACCATATAATCATATAATCTCTGTTCTAATGGTGTTGTATTGCTCTTACCCAACATGATGCTTGATGAGCTGGTACATTGCTGGACTCAGAGGTAATTGTTGCATGCCATGACTGACCGTTGGCCGCTTCTTGGTTTTTTCTAGTCTTACCCGACATGTGCATCTGTTGTATCATTATACCTTTTATACTATTACTATTCTATTTTAACATACATCAATAAAGTACGTTTTTTTTTAATAATATTTCCTGGCGTGTAATATAAGAGTTTGCTGTTTTTACATACATCAATATCTATAGTATCCCTGCAGCCATTATGATTTAGATAGGTATTCTTGATGTAAAAGGAAAAAAGAAACATTATTCAAGAAATAACATTCACTTCTTATGACGACCAATTTGTGAAGTGCCGAGCACCACCTTGGCTATATAATAGTCACTTGCTATTTATTCCAGAATAAATTCATAGCAGTGCCAATGGTTATTATTTATGGTTTTATTAATACATAGTCACACATAACCTTTATCTTGCCTTTTAGAGTCTGCAGTTGATTTTCTTACTTACAATTGCATTTCTTCTGTACAAATCGGATTTTACATGCCGTTCTATACGTAGACAAGCGAATACGATCCAAATCTTGAGCCCCTAGTAGAAAATAAATTGATTACATTAAACGGTTATTGTGTAACATAACTAATATACATGGGCTTCAATCTGACTTTATTTGCTTTAAAGAGAACTAAAAAATGCAATATGAGCTGACGGATATATAGTTTAGTGGAGGAAGATTCAGTAGAACATGTCATTTATTTATTAAATTTTTGTGTTAAGGAGTGGGTGGTCTTAAGAGTGTTTGACAATGTTCCATGTATGACTGTGCATACAGAAAAAGCTGTCAATCACTGATAATAACCGCCTATCCTTTAAAGTGATCTCAGCATGCTGTATTACAGAGCCTGCTCTTTACAGCCAGCTTCAGGCTCACATTTCCTGTTCAGGCTGTGGGCAGGTCTACAGCAGTGATTTGCATGTCAGCTCTGCTATTCTTATCTGAGCCTGTTAGAGGGACATTGATGATGGAGAGGTTTGAAAAGCAGGACAGAAGGCTACAGAGCTCTAAAGGGTTAAAGTGCGTCAGAACAAAGCTAAACAAACTCCTGTACTGCTTATAAGGCACAGCAGGGCATGACGTCACCATCCCAACCATGGCTCTAAAGCCTGTTGGAGCAGAGAAAGGTAGTCAGTAACCTAGAGAAGCCTGGTTACACAATCAGGAGATAATAACTGCTCTTACTCTGAAAGGAAGCAAAATCCAAACAGCAAGGTATTTGGCTAGAATCTTTATTTACTTTTGCCTACATGTTTTTAAGCTAATCAATGCTGAGTAAAGCTTCACGGCAGGTAGTTGAATTACCACGTAGGTGTAAAAAACAAGGGTAAAGCAGGAATAAAGTTACCTTTTTATTGTGCATTAGAAGCACTTAAACACATTACATGGTTCTATGCGTTTCATGCTAGTACCAGTATTTCATCAGGATTCCTAAGGTTCCTAAAAACTAGGGTCATGGAACCCAATTTCCACATAAGCAGGATAAAGTTCGACACTCTCAAGTTAGGCATTATATTGCACAAATAGTTGTGAAAGCCTAGGGTAAACCAGCTGTTTTTTTTGTATGCAAGAATAAGAACATACAGTAGTTTTGGTTTAGATGATGACAGACCAGAGCTACTTTTAAAATGGGTTTTTCAGACATCTTCAAAAGATTGGCCAATTGATGCTAATGCTATAAAAAGATGCTGTAATAGCAAAACTATTATATATGTAAAAAAAAACAAAAAACTTTGCTCCAGTGCTGTTGCTCGCCACTGGCCTGTGTTTATTTGGCTGTATATCCATCTTACGCTGCAGCAAAACACTGGCTTTAATAGTCTTGCACTGTACACCACCAAGACCAGTGACTAGCGACTGGCTGCAGCAGTCATGTGGCTAGATGAGTAAGTCAATACAGCAGCCAGTTAAACAGAGATGTGGGGAGCACTGGAACAGCAGAGGATTTATCAGGCGAGTTGTGACATACAGTGGTCCCTCATATTCCAGTGGCCTCAAGATACAATATTTTCAACATACAATAGTCTTTGCTAGGACATTGTATGTGGAGTACAGTTTAAAGATACAATGTAATAGAACACTTTACTAGTAAATCATCTGTATTAGTGAGGTGCATGCAGTGATTGAAGGTCTAGTAGCGCCTCTCTACAGTACAGTTCTACTACATGTTCTGTACTGCTCTTTATATGAGCCAGGATGAGAGGCTGCTTTGCGCACAAAGTGAGGACTGATTTCTTTATTTCTGGTATATTATGCATGAAGTACATGATCCAAAGAAGCTCCTGTCTCCTCAAGGCGTATCTTTCTTTAATCTTCATTTTGCATTAATTTAGGGGTCAAATCCCACAACCAATTAATATTGTAAGTCGAGGGACCACTGTAATGGCATTTCCTTCCTTTAGCCAATAACTTGCAAATCTTAGAAAACCTTTAATCTGTTAATGCAAAGGTACAGAATCGTTCAGCTTTCAGTTTTAAAAGAACCTGGGGAAAATAAGCTATGCTTAATACCATACAGTGCCTTAAAGGGTTTGTCCAGTTTTGAAATCTAAATGACTGATTCCTCAATTCCACAGCCAGTTGTTGACTACCACTGAACTATATCTATATTATCTAAAGCCCAACCATAAATCTAAAAAAGGCACAGTTCCTAATGTACGTTAATAGTCAAATACAGATTAATTCCTGCAGGCAAACACTCAATTCAAAGTTGTCACGATCTGTAAATTCCTCTGCCTCCTGCCTGCATGCAACTGTGTGTTCGATCCTGGAGGTTGGAATTTGCTAATGCGGTTCAGCACTGCAACAGTTAACTCCTCCAACTGGGCTAGGCCAGGTGCAGCACTTCCTCTCCTGCTGACTCCTATAAAAGGCACCTTCTACCAACAGTCTGGGCCTGAGTATTAATGTTGTTGGGCCAAGGCCTGGTTCACTGCCTCAAGCCCTCTGAGTCCTGTCGTTATCGTGTTTCTGCAAAGTTCCTGCGTCGGGAGTTCGTGTTCCTGCGCTGTCCCTCCTGGCGGCGTTCGTGTTCCTGCGCTGTCCCTCCTGGCGGAGTTCGTGTTCCTGCGCTGTCCCTCCCGGCGGAGTTCGTGTTCCTGCGCTGGCCCTCCCGGCGGAGTTCGTGTTCCTGCGCTGTCCCTCCCGGCGGAGTTCGTGTTCCTGCGCTGCCCCGCCCGGCGGAGTTCGTGTTCCTGTGCTGTCCCTCCTGGCAGAGTTCGTGTTCCTGCGCTGCCCTCCCGGCGAGTTCGTGTTCCTGCGCGGTCCCGCCTGGCGGAGTTCGTGTTCCTGCGCTGTCCCGCCTGGCGGAGTTCGTGTTCCTGCGCTGTCCCGCCTGGCGGAGTTTGTGTTCCTGTGCTGTCCCTCCTGGCGGAGTTCGTGTTCCTGCGCTGTCCCTCCTGGCGGAGTTCGTGTTCCTGCGCTGTCCCTCCTGGCGGAGTTCGTGTTCCTGCTCTGTCCCTCCCGGAGTTTCGTGTTCCTGTGCTTTCCCGCCCGGCGGAGTTCGTGTTCCTGCGCTGTCCCCCCAGGCGGAGTTCATGTTCCTGTGCTGTCCCGCCTGGCGGAGTTCGTGTTCCTGTGCTGTCCCGCCTGGCGGAGTTCGTGTTCCTGTGCTGTCCCTCCTGGCGGAGTTCGTGTTCCTGTGCTGTCCCTCCTGGCGGAGTTCGTGTTCCTGTGCTGTCCCTCCTGTCCTGCAGTGGTCAAAGCCTCCCTGTTCTCATCTGCAGTCTCATGATCAGTGACACCTAGTCCCCATGCCATTTCTCGACTTTCCATCTCAAAGACAGTATTCCTGTTACTTGGCCTAGACTATTAGTACCTAACCGCGGTGGGTGGAGATCTGCCTCCGTGGTCCCAAGGATCCACTTCCCTTGTATTCGTTTCAAGGGTTCCCCTTTCGTTTCCCTTATACTTATGTTTGCTTTAATAAAGCCTTAAAATGTAACAAAAGTATGCTGCTGATAGAAAAGGTTGTGCACAGCACTCCGCGGTTTCCATCGGTGCATTAAACTGTAATTAAAAGTAGGGGACAACACGTTCAACCTCTGGGAAGAAAGTGAGGGATGAGGGTGCCCTGTTCTAGAGATTATAAGGGGCCAGAGTGGACAGGTGATTGATATATGTTTCAGACTGAAATACTACTTTCTATTTAAGTTTTACATTTTCTGGTAAAATGACAAAGTAAAAGACCCTACTTACGCATTTCTGCAAACAACTGCCTTCTGTCGGCCATGTTATTCCCCCTTTTCCCACAGTCTTCAATCATTCTGTAAAGAAACAATTTGAAGGTATGAATAGATGAGACAGGGTGCAGTCAGATTAAATATCCTGCATGTTATTAAACTTCTAAAGATTCATTTATTTCTAGAGCAAGATTCAACAAATTTACATAACAAAAGGTCTCTAAATAACAGAATTCAAAATTTATTAGGCTATTAAAAAAATTTGGCAGTTCAGTATATATCAAAGTACCAACATATTACAAGTGTATGTAACTAAGCACAGCTAATTACGATAAATTGAACAATTATTTTTTAAAAGTCACATTATTTATTAGCTTTACAGTTTGAGAATCTTACCATAACCGCACATTAGAATTCTACCACCAAGGCAATACATTAAAATGACACATTCAGTTGAGCCTTGAAATGTTATGCTCAAAGGGGTTTGGAAAGCTGTTTGGTAGAACATTCACCAAAGGGAGCAGTAGAGAGAACATGGCGGTCACCAAGAGTTCCTGTAACACAATTGTGGTCTGCACGATCAAAGAAACTCAATTTTGTCTACTACTTAGTGGAGAGGGGCTATTATAGTGCTGGCCAGAAAGACAACTTAATTGCTTGTGACTTTTAATGTGTTATAGGAAGCTCAGTCTGTCTTCCATGCAAGGACACCGCAAATAGCGGCATAGATCTGAGCTTTAATGAGCCTTGTTAAAATCATTCAAACTTGAATTTTCAGATTTTTTGGGTGAGTGTGTGCCTTGTTATACAAAACAATCATAATACAAATGCATTTTCTTAATTGTAGTACTATTAAGTATAGTTTAAAGGGAACCTGTCACATTGAACATTCTATCCGATCTGCAAACAACATGATATAAATCAGGAAGAGCTGAGCAGATTGATATATGGTTTTCTAGGGAAAAATTCAGTAGAACTTTGGAGTTTATTCATTTAGCTTACTGCTTACTCTGGCTAAAGGAGTCCAGTGGGCGATCTTATCAGTGATTGACAGGTATCTCTGTATGCACACTCATATAAGAAACCAGGGCTGTGGAGTCGGCAAGCCGAAGTCCCGACTCCGAATCCTCAATTTCCCAAACCTCCGACTCCCTCATACACGGCGCATGTTTAAGGGATAACTTTACTGTAGTAAAAGGGTAACATCAGGTTGTTTATCACCTTATGATACAATAATCAAGCTATTTAGGTAGAACAGACACTGACAAGAAAAAATGGTAACAATTGTTTTGATCTTTTGAACACTTGTGGGTAGAGTTGAAGAAAAGCTGTATTTGTATCCAAATCCAGTCTGCACCAACATTAGGAATGTGTAGAAGAGACCTGGGATCGTATTTTAGTTCAAGACCTGCTTGAATCTGATTCCAGAGCCCAGAAGGTTTCCCAGGCAGTAATGAAAACCAAAAGGTGGATTTCCAAATGCTAACAAAATAATAAATATTTATATTTTGATTTTTAGGAGCAAAACCGTAACAGTGCAGTTACAGGAAAGAATCTGCAGAACTAAGCAGATGCTAAATACTTGCAAGTTAAATGTATGTATAAGATAGGTAAGATGACTGTATATAAAATTACAGTAGCCTCATGTACAAAGCTGTAGTGGATGGTGAGACATGGAGCCTGAAAGTCACAAGTTCAAAACATTGTTACCATTTTGCTTGTCAGTGTAAAATATATTTATTGGATATGACTTTAGGACACAAAAAAATTGTAAATATCAAAACACAGCAGGAACATTTGTGGGGTCTCTGAATTTGTTCTGAGAAATAGTATTGCCTCCATCAGATCCTGCATACACGACTTCACATCTGATCTCATTATTGCCAGGCTAGAGAACGGCCTCTCTACACTAACTTGGGGACAAAGCGGTGACCACAGGGGCAACATCTCTAACAATGTCAGGGTATAAAGGAATTGCCTCAGGAACAGTCAGTTTTGATGAATGGTTGAACTCTTCTACTTCTTTGAAAGCAGGGAAAATTTTTTGCTGAAATCTGTTTGCCATGGAGCAGAATCTTTTCCCCTGGGGCAGCGCTTTCCTGCTCCATGTCATCAAATACACTCCTCATGTGATAAGGGTAAAGATATGGGAGCAGTCGCACTGGCCGGACCCAATTCATCTTGCTCTTTGCATCGAACTAACTGGACCAACTTATTATATATTTTGGGAGTCGGTCCATTTTATGACGACTCCCGACTCCTGCAAAATAGGCACCGACTCCACAGCCCTGGCTGTCAATCACTGATAAGACCGCCTACTAGACACAGAATAAGCAGTAAGGTAAATGAATAAACTTCAAGCTCTATTGAATCTTTTAGCACAAACTATATCTCAATCTGCCCAGCTTTTCCTGCTCTGTAACATGCTGCCAACACATTAGATAGCATACTTAATGTGACAAGTAATTTCATAGGGGTCACATAAATGGTCTGTTGTTCCTATGATAAATCCTATAGCACCTGATATGAAAGCCAGCTACTTCAAAAACCAACAGTGAAAAATTCATAAATGATAGGAACACCTAAATAATAGATTTAAACTTGTTTTAACCATAAAGCCGGACAGTTTTTGAACATGCGGATTGTAATTATTTATGTTATATATTTTTTTAACTTTTTTTCTGATCCAAACGTTTTTTTTTTTGAAATAACAAGAAAAAAAAAACTAAGAATACAACATCCTCATGTGGAAAAGACACAAAACAAATGTCAACCAAGAGTAAGAGGTACAATATATTGGCAGACTTTTCTGAGAATTGTAGTTCTCCAGTTAAAAACAACGGTCACATGGGCTGAGCAGCAAAGACTAGCCTGTTTGCATAATGAAGAATGGAAGACCAAGGGTATATTAAACTTTATTTTCATGTACTGATTTTTAGATTATCAATGCTTACTAGTTGAAAATACAACAGAGCCAAACATAATGCATTTCAGATTGGAAGACTAAATTATTAGCTGAAAAATGCTTAAGTATGTGAAGGAGAAGAATCGCATGCACATTAACTTGAGTGTTTAGTCCACAAATACAGCATACAGTTAAGTATTACAACATAAATTTAACACAAAAACACAAAAGACCCATATACCTGACAATCAAACAGTCCAGATCCACATGCAGTGCAATTTTGGAAGACAGCATACAATCTCCCAATAGAGAAAGCTCAGAATTTGGTATGCTCGAGGTGCTGTGATTAAAAGTTTTCTTTTCAAATAAGGAAGAAATTCTTAAAGGAATCATGTTTCATGCATTCTGATTTGTGGCAGAGGCTTACAGCTAATCCTAGCATTTGGCAAGTATGTACCTATTAATATTATTCAAAATGCATACAGCTAGCACACAAGATAATACTAAGCCCACGGGAAAAAAAGCAAAAATGTTTTTAGGAGACTGCCAAACTTAATTAAACTTTCCTTTTTTGCAGTATATTTGTCTCCTTGCCGAAACCCTATGTCGATACTTTATAATTCACCTACACAGACTAAACTCGTACAAATGACAATACTTTTAATCTAAGATTTAGAACTACAAATATTGAACAAGGCACTTACAAAAAAGGCACTTTAATCAGTTTGTCACATTGAAGCCTGTATTGACCACTCTATTAAATTACACAGTGCAACACAATCCATCTTAAATCCGTAAGTTTATTTTCTTAAGCAATTCCCTTCATTTATAGTGAAAGCCATGAACGGAGTTGATACGGGAATCTAAAATAACCCCCAGCTTTGTTTGTGCGGTGTCCAAATTATAAATTAACTGAAAGAAGTGTATGTGCACATACATCGTCGAAAGAACAAGAGACATTCCCCAAAATATCAGTGTATCCTTACTCCTTTATTGAAAGCTTGGCAAGCAGTTTTATTAACTTTGAGTAGTCTATGCAAAACATTTCTATTGGTTAATACCTTTTAGTCATCTTTGTTAGTAACGCCTATTTTATCATTTTTGATGTATTGTAACAATCACCTCATTAATAATCATCTTACTGGTCAGTACTAAAATCACACCTCTTATTATGCCGATTATTCTAAATATTCGTGAAGGCTATTTAGCATGTATGACGTAGTGATTTGGCGATACCCTATAGGTCAGTGGTTCTACTGCGCATGCCAGAACAACAAAACTATTGACTATTGGTCATTACACTGCTGTATTGCTTTTTTTCTAGCTGACAGAAAGCAGAGAAACTGCAAAAAGTGAGAACAAGTAACAGATTCAAATGACGTCATTATATTCTAGCAAACATTTATTTGTTCTGAAGACTTTGTATCTCAAAAGGGCAGAATGTAAATATTTGTAGAATGATATCCACAACTTGGTGACAAAATATGGATCCATACCATTAAAGGTTTTTTAGGGAGTCGCCTTGCAAATTAAAGCTGACTTTTGTCTAAAACAAAACTTCAAATTCAAAATACAACTCCTGTGGTTAGACTTGCATAACATTTTATAGGGGGTAATCCTACAAAAATACTATATCAGACCTGCTACAATTTTATTTTCAGTGCTGAAAAAGAAGTTATTCCTTAAAGAGAACCTATGGGAAAGGAGCTGAAAAGCTCACTGCGCCCTCTATAGGTTGTAACAAATCCTAAATTTACTTCTGATTCACTGAATCTTTGAGAAGCAAAAGGGAATAATTGTCAAGCCAATATTGCTCATCTACATACGCGTTTCGGGGTTTTGCCCCTCATCAGTGTAGAGCAGAGCGATATTGGCTTGACTGGTGGGAGGCAATGAGTGGGTATGAGAAGGGGAACATCTCTCCTTATGGAGAGCACCAGTTAAGGTGTGTAGTGTTTTGATTGCCTTTTAGCCCACTACTAAGCATCTGCTTATCACAACGCATTATGGGAAAGGAGCTGAAAAGCTCACTGCGCCCTCTATAGGTTGTAACAAATCCTCAATTTACTTCTGATTCACTGAATAAAAAGAGAACCTGTCATATAGATTATGCTCTCCTTGCTGGGGACAGCACAAGCTAGTGACAGACCTGCTCTTTCCAGCGCTGTGTCCCTTATTCTGTAAGATGCTGTAGATTTAGAGCATTTAATGCACAAATCAGGCAGTTTTCAGCCAAAAAAAAAAAAGAGTCCAGCTTATTCATGAGCAGGTATTAGCCCTGCCCACCAAAAGCTAGACCAACCCACCTGACAGTCATATCCATGTTTCTACCTATTCAAAGTAATGTGTTAATCAGTTGTGAGGTGGGTGTGGCTAGCCTCAGATGGGCGGGGTATGAGTTAAATAGACTCTTTTCAGGACTCTTTTCTGGCTGAAAACTGCAGATTTGAGCACTAAATGTTCTAAAACTGCTGCATCTTACAGAATAAGGGACACAGCACTGGAAGCAGCATGTCTGACACTAACTTGTGCTGTCCTCAGCAAGGGGGGGCATAATCTATGTGACAGATTCCCTGCTGAATCCTTACCTCACATTATAGTATATAGAAGGCTGAAAATCTGCCTCTGAAAACTAAGCGCCAAATCGACTTTCCAAATCTGCACAGATTTTAGAAGTGGGTTTCACATTTATTCAGTGATAAAATTTTAGGATTTGGGTCAAGGTCAAATCAACCTTAATTTAAGTGATGAAATCGAAGTTTCCCCAATATTGCCAAAAACAAAGTAAAATCGACCATAACCCTGAGATGAAGGTTTTTATGGGTTAACATTCTGTGGAGTTTTCAGTCTATTAGTGCTCAGTCTGCTAGTTACCATAAAAAAGGTGTAACCCCCCAGGGCTGGAGTCGGAGTCATGGACCATTTTGGTGGAGTCAGTCTCGTTATGAAATAAACAGACTCCGAATCCCAAAATATAAAATGAATTGGTACAGTTAGTTCAATGCAGTGCCGAAAACAAGAGGGATTGGGTCTTGCCAATGCTATTGTTGCCATATCTTCAACCTCATCAGATGAGGAGTTTCAATCAGAAAAGTATTTGGATGACATGGAGCAGGCAAAGAGTTGTCATAGGCGAATAGCTTCCGGTCCCATAGCAAACAGATTTCAGCAAAACTTTTCACTTGCTCTCAAAGTAGTAGAAGAGTTCAGCCGTTTATCAGACCTGGTTGTGCATGAGACAACTCCTTTATATCCGGACATTGTTAGAGATGTTGTCCATGTGGTCACCGTTTTGCCACCAACCCAAGTTAGTGTAGAGAGGCCGTTCTCTAGCCTGGAATTAATGAGATCAGATGTGAGGTCATCTATTAAGGAGGATCTGATGGTGGTAATGAACAAATTCATAGACTCAGCAAATATTTTTCAGGATGTTTCTGTTGAAAACTGTTTTTTCCCCATTTACTGCAGCGTTTTGCATATTTACAATTTATTAAAGTTTTTTGTGTTCTAAAGTTGTATCCAATAAATATATTTTACCGCAAAAGGGAAACAATGTTTTGAACTTTTGATTTTCAGACTCCATATCTCACCATTCTCGACAACTTTGAATGCCAGACTACCATCATTCTATGGACAATTATCTTGGCTATCTTATACATTTTCGAAGTGCAACTATTTAGCATATGCTTAGTTATGCAGATTCTAAACATGTAACTGCCTTGTTACTGTTTTGCTCCTAGTGGTGGGACAATCTTTTTCTTCTTGTATACTACAAATTACACCCTGTTCTCACATTCCATAATAGCTCAGTGTCTTATTATGTTGTTTCCAAGCAAAGGGTCACTGGTTCGAATCGAGGAGAAGATTTCCCAAGCAAAGAGAAACAACATTAGCCAGCTCATCGATAGAGGTCTCTAGGCCAAAAAATTGCCAAACTGCATCATGTGAGGCCACAACTGTTGGAAGAATACGAAATAAAGTCCGTCCATCCATCCAAAAGCCAAGAGGTAGACGTCCAGGCAAAATACAAGAATCAATAAGCCGGCTCATTAAAAGATCTATCAGTTCTGGTGCAACAAACGTCAGTGGAGGTGGCTTGTATGCATCGTAAAAGTGAGATCACAGAAGTTGATGCAAGCACCATGCAACCCGCACTACACAAGTCTGGAATGGTGGTCCGAAAGTTGCTGAGTTGAAAGTCAATAGACCAAGCACTGATGGATGCAAATGGGTTTTGAAGAATTAAGGGAAAAGGAACGAGAAATTGAAGGAATGGTCATGTTTGGTGGAAGAAGTCTGATGATATAGGGTTGTTTCACAGCCAAAGGTGTTGGATCCTTGACTAGGATTGATAGTGATCTCAATACTGAGCCATATGCGAGTGTCCTGCAAGAGGAGTTACTTAGTATACTCCAGTACTCTGGGTATGAAAACAACGACATAGTGCTCCAGCAGGACAACAACCCGAAGCATATGTCAAGGTTGGAGAAGGAATGGTTCAATGACAATGAAGTAGAGTTGCTGTATTGGCCTCCACAGTCCCCAGATCTCAACCCAATCCAACACTTGTGGGTAAAGTTGAAGAAAACATTTTATTTGTAGCGAGTCAACCAGCATGCACCAACAATGGAAACCTGTGGAAAGGACCTGGGATCAGATTTTGGTTGAGACATGTTTGAATCTGAAAGAGAGCCCAGAAGGATTCAAGCAGTGTGGAAAGCAAAAATAATAAAAATTAACATTTTGATTTTTAGTAGTGAAACAGTAACAATGCAGTTACATGACAAGAATCTGCAGAACTAAGCAGATGCTAAATAGTTGCAAGTCAAAGTTATGTATAAGATAGCCAAGATGATTGTCTATAAAATGATGGGAGTCTCAAGTACAAAGCTGTAGTGGATGTTGAGATATGGAGCCTGAAAACTTCAAAACATTGTTACCCTTTTGCTTGTCAGTGTCTGTTCTACCTAAATAGCTTGATTATTGTATCATAAGGTGATAAAAAGCCTGATGTTACCATTTTACTACAAAGTTATCACTTAAACATGCGCCATGTATGAGGGATGGGAGTTGGAGTTCGAGCTTTGGGAAATTGAGGAGTCGGAGTTGGAGCTTTGGCTTTCTGATTCCACAGCCCTGGTAACCCCTAAGTTATGGTAACCAGAAGTGATACTGCACTGGGAGAGATGAGGAATGGTTACCCGTAAAAAGTTTAGAAAACTCTAAGATTGGGTCTACACAGCACCGAAATACCGTCGGATTTTCGGCGGATTCAGTATCAGCTCAAAACCAGATGGTACACTGCTTGCATAGACAGCAATACTGAGGTTTTCCTAAAACGAAAATCGGCCGGCAGAATATAGACCTATGTCGGATTCCCACAGTCCTAATGTACTTTTTTTGCACAAAAAAACCTGCGGTGTGGCGCGGTCCAGCAATTTGAAAATACCGTCGGATTTTGGGCAGCATTTTCAAATTGCTGCGTGGATCTAACTCTAACATCTCAAATCCAAATGTATTCACAAATGTGGTCGAAGTAACAGGGACCTCATACAGCTCATACCTTGTGGTTACAACAGTACTACTTTTCTACAGCAGTTCAGTTGCTTTCCCTGTGCAATTCCACAGACATGTAAAGTGAAGGCCACTGTGCTTAGCAACATGGTCTATCTAAGCAGCTCCCCCGCACTCTGACGGCTACACAAGGCTGCGTGCCAGCGGTAGCCATATGTGCACAAAAGACAATCTACACAGGAACCAATAGTGAAAAATGTATGGATAAGATAGTAGATCATGCGTATTTATAATGTTGCTCATATCTAACCCACCTGATGATCTACTACCTACAAAGAACATTTCTGGGAATAGTAGTTCTCCAGTTTCAAACAATGCTCTCATAGGCTGAGCAGCAGGACTGGCCTGTTTGCATAGAGAAGAGTGGAGGACCAAGGGTGTGTTAAACATCAGTTTCATACCCTAATTTTCAGATTATCAATGCAGCACTAAAGCCTTGTCCAGTCAAGTGCTCAAAAATTATATCAAAGTAACAACCTATAGGGTAATAATATTAACTTTTTTGCTTTCCTCAGATCTTACATGTTAGGATAGAGCTGTGATGTGTGACTACAGTTTAGCTACAATGTCAGTAAGGAGTCTGGAACACACCTCCTGTGTCATCATTGGTTTAAGCTGCTGCTTTCCTCCTTCCCCTGAAGCTCTGCCTCCTCAGATTGGCTGCTGTGTGCGGTTTGTCTCTGGGTGTCTGTGCATAGAGGGCTGACTTCCAGTATAACAATGGCAGAATGATAACAATATACAGATTTCTATACCACCCGTTAAAGAATGATTATCATTAGGAAACTTCATACACATCATAAAATATACACTGTTGAATAAGTTAGAAATTCTTTAATAAAAATCCACAATAAAACCAAATGTAGCAGATGTTGATTTTTCGGCATATTTCAAAGCGCTTTTCTTAAGAGTTTATCCATTATAATCTACCACATTAAAAACATTTATAGAAGGAAGGGCATCCTACAGATGTATCCACAACCTGTCTATAGGGTGCTGTGTATTTTTAACAGGGTGTGGAGTCAGAGGTTATTTTGCAGGAGTCAGAGTCGTCATAAAAGGGACCGACTCAGACTCCCAAAATATATAATAAGTTGGTCCAGTTAGTTCGATGCAGTGCAAAGAGCAAGAGGAATTGGGTCCGGCCAGTGCGACTGCTCCCATATCTTCAGCCTCATAACACGAGGAGCGTAATTGATGACATGGAGCAGGCAAAGTGCTGCCCCAGGGGAAAAGATCCCGCTCCATGGCAAACGGGTTTCAGCAAAATTTTTCACCTGTTTTTAAAGAAGTAGAAGAGTTCAACCATTCATCAAAACTGACTGTGGCTGAGGCAATTCCTTTATACCCTGACATTGTTAGAGATGTTGCCGATGTGGTCACCGCTTTGCCCCCAACCCAAGTTAGTGTAGAGAGGCTGTTCTCTAGCCTGGAAATAATGAGATCAGATGTGAGGTCATGTCTGCAGGATCTGATGAAGGCAATACTATTTCTCAGAACAAATTCAGAGACTTCACAAATGTTCCTGCAGTGTTTTGCATATTTACAATTTTTTTTTGTGTCCTAAAGTCATATCCAATAAATATATTTTACACTGACAAGCAAAAGGGTAACAATGTTTTGAACTTGTGACTTTCAGACTCCATATCTCCCCATCCACTACAGCTTTGTACATGAGGCTACTGTAATTTTATATACAGTCATCTTACCGATCTTATACATAAATTTGACTTGCAAGTATTTAGCATCTCCTTAGTTACAGTTTTGCTCCAAAAAATCAAAGTGTTAATTTTTATTATTTTGTTAGTATTTGGGAAATCCACCTTTGGTTTTCAATACTGCCTGAATCCTTCTGGGCTCTGAATCAGATTCAAGCACATCTCGACCAAAATCTGATCCCAGGTCTCTTCTACACATTCCCAATGTTGGAGCAGACTGGACTTGGATACAAATACGGATTTTTCTTCAACTCTCCCCACAAGTGTTCAAAAGATCAAAACATTGTTACCCTTTTGCTCGTCAGTGTTTATTCTACCTAAATAGCTTGATTATTGTATCATAAAGGTGATAAACAGCCTGATGTTACCCTTTTACTACAGTAAAGTTATCACTTAAACATGCGCCATGTATGAGGGAGTCGGAGTTGGAGGTTTGAGAAATTGAGGAGACGGAGTCGGGGCTTCAGCTTGCCGACTCCACAGCCCTGATTTTTATGCTGTTTGTGAATAAGGTTGGTTTTATATTTTGCTGTGTAGCATAGCTGTAATCTGTGTACACAGACATATTATGTCTCTACACAACCTATAAGGTCTACAAATCTACAATATATTGTCCAATCCTATCTATGGGCCCCATTCTGCACAATCCATTTTCATTTGGAATAGGATCAAAAAAAGTTTGGCATGCTCCATCTGACTGCATATACATAAAGGTAATCTTACCCTTTCCCAAAGAGGAGCATATCTCAGCATGTAGAAAACCAGACAAAAACGTTGAATTTGCTGTGTGGAGGAGCCCTAATTCTAAAGTAACTAGGACATTAGAATGATCAAGACCACCATGTTTGATGGGTCTAGACCAGACCTGCACAACATGGTAGGCAATGGGGCCAAATCCCCCAGGACCGCACCCGGACCAAAACGGAGTGCCACCAAAGCAGTTGAGACTGCCCAATTAGGGGAAGGGTTTTCAGAAGCCCCACCCAAAAATTGTATGGTGGGCCATATGTTGTGCATGCCTTCTCTAGACATTTTATAATGCAAAGTGTAGCTGCTGCACCCTTTCAGTCAGTCTCCTCCCGTATAATCAACACAAGGTGAAATTTCCAACGCGTGATAAGTAGAAGTGCACGGAGTCAGCCCATGGATTCCACTGGGCAACGTAGTAAATCTTCAAAGCAAGAGTTCTTCAGCTCCTTCATATAAAAAGTATAGATTTTATTTTCAAAACTTTTAAAACGCCATTACAAAAATGCCACTATATATATACACTCACCGGCCACTTTATTAGGTACACCTGTCCAACTGCTCGTTAACGCTTAATTTCTAATCAGCCAATCACATGGCGGCAACTCAGTGCATTTAGGCATGTAGACATGGTCAAGACAATCTCCTGCAGTTCAAACCGAGCATCAGTATGGGGAAGAAAGGTGATTTGAGTGCCTTTGAACGTGGCATGGTTGTTGGTGCCAGAAGGACTGGTCTGAGTATTTCAGAAACTGCTGATCTCCTGGGATTTTCACGCACAACCATCTCTAGGGTTTACAGAGAATGGTCCGAAAAAGAAAAAGCGGCAGTCCTGTGGGCGGAAATGCCTTGTTGATGCCAGAGGTCAAAGGAGAATGGGCAGACTGCTTCGAGCTGATAGAAAGGCAACAGTGACTCAAATAGCCACCCGTTACAACCAAGGTAGGCAGAAGAGCATCTCTGAACGCACAGTACGGCGAACTTTGAGGCAGATGGGCTACAGCAGCAGAAGACCAACCGGTGCCACTCCTTTCAGCTAGGAACAGGAAACTGAGGCTCCAATTTGCCCAAGCTCATCGAAATTGGACAGTAGAAGATTGGAAAAACGTTGCCTGGTCTGATGAGTCTCGATTTCTGCTGCGACATTCGGATGGTAGGGTCAGAATTTGGCGTCAACAACATGAAAGCATGGATCCATCCTGCCTTGTATCAACGGTTCAGGCTGGTGTGGTGGTGTCATGGTGTGGGAATATTTTCTTGGCACTCTTTGGGCCCCTTGGTACCAATTGAGCATCGTTGCAACACCTTGTGGAATCTATGCCACGAAGAATTGAGGCAGTTCTGAAGGCAAAAGGGGGTCCAACCCGTTACTAGCATGGTGTACCTAATAAAGTGGCCGGTGAGTGTATATAGACATTACTGTATAGCAGCAAAGTGTATATGCCTCTTCACCCTGTGAGGTCACACATCAGATGTGAGCGGTAAAGAGAATTAGGCTGACATCTGTACTTTGCCTTGGAAAGTGCTATAGATTGCAACTGAAATTCACATACACACCACCTTTTTTTGTATAATCTCCTTGCATTGTTTGGTAACGGATCTAATAGAAGGCTATCTTAGTTGTCTTTGGTAAGTTAATCCACACAGCATTTCTGCTAAACAAATAATGTCAAGTAAAATACAATCTTCATGGGTACGGCTGTACAAAAAGCTGACTCCAGCTCACAAGATGGGAGCTGTAAATAGCTATGAATAATGCTCCTCTCATCTTCACTGTGCAGGAAACAAGGCAAAATGCTTAATTCATAGGAATCAAAAGTACTTTTATGAATTATTGAAGCTTTTTGCAAGTCAATGTGATTTCCACATCCTTTCAGAGATATCCATGCACATGTTGTGCTCCTTCACAAGTCTATGCAGCACAGAAGGATAATGCAATCAGCGAGGAACGTTGACATTCAACATCCAAACTCCAAAGCCCATTTACCAGGATAAGCTCTGGTGGAAGGAGGATAGTCATAGTGAAGGCATGTAACTTCAACTATCATAAAGTGGGACTCACCTCGTCTTCTAGTAACTAATACACCCGACCATCTGAAGCATACAGGACAAACCTGGTCACAAAACGTCCAATAAAAGCAGTGACAACAAAGTATTACATTCTCAAATGTTTCCAAAAAATCTAATTTTTATCTCATCTAATGAAAACTGAATGATCAGAGGGGATTATTTTCAGCCAAGGATAATTGATGTCTTCATAAATAAAATGAATTTCTGCACCAACACTTAAATGTACGGTAGAAGCCGAAATGTCCCTAAAATTAGTCCACACTTGTGCACACTAGACTGTACCGCGATGAGCAGCAGCAGCAGATGATGGAGATGAGTGACCAGAAGCCCCTGAACCAGCTGTTACTGGGGTAGGGGCTAGGTCCTATTCTCTGCAAGAACCTTCAGACAGCAGAAGATTACGTGAAATCCTAAGGTCACATCATTCTACAGTAGATCTAAATTAGGCTTGTATTGCAGAATTGCTGCTGCCATTATTTGTTGGTCTTGCAGGGTTGATAGGGTTTATTAAAGGGGATGTATCGCTTCTTCTGTTCGTGTGTTTCATTGTGCTCTCAGCTTCTCAGCTCAACAAATTCAGGGGCGTTTCCTTCCCTCCCAGCTGGGTGTTTCTTAACTGATTATATCATCCCCCCTTCACTGTTCATGCTCGCTCCCAAGGCTTCCCCCCCCCCCCCTTTGAGTCCACATGTCCCTATGTCGTTCTCCCAATGCAGTCTTATTTTGTAGGTATGTTTACATACCACAGGCTTGCATTCTAGACCATTTTCTATGAACTCTCTCCTCTCACAGCTGGAGGTTTGTTACAATTGAATCCAGTCATCTACGAACTCATGCTGAGCTGATCTCCCTGCTATGTTTACACGCAGGAGCATTAAGGCATTGTGACACAATTCTTCTGTTTTCTGATTGTAGAAGCCCTGCAGTATTAGTGTGTTTCTTCTGGCTGTGCAGAGTGAAATTGTGCTGGTCCCTTACTTTGAGTGAGAGAGACAGCATAATGATCCATCTATGTTTGCATTAGGCACCGGGCACAATTGTGCTGTTTTCTGATTGTAGAAGCAGGTGCAGTGCCTCTGTGTTTCTGCTAGCTGTGCAAAGTGAAATTGTGCCATTCCCTTACTTTGAGTGAGTGAGAGAGGCAAGAGTGCAGGCTCCCGCTCCTGAGAATACGACCAGGGGCCAGACAGAATGTAAATTAGTAGAGCCATCAGTCAAAGACAGGACAGGAGGAGGAATTCGACCAGCACTGGGGAACTGTGTTTACAGAAACAGAAGATAAGGGATCCTGTGAAAACTAGACAGATTTGCTAATGACATCCAATTGCAAAGTTGCTCGTTTTCACTGTCCCCTTATTCAGAAGACCATTTAATGAAATGATACAACCCATTTAAACTTTTTAAGGGATAAGTATCTTGGGGAGGAGGTTTATGGGTATTTTTGGGGTATAATTTTTGAAGAAAGGGGATATGCTGTTGAGAGGACAGTCTTGCAAGGGACACAGTAAGGTGGAAGGTTCATGTACTTCCTTGCGGTATTATCACAGTGAGGAGGTTAATATGCTGTTTAGATGGGAGTACTCGAGGGACAATGTTCTTTTATAAAGGTAACTTGGAAGAAGTGGGAGTCGGTTTGATTGGAATTAGCCTCGCGAGAGCCAGGTTACTATGCTGTTTGGGGAAAAAAACAATGTTTGGTTCTGCACACCCAAAAAACCTCTTTGAAAAGTAAGCATAGGTGCCGCAATATTAATACACATAACAATACCAGCGGCACACTACATTAGGATTCATGAAAAAAAAGCTTAAGCAGGTTTGATCAAAAATGTGAACGTTTTTTTTTTTAGAAGCAGGAGTGCTTTTTTCATGAATCCTAATAGTGTTCTGGTGGTTTTGTTGTGTGTACTAATTTTGCGGCCACAACCCATGTTTACTTTTCAAGGAGGTTTTTTGGATGTGTGGAACCAAACATTGTTTTTTTAATTGTATATACGGGGGAATGGCTGCCTCCAAGTTGGTTTTTTGCACTCCACCCATCCTCACAGGCTTTTAAATCAGAGCAGGGTATTCAGTAGCGGATGCCTTGACATTCTGAAGTATGGGTCTGGGCAGGCCCCAGGGACAGATAACGTTAGTGGAACGTAGTGTAGGACCCACCTGCATTGAGGTCTCGTTGAAGTTCGGAGGTGGCTTAAGCAGTTTTGATCAAAAATGTGAACTAAGAACCTCAAAAAAAAAATTTATGTTTTTTTTGGAAGCAGGAGTGCTTTTTTTTCATGAATCCTAATATAGTGTGCTGCTGGTATTGTTATGTGGATTACTATACTGTTTGGGGGCTATTGCTGATAAAGGTCAATATGCTGTTTAAAGGTTTTTTTCACCATCTAGTTTCTCAGAGTTATAGCAGTTTCAGATAAACACTTCCTGCCCAGGCTGTGGGTGGCTCTACAGCAGTGATTAGCATATCAGCTCTGCTATTCCTAGCAAGAGATGTAAAATCTATAGTATACACGACCATAGAACTCTAAGGAGTGAAAACATGTCCTTATCAGATAAGAGAGATGGTCAGTGACCAAGAGAAACTTGTGCACACTTAGAAGAGATCAAATGTTCCTGATCTCTTCAACAAAGCAAAATAAAGACAGCAATGTATTTTATAAATAGTCATCATTTACCTGTCCCTACAGATTGAAAGATAAATCATTGTAGTGAGAAAATCCCTTGACTTTGCTGGTGGGGCAAGAGATAATGTGCTGTTTGGGTAAATTAGGCTCAGTTTCCATCTGTGTCAGACGTTCCGTCGCAGAGGCAGCGCCAGATCTGTTAAATGCCAATGGCATCAAATGGACCCTACTGACTGCAATGGGATCTGTCTGGATTCCATCATGGCTTCCGGAATTAGAAAAAAAAACGCAGACCAAGTCTTAACCTTGTTAGGGACTACGAAGCGCTTTTTTTATGGGTAATAACATTGCTGGACACTGGTGAACACCACACAAGGAATGTGATACTAAGGTGCCATACATCAGACTGCTGAAAACAAACCAGTACAAAGATGAAGTTAGATAACATTACAATGCGAGTGACATGTGAAAACTGCAGGTGAGCTGCTCCTAGTTTTAAAGGGGTTGTATCATTTCATTGAATTGTCTTCAGAATAAGGGGACAGTGAATACAAGCAACTTTGCAATTAGATGTCATTAGCAAAGCTGTCTTGTTATCACAGGATCCCTTATCTTCTGTTTCTGTTTAACTGATATCCAGTGCTGGTCGGATCCCTCCTCCTTGCATTTTACTAGCCGAGAGCTCATTTGCATTCTGTCAGGCACCCGGTCGGCTGTATTCGCGGAGCTTGCATTCCTGTCTTTCACTCAAAGTAAGGGACCGGCACATTTTCACACTGCACAGCCAGAAGAAACAGAATAACAGTGCAGGGCTTCTATAATCAGCAAACAGCACAATTGTGTGTCGATCCCTGCCTCTCCTGTATAGAAGGGAGATCTGTGCCATTCATAGAAAACTGTAACAAATCTCCAGCTGTGAGAGGAAAAGATCAGTCTAGATCGAATGCAGCCTGTGGTATGTATACAGCTCTTACAAAATAAGACTGATAGGGAGAGACACAGTGATATGTGGACTCAGACAGAGAGGGGAGAGGAGGGGGGGGGTTAGTTTCGGGAGCCAGCATGAACAGTGAAGGGGGGATGATGTCGCCCAGTTGGGAGGGGAAGAAACGCCCCTGCATTTCTAGAGTTGAGAAGCTGAGAGCAGTATGAATCAGCCGAACTAAAGAAGCAATACATCCTCTTTAATAATTAGAAATAATGCTGTTTGTGTTAGGCTCTGAAAGGTTTGCAGTCTCTTCACAAAGATTACTACATTAAGGGGGTACTGTTAGGGTATGTCTAGTCAACGAGTATTGAAATACTAGTCTAAAATCAAAAGTAAATCATCCCCATTGATCTCAATAGAAGATAAGCGTTGTAGTTCATACAACGAGTATTTTGTCAGTCGATATATAAGGGTAAAAAAAAAAAAAAAAAAAAAAAACTTAGAACATGTTCATTCTTCCGTCAGATTCCATGTGTGGATCTGTGTCCAAAACGACATACAAGTAGTATGGACGTGGATCTGTGTCCAGAACCCCTATAGAGATGAATTGGACTTTCTGACAAACAAAACTACCTGAAATCCACATGAAATACTCGTTGAAAACAGAGTTGTCTGATGCGGTTTTCAACAGTAGAGTCCGATGTGAATCCGATGAGTAAATTTTACTTGTGTGGATGTACCCTTAGGAAAAAAAATGCCCCTTTCTCCACCCATCAGGCTTCTTTTCACATCTATCTCACTGCTTAGTCTAAGATCTGAGGAGGTTTTAATATAGTTGATTCACAATTTTGCATAAATAATGTTAATTGAATTAAACATACTGTATGATGTACTATAACTAGTACAACCGACTGACTTGAAACTCCCATAGAAGAAGAGTGACCTAAGCATGTGGAAAAACTTTTCGTTTCTGGGTGGCTGCGGTGCATACAAGGATAATGGAAGGGGAGGGTTTAATAGGACCCCATGCTGGAAAGAGAGAGAAACAGGTGGGACCTGCAACAATCAGATAATTATAACATATCCTGTCCATATATTATAAATGTCTGAGGTGGGAATATCCCTTTAAGATCTGCACAACCGAGAATTGTAGAGTAAAGATTGCTCACATAATTGTATAGGAGAGATCTGTCAAAACTGGTGCACAGGTAAAGTTACCGCAACCAACCAGCTTTCTTATCAAAAACTTATCAAAAGCCCTTTTTGGATGAAAGCTGCATCCTGATTGGTTATTATGTGGCATTTATTTGCCTCAGTTTAGCTACTCACCCGCTGGATACATTGCATGCTAATAAATAGCTCTGTCTCAGTGGCTGAAATACAGTCTCAAAAACTCAAGAAGTGATATTTTATAGATATTTTAATAATTCAGCGTTTGAGAACATCATGTGCTTAGCTCAGTAAGTGTTATTTAAAGAAAATCAGCTAACCTTGTTAAGAGGGGTCAAGTGGTGTGTGGGATGCTGTTAACACCTACGGGCTGAAATGAGAAGATGGTGCAGCAATAACGGGTGGAAACAGCCTTTGCAGATGAACACAAGTAGGCTATTACTATTAGGCTAGGTCCACAAAGTAAAGTGAAAAAGCCGTCCAAAATCTGACGGCATCTTGACTTTGCTGGACCGCGCCGCACCGTTGGGTTTTTTTTGGGCACGGATTTTACGCAAGAAAGCGGCGGTTGGATTTAGATTCCAGGAGGCCTGAGGAATATAGAACATGTTCTATATTCTGCTGGACGTTTTTGGTTTCCCTCAGTAACTAACCTGTGCTGTGTAGACTGCAGTATGGATTTTCTATTGAGGGCTACACAGCACAGGCTGCAGTTGGTTCTTCAGCGGATTCATAATACTGAATCCAATGAAAAAGTGACCAAAATCCTGTGTTATGTAGACCTAGCCTTTTGTAGACCTATAGCTTAACAGTTACTTATATACAGAAGCACAATCTTGGAGGTTCCCTTAAACACAGATATTAATTAGCAATATAAGTAGAGAGTTATCTTGTAGTACAGTAGCAAAAACTCTCTATATAACACAACAGTAAAGGCATGTTCACACGGCTTAAAATGGGCCGTATTTCGGTCCGTAATTACGCGCCGAAGTGCGCCAATTACGGGCCGAAAACGGCCCATTTATTACGGTAATTTACAGTTCTCATAGAGAACTATGGATTACATCTCCTCTCCCCGCCGGGCGGGGAGATAATGGACATGTGAATTACTAGCGGCGTATACGCGCCGCTGGCAATTCAAGTCAATGGGCCGGCGAAGTGCCGGCCCCCTGCTCAGTCCCCCGCTCCCGCCCCCGGTCACACGGCGTAATTGCGGGGCATAATTACGCCCTGCAAATACACCGTGTGAACATAGCCTAATACGTCTGGATCTCTTGCTCCAGGAGTCGAGTACTCAAGTCATTACACTCCATCAAGCCCATCTCTAGGGCACACTGTAGACAGAAACCCCACTACAGGAAGCAATGCTCTGTAGCTTAACCCATCACAGTGCTATACACTGATAGGAATGAGGTCAAGAGTCTCTGCGGTCACAGGTGGATGCGATGCTACATATGTCACTAAGTCAGGAGTTCTTCAGCTTCAACAAACATCTGTCTGCCTTTTCTACTCATTAGAAATGGTTTGGCTTAGACTGCGTTCACATGCCAACACCAAATATCCGACCAGTATTTAGACTTCTTTTGGCACGCTGTTTGCGGATTCAGGCTGTCCCCCTTCACAGTGACATGTTCATGTTCTGCTCGTAAACCCGGCGGAAGAATGAACATATTTTTTAGGAATGATGGCGGTGTCAAAAAACTGTCCTCCAGCAGAAAATTCATGCAGTGGGGATTGCTGAACAGATTTTGCATTTAAAGGGGTTTTGCCACGATGTAATGTTGATGTGGGATCCTCCAAAATGGGTATTTAATCAGTTTTCTAAATATATGCGATTAAAAAAATAGCAGCCTGAGAGAGCTACAGGCTGCCTTACCTGCCCTTAGTTACTTAAAAGCTTGCATTAGATACAACCAGGCAGAGTGACAAGAGCTGCTTCTTATCTGATGAGAGGGAGCGTAAAGGAGCTTTCAAGGCACCGGGTAGAAATATGTTGTCTTTTGTATACAGAATCCATTAGTTGTAGTTTGATTATTTGAGTGAACATTTCATACGATCCCTTATGCATGGCTCTGTGCTCTGGCTGTGTCTCTCTCTCTCTCTCTCAGCTCAGCATTGCTTTGTTTTCATTTACATCTTAGCAGATAAGGCACATCCTGGCAAAACCCCTTTAAGTCAAAGTAAAAGGTTGACAGTTGCTTTTCAAATCCAAAAACTGAAAACCTTTGCCGTGGAGATGAGCCCTAACTCTTTCCATGGCCCCAGCACCCTAACAGAAGGCTTTTCTGCAGCCACTGCTTTCTTCAACCCAGTGGGCCAAGCCAGCTAACTCAGCTGTCCTCTGTTACAAGCACTGTAACCATGGAGTGCCAAGAATGCGGTCTCTAAACTTGCAACTTCTCTCACAGCGCAGCTACTTCACAAAAAAACACTGTGGCAGCAACCACTTTCTTATTTGGACATGGGAGCCGACCTACAGAACAGTCACTTGTCACCATAGACATGAATTATAGTCCAACATAGTCAGGCTCGGACTGGCCCACAGGGGAATAGGGGAAACCCCCGGAGGGCTCCTGGGCATGGTAGACCTATAGTTGTTTTTTAACTCCATATGCATTCTCAGAAGAGGCAAAAAAGCAGAGAGAGGCAAAAAGGAAGAGGCAGAGTAAAGGAGGTATGTACAGTCATTTACAGCAGCTGTAGTGTGGGCCCCTAAAATAAACTCCACCGGTGGGGCCCCTAGAGTCCACTCCACCTGTGGGCCCCTAGAGTCCACTCCACCTGTGGGCCCTGGGCACCCCAGACAGACACTGAACATAGTCCTTCCCAAGCTTGTCCATGATTCCTATTCCCTGGTGGCCAGAAGCAAAATTTCCACTGCCAAGTTGCTAACACCACACAGTTGCAACACCATGAAACCCAGAACTACAGCTAGACAAAACACCTTACTATACGCTGCAGCATTTCCTGCAATGAAAGATTATTAACGAGAATTTGCCATTGGGCAAAATCCCTTCTGAGGTCGGCTTGTAGTTTGCTATGAGTCGGCGGTGCTTGAGCAACTCTCCACCATTCATGTCTATGGCAACTCCAAATATAGCTGAGCACACTCCGCTATATTCAGAACTGCCACAGAAAAGAATGGGAAGAACTCCTTCCTCTAGTCTCTGAGGCCGGCTCATAACGAGCCACTAGCTGGCCTCATAAGGAACTATGCCAAGTGGCGGAACCACTATTAGGCTATGTCTACACAGCATAGTTAAAGGGGTTGTCTCGTCTCAAAGTTTCATAGGATACATGAATGAAATAATGCTGCTTTGCTCTGTCACCTGGTCAAGCTGTCTGTAATTAGCATATGAACTCCGTGTATTCAGACTTCTCTGTTTATTAGTCTAGATTAGCTAGATTACCTTCTCTGAGGTCCAGAGAAGCTTCTGAGCTAATGTAAACAGTAGAGTAATTACTATCTTTTGTCTGAAAGATCAGATAACACACAAGCTTTTACACTGCAGTGACCTGTGTGATGACATCACTCCCTGCTATCGGATAGAACAAACAGCAGGGGAAAAGAAGTACACAGGTCGGTCTCTAGAGAAACCTTAGAGCCCTCAGAAGGTGATAAAATCACTTGAGGCTCCTCAACCCAAAAAAATATGAACAAAGCAATATATTTGGAAAACGTCTTCATTTAGTGTTCCCTACATTTTGAAAGCTATTCTTTGTAGTGAGACAACCCCAGTCATGAACGGCTGCAGGGGTGAGAGGGAGGGGTGTGAGCAGAGAAGCCGGGAGCGTCTCTAACGTTTACTCAAATAATAACAACATTACAACCAGTGTATTCTCTATACAGCAGACAGACTCCTACATTGCACTTTCTCCCCAGCAACTTGCAAGCTTCTTCATGTTCCCTGTCATCAGATAAGAAGTGCAAACACACAAGCGCGGCCAGATCAGCTCCTATCAGCTACTGGTCAGCTCCTGGTCGTGTCTAATGTAAACTTTCAGGAAACCAAGGGGGACTGAGCAATGCTGTAGCTCTCAGAGGCTTCACTTTTTGTAATCACATATATTTAGAAAAGTGATATCCATTTTGGAGGATCCCACGTCAACATTACATCGTGGCAAAACCCCTTTAACTTTGCTGCACAACAGTTTTTGTGCAAAAAAAAATGCGGTCAGATTTTGGATTTCAAGCAGCCCCATCCAATGAGGCTACGGGAATCCGACAGGAATCCTGCAGAAGACAAAACAAGCCATCCGGCGACCTCAGTAGAAAACACCCACTGTGTAGACTACAGCAAGAATTTTCTATTGAGGTCTACACAGTGCTGGGTACAATTGGATTTTCGGTGGATTCTAAACACTGAACCTGTGCTGTGTAGACATAGACTTGTAAGGCTAAGTTCACACGGCTTATTCACGCCGTAATTGCGGGACGGATTTCGCCCTGCAATTACGCCGGCTGCCGTGTAGTGGGGGTGGAGCGTGGGGCGTCAGCTCGCCGTCCCCATAGACAACCATTATCCATGGCGCATATTCCGCAGGGATAATGTGCATGTCACTTTCTCCTCGCTTGCCGTATTTCACGAGCGGGGAGAAGAGACAGAATCCATGGTTCTTCATGAGAACTGTGGATTACCGTAATGACTGGGACGGATTTGCGGCGTATTTCACGCAGTGCGGCGCGGAATACGGGACCAAATCCGTCCCAAAATAAGCTGTGTGAACATGGCCTAAGGCAGACAGTAAAAACAGTTTTATATAACGCTCCTCAATAGGTATTATGCATATTAGTCTCCTTAAAGGGAATGTGTCATCAAAAAATGACATATTGTTTAACTCACATTTTTATGTTAAACACATTTTTGCGAATTTTTGGTTGTTTTTTTAATTTTCCAGATCACTTTCAGTATTTTTTTAATAATTCCTAAGTCCTGCAGTTCTCACTGTGGCCACTAGGCCTAATAATCGTCTGACACTTCCTGTTCTGTTCAGAGAGCTTTTCAGCAGTGTGCTCATTATCAGTAAAAGCAGGGTCAAGCTGAAAGGAGACACCATTGTGTACAGATAACACAGAATCCACCAGTCACAAGAGAAGATGTCACAGCTCCCCCTCTCCTCTCCCTTCACAATGAAAACTCTCCTATACAAGTCTATGGGACAGAATCTGTCTTAAGAATCCTATGGGCATGAATCTGCTGTATCTCTCTGACTGCTGTTAAAGCAGTGCAAGTAAAAATGTCTTCCCCGCAATCCTATATAGACGGCCGAATAGAGAAATCTACAATCAGGAAATAAAAACGACTGAGAGGAAAAGAATATGGATCAGGGGCTTGATTTAATAAGTAAAAAAAAAAATTGGCGACAGATTCCCTTTAAAGAGGGGGCTTCCTAGAGGCGCAGTTCTGCACTTAACCCTTGCTGCCCTCCTTACAAGCTCACCCTTAATTTATTTTTGATATTTTTAAATTACCAACAACATATTCATACCAGTGAGATGTCTAATGCAGATGACACAGCCACATATCTGAGTACATTGCCCTTGGCTGGATGACATATAACTCTCTTGGTTTTGGCTGTGGAGAATTTGAGTCAAGAAATGAGCAATGTGAATAACAAAGTGAAGCCACTGATCTCTTATTACGAGTGTGTCATTTAACCCCATTACTGTCAACCACGCTACACAATGCAATGACCTACCAGGCTGGCTGTGACGTGAGCATTCCCGAAATCAAAGTGGCAAATGGCTAATAGAAATTCATTGTTACTTAATAGCTGGTTTTTTGAATTACGTCTGGAAAACATTTACAAAATGCAGCAATCTGTAAGCATTCTGCATTGCAGGAGACTGCCTGGGGCGCAGTAATTAATGAACATATTCTGATAACAGCCATGAAATTAAAGCGTGTGAGTCATCATTTATTTGCTCATACTCCCAACAGCTGAATAACATTGGCAATTATTGTTGTAGAATTATTGTGTGTGTAACTGAGCAGTAGCGGGCAGAGTGGCAGATGGATGGCATCTCAGATAATGTGGCCAAACTAATATTTTCCTAGCAGCTATACAGTATACACTGACTTGGGGATCATGAAATCATGTAAGACTTTTAACCAGTTCTGCATAGAGTGTAAATATAGTCACATTCTCTGCCAAGACCTCATCATTGCAATTTATTTTAATATTTGTTTGCTCTTATACAAAATTGGATGGATTTTATTTTTTCTATGTTATTCACAAAAAAAACAACATCTGGAAGACTTTATATTTGAAGACCTTCTATTGGAATAAGTAAGTAATTCCCTAAATATTACAGGTATTAGTACAGTCACACATTTACTGGCAGGATATTACACATAGAACTATTAAATATTCAATGCTGCTAATATTACAGAGGTCAGATGACTGGTCTAATGACATCCTGTAAGTTGAGACCCATCTCTGATATATGTACAGGGCTTTCTGAAAATAGATCAAGCAACAGTATCAACTTTTGCAGATTCTTTTGTCCTTTTCATCTGTTTATTACCCCGTGGCCGCTTGGCTCCCAACCTCACACTGCTGCTCCCCTGCTGACTCACGGCCACACGACCCACTTGCTGGCTGCGCTGCTGCCTGACGCGCAAGCTGACGCCCTCTTCTCCTGACGATGATGAAGCCCTTGCCTCACCCGGCTCCCAAGTGCGGTCGGCTACATCATCATCTATTTGTGTTTCATTGTCACTGCTGTCCTCATCACTGGTCTTGGTATGCCGAGGCTGCCCTCTCACAACATGACCTCCCATGCCACTCTCCACATCTATACTTTGCCGCCTACTGCAAGAAGCAGGGGATATTTGCCCATTTCTCGCTGCCAAGTAGCTGCTGACTGCCCTCCTCAAATTGTTCATCCTCGCTATATAGTGGCGCTGAGCCCAGACCACATAGTAGATCTCGGGGCTGAGGGAACCGGATGGGACAGGGGCCCGGCTGAGGACAGGTGAGGCCGCTAAACCCGCTCCCGGGCCATGCCAACTAAGGGTTTGTGTCTGAGGTTCCCACCGACTCTTGGCTGAGGTTGTCAGATTTCATCTGGGAGGAGAGGATGACCTAGTCAACCAATCAAGAACCCTTGGGTTGGCAACAACGGCCGCTAGATGACAGCGGCAGTTGTGGCCTCACTGAGTGACCCCTGCTGCGACGACCCCTTGCTGTGCTGCGACCTGGGCCTGTTCCAGGAATGTTTGTGCCACTGCCACTCGCATTTGCAAGCCTGCCCCCTCTCTGACTGACAACTGTTTGTTCTAAAATGTACAGACACTGTTTGATGATGATATCTGTATATGATAAATATACACCCTGTTTTTTACTCCAAATGAACCCAGTAACAAGCTTGGGTAACCCTTGGATATAAATTGCGCTCCACAAATGGCCAGGAAAAATTACTTGTATGTGTCGTTTAAAAAAACACTGTGTGTTTTTACTAAATGTAAAAGCACAAATAGGCTTAATTAAACCTTCGGACATGAATTTAGGCTACGGGAAAAAATGTATATATTTTGGCTTTTGAAAAAAGAGGGTTTATTTTGTCAGCACACCAGAAAAAACAACGCTTAATTAACCCCTGGATGTAAATTGCGACAAAGAATTGGGGCCGCACAAACTAGTAGCTTTGTAGCGGTACAATTGCGTGTTTCTTTTGCCACACAAAAAGAGATACAGTGTAATTAGCCTTTGTTTGAATTAGGCTACAGGAAAAATGTATATATTTTGGCGTTAAAAAACGGTTCTTGGGGTCGCAACCAGCAAAACCGCTTATTAAAAACCCTTGGATGAAATTGCGCAATAGAATTGACAGCCAAAAATAGTTGGTATTTGTTTGTAAAAACGCTTTTCTTTAAATGATACACAGGAACGGCTTAGATCCATTGGATATTGAATGTATATGCAGCTGCAGTGGACGCACACTGGATTTCAGATCCAATTACCCCAAAAAATTAGAAATAGAACTTTAAAAGAGAACAGTCTCTGAGACAAGCTGAGACACCCCACAGAAATCGCTATATAAAAAATCAATTCTTCAGTAAGAGCTATCAGCCGCGGCAGCACCTTTCCCCTGATGAGCACAGTGAGGAGTGTGAGCTCCCAGCGTCGCGCCCGGGAAATTAATAGTGCGGTGACGTCACAGAATCCCGCCGGTCTCTGATTGGCTTCATCCTCTGCACATGTCATGCAGGCTATGCCCTTCTTCCTCCCAGATGCTTTTCCCCCCATGTAGCGCCATGTGCTCGCAGCCATTTTATCAATCAAAAGCACACTTCGTTCACCTGAAGTACCCCAAAGTTCGACTTCGTTCAAAACCGAAGTTTTCCTGAAATTCTAAACGAATTCCACTTCGTTAGAATCAATTCGCCCATCTCTAAGGCCGTGTTCACACGGCTTATTCCCGACGGATTTGTGAGCCGTATTGAGCTCACAAATCCGAGGTGAATAAGGGGCGGGACGGGGGCGGGGCCCCGGAGCGCGGCGGGGGCCCCGTCCCCGGCCCCATAGAAAATGCATTGTTTACGGCGCGTCCGGGGCCGTAAATAATGTGCATGTCACTTTCTCCCCCCGCGGCGGATTCGCCGAGCGGGGAAAGGAGCGACGGAATCCACTGTTCTCTATTGAGAGCAGTGGATTACCGTAATGACAGGGACGGATTGGCACCGTACTGAAGCGCAAATCCAGCGCGGAGTACGGCGCCAATCCGTGCCCAAATAAGCCGTGTGAACAAGGCCTAACAATGACCCGAAGCATACTGACAAACTGGTTACAAATTGGCTTAAGGATAACCAAGTCAGTGTTTTGGAGTGGCCATCACAAAGCTCCGATCTCAATCCTATTGGAAATTTATGGGCAAAGCTGAAAAGGCAGGTGCGAGCAAGACTACCTACACACATGGCTCAGTTACACTAGTTCTGTCAGGAAGAATGGGCCAAAATTCCTACCAACAATTGTGAGAAGTTTATGGAAGGATATCGAAAACATTTAACTCAAATCATACAGTTTAAGGGCGATGCTACCAAATACTAATGAAATGTATGTAAACTTTTGACTTTGCAGAAAGTAATAGAAATGCCTTAGAAAGAATCTCTCCCATTATTCTGGCATTTGGCAAATATAAATAATTTTGGTTCCTAATTGACCTAAAACAGGTAAGGTTTATTCTGATTTCATGTCAGATAGTGAAAAAATATGCATATGTGTCTTTGTATATAGTGTATGTAAACTTCTGCTTTCAACTGTATAATATATCATAAAACACAACAGAGCCAGGAATCTAACATAAGTAACACACAATACATACTAATACACCATAAGCAAGGTGGAAACTCTCTACAATATTAAATAACCCATACTGATCATACAATATGGTCTTCCAAACTCTGTTTTATACCCACTAATTAATGGACAATACTACTAATGCAGTTGCCAAAATAATTCCCATTAATACAAGTGTATTTCAAGATATAAAACTGAAGGATAATTACATAAATGTGAACTTGCAGTACCAGGTCTCCAACCTATATAAAATCAGACTAATCATTAATTTGGATGAGATTCAATGTAGCAATCCTTTAGTCAAACAGGCTTAGAATGCAAGGATTAGATGTGTAAAGCCACAAAAATCACATGGATTAGATAATGTGGGAAACTTGGAAATGAGAATTTGCAATATTTATGAATAAGGATAAACACGAGCACATGACTATAATCTAATGTGGATTTAGAGGCCTGAAGAGCTATGAGATTTGTAGTTAAGATTTAGAAGATTCATTTAAGAAACCTTAAAAATAACATTTTAGACATGCCAGACTTTATGGTTACAACTTAGCCGGGGATGGCCCATAGATGTTAAAGGGAATATGTCGCCAATTTTTTTTTTTTTTACTTATTAAATCAAGACCCTGTTCCATATTCTTTTCCTCTCAGTCGTTTTTATTTCCTGATTGTAGATTTCTCTATTCGGCCGTCTATATAGGATTTGGGGGGAAAGGGACATTCTTGTTGCACTGCTTTAACAGCAGTCAGAGAGATATTTTACAGCAGCTTCAGGGCCCCTAGGATTCTTAAGACAGATTCTTCCCCATAGACTTTGTTAGGAGAGTTTCACTGTGCAGGGAGGGGGAGAGGGGGAGCTGTGATATCTTCTCTTGTGACTGGTGAATTCTGTGTTATCTGTAAAACAATGGTTTTCCTTTCGCTTTGACCTGCTTTTACTGATAAAAGAGCTACACTGAAAAATTATTATATAAAAGAAATTATTAAAAAAAAACTGAAAGTTGTTACGGAAAATTAAAAAAAAACAACCAAAAATTTTCCCACAAAATGTTTTAAAAAAATGTAGTTAAACAATAAGTCATTTTTTGATGACACCTTCCCTTTAATAGAACAAATTCAGTAGACCAAGCAAACAAAGAAAAGTTCAGCTCACCTGAGGGACTGGCACGGTTCACATGAGCTATGAAATCAAAAAGACAATTCAATCCAGCAAAAGAATGAACCAGTCGGAAAAGTTCCAGGGTAGAAGGCATATGCAAGACTTTTTATTTTCCCAAAATAAAAAACATATCCGACCAAAATGGTTAAAAGGAAAGTTTCAAAAACCCCAGGGCCTAATTCAGGGCCTTGATGTGCTACATTCACTCTATTTGCCGGCAGTAAACACTCTCTGTGCGTTTGGTCTACCAGTGAATCGAGCAAAGGTAGTTCTAACAGGACCGTGTTTGTTCTATTAATGGCTAGGGGCCAGCCTTGGCTAAGTTCTGACATCCATCCGGGTGCCGTTTTTCCCAGACACCCCAGCGGATATGTGCAATGTAGCGAATAACTTTGTTTTTGCCTTTAAAAAGATTTTTTGATGTATACAAAGAAGTCGTTTAGAAAAAATAGCGCAAACTACTATTTTTTGTCTATGTTATATAAAAGTTTTTATGTTTTTTTGTGGTGGACACAAATGAGGCATTTGCCCTACCATTTCCTATGGATCTGCTGCAGTTGGAATACCTTTTTTACAGTATCCTAATGGATACCAGTTTCAGAGACACAAGATGTTTTTAAAGGGAATGTGTCATCAAAAAATGAGTCATTGTTTAAGTCGCATTTTTATTTTAGGAATATTTGGTTGTTTTTTGTAAACAAAAATTCATATCACTTTCATATTTTTTTAATAAATTTTTAAGTCTGCGTTTTTACTTTGGCCACTAGGCCTTGTTTGGGACTGCTTTAACCATCAAGAGAATGCTTTACAGCACTTTTATGCACAAAGGAGACTTAAGACTGAACTTTAGTTTCCATTCACTTTATAGGAGTAGTTTTCAGTCATGCTCTGTGAACGGAGAATTCATTTTGCAGGGGTGAAAAGGGTGGTAAATTGTGACTATCTCCTCTTGTGACTGTGGATCCCATGTTATCTATTCACATGGTGTCTCCATTCAGTTTGACCCTCTTTGTGCTGATAAGGAGTAGCAACTTGGAATCTTCTCTAAGAACGGAAAGGAGTTCAGACAATTTTTAGGCTTAGTGGCCAATGAAAACTGCAGGAATTAAGAATTATTAAAAAATATTGAAAGTGATAAAGTTAATTAAAAAAATAACCAAAAATTCTTAAAAAGTTTGAACATAAAAAATGTGAGTTAAATTATAAGTCATTTTTGATGACACATTCCCTTTAAGTAGCACCTTTGCAAATCCAGGATTGTATTTCAAGGGGATGCCTTTTCTCCAGGCCCACTGATTGAATATTTCTTGAAGGGCATTCAGTATGAAAGTTCCTTTAAAGCGACTGCCAGCTAACTTTAATGCGCCCGGGGGGGGACACGGCAGATGAAATAAGCGCAGTTTACTTGTTTTATCCCGAAACACTGTGGCATTACAAATTTTGCCCATTGACCCCTAAAAATACAACCTAATGCAATGTTAAAATAATATTATTTTTCTAAACACTTCATCAGCATTGTCAGCAAAAGTTAAAAACCATTACACTGCCTGAGACTAAATCAATAATTGCTCGACAAGGAAATATATGAACATCCTAATAGCTGTGAGAAATGTGGGTATTGCCCCTTGGTAGGTTCTGTCTCTTTCCAGCCTCAGGGAGGATTCTGTACAGAACCTTAATGGTTAATTACCTGGGCCATTCCCTGGCTGGGGCGGAATATTTATACTCGCCTGTTTCCTTCTTCTTTGCCTAGGATTTCCTTTTATATCCCAGTTTGTGTCTCTTTGCTGTTTGTTAGGATTTCCCCCGGCTTTGGACTTCGGTTATTATCTATTCTTCTACCTGCTGACTCTCTACTGCGTGATCTCCCGCTTTGACCTGGACCCATCTGACTCTGCTACCTTTCTCTTTTACCTGTTGTGTTTGTGCCTGTTTGTCATCTGACTGTTTGGCCTCTTTTTTTTTTTTTTTACTTTGTTAGGAATCATCCTCTTGTTTCTATCCTCCATCTTGTATCTGCCTTCCATTTGGTATTAATTTATTAAAGGCATATTAGCCTACCATTTAGAAGGTAAAGTGAGAGATATCTCCCATTATAATTTAGAATGTGCAGACATACGAATTCTCTCTTATCATAATGGGCCTTCCAGAGAAACAAAGAAGAAGTTTCCCAGTGTTTATATCTCATGTGAGCCTTTAAAAAGACATAAATGTTTTAAATAAATATCTCACCGTGGGCGCCTTCAAGACAAAGTTCTAGGTTTATGAAAAGAAGTAAAATATTGTTATCTCGTCTATTATTTTTAAGATAAAAATAATTGGTAACTTCACAAATTATGTTCTTCTATTACATTGTATGACACCAAATTGGAAAACTACTAATTGAAAATGTATGATCTTTTTTGGGAAGTAGCCAAAAAGGTTTATAACTCATACATTTGGAAATAACTTTCAGAACTCATTCAGACATACAATGTGTGTATGGTGTGTTTGTTTTGTCCCTTTTAGGCCTGGATATACACCATTTTTTGGGGGTCATACCCAAAATTACAATAAGGAACCATTGAATTTTCCCTTCAACTTGGACTTGCTCAGGATAGGCACGAGTGCAGGATCGCCCCTTTCAGGGCAGATGTTCTGCTTAGGCACGGTAAGCCATGTTCTAAAAAAACATTGCTCTCACAAAAAGGGTTTTACACCTGTGGAGGTAGCCGCTGTAATGTCTGCAAATTGAGTCTTAAAAAAGACACATTTAATGATTTCAACAAAACCAATAATTACAAAATCAACCAATTTCTAAACTGTAATAGCCATCACGTCATTTACATAATTCAATGTACAACATGTGATTAAAAATATGTAGGCAGTACCATCCACAAAATAAAAACACAAATTGTGGAACATACCGCTAGCATAACGAAACAACAGAGCCAGACGTCAGGTGCCGCAAGACATTTTTTAGAGTGCCATCAAGGCCATCTAGCTAGTTTTAAGTTCTATGCGATAGAACAAGTACAAAGACCCTATAGGGCTGGTAATTGGTTAAAAAATTAAGACAAAGGGAAGCTTTCTGGATATTAAAGTTGGTTCCCAACGTGTTCCACATGCACCAGAAGGATTAAATTACCGTACAGATCATGTACATTATTAGTCTAAGGGGGGCTTGCACAGCCACATGCATGTAGGTGCAGCTATAATAGTTATATCCCAGTTTTAGTTGCTATTTATATGGTCTGTTACTAACCTTGCACCTATGCCTTTATTTGGGAGGTTTTTTAAAAGTGGCGGCTTTTCCCGTCGAGTTAACAGGACCCAAGAGCCCTGGCGGAAAGCGTCTGTTGGATGCAGAGCGTTTAGTTTATGTACATATGGCTGTTTTTTACTTGGATTAAATAAAGATATTGCTTTTACCGTTCCGGGGCGGAGGAGTCATTTGCGGTGCACGCCGTGACACGGAGCTGCATTGGAGCTTCCGGATCTTACTGTCAGTTAACCTCTCGGCCGGCGGTGCGCCCGGAACCAAAACACGCTTTGCGGATCCTCTACAACTGTGAACTTAGCCCATATAAGGTGAGCCACTTGCCTTCTCGTACCAGAGGGAAAAACTTTGGGTTTTCCTGACAATAGCACTCAAAATCATTTATTGGAAATGTGCAATGAACTCATACCCAATGTTTTTAGGGTATGTCTATACAGCATGGATCTACAGTCGGGTTTTGAGTTCTGATTTGGGATTTGAAAACCGTCAAAATTCGACTGTAAAACCATCCCCATAGACCTCAATAGAAAGCTGCAGTCCACACGGCTATAACTTTCTGAGGTCGGATTTAAAAACCGACAGTTTTGCAAAAAACCTGAAACATGTTCAATAATCCGCCGTATTTCATTAGGACAACAGCAAATTATTAAACTATTCAATTCATTGGGATGAACGAATCCTAAAACCATAAAAAAACAAGCAAAAAAAATGAAACGATTAAAATTACTGATGCAGAATCCGATCAGTATTTGTTCCCCTTTCCTGTGACGCAGCTAATGTAAGTTATCTTAAGATCAGCACAGTGGATAAGATTTAATAGATCAAAATTAGGAAAACAGAAGCAGTGCACATATACTATGATGTGGGGATAAATCAAATAGTCTGCGACTAAGCTGCTCATTTACAGAAGCTGCACAATAACTGGGTCTTCTGGATTAGTAATGTTTTTCACATTCCCATTAAATTGTCACTGAACATTTTGCAGTCTAGCATATCTTTTAGGTAGAATTTTGATCTTTGAATTTCCTTTCTATCGATACACAATTGCACCAATGAATATTTAGCCTCACACCAGTATTGCACTTGATCAGTTTTTGGTCGTTTTTGAACTTTTAGCATTTTGGACAAGTGCAATAGTTCTTTTGCTTTTTCACACTGGGTTGCAGTGTAAGCTGCAACATACTACAAATGTATGACTTTGAAATATGCCACTATACAGCCATAAGTTTGCCATTGACTAATTACAAAAAAAAAAAAGGTTTTGACTTTTTTTGCAGCTCGACATTAAAAAAAAATAAATGATACACATGTATACCAATAGGACACGTCTGGCAACATCGGCCTTATGGATACATTTGGTGCATACACGGAAAGTACACTGCAGTGTTTATTACCCTGCCGTCATAATTTAAAGAGAACCTGTCAGGCAGGGGCACAGCTCCCAAAACAAATAGATCACAGAGCTCAGCTTCTCTCCCGCTATCATATCCTACTCTTACATAGGGAGCAAAAAACACCTGGCAGGTTCCTTTAAGCCGAACGCCTGAAAAGTAGTTAATGACCACAACATTTTTTTTAGTTTTTGCCTCCTTGCGTTTCAACAGTTGTAACTTTTTTATTTTTTCAGTGACGCAGTTGTATGAGGCCGCGTTTTATTCGAGACAAGTTCTACTTTATGGAGGAATAGTTTAAGTTCACTTATAAATAATTGCAGTATTTTTTTTTATTTTTACATCATTCACATTTCACACGTAATAACTTGTTAGATTAATTCTACAGGTTATTACGGTCGTGTGGATACCTAATGTGTATAGGTTTTTTTGTGGGTGTAATTTATGCACAAATATGTTTTACTAAATATTTATTTTTATGTTTGTTTTTTTTTGAACTTTTTTTTTACTCCCATGAAGGGCGAACTGTTTAACATTTTTGTAAAAAAAAATTTACACTTAGTAATGTATTAGCATATTCATATACACAAAATGCGTCCTAGTCACTGGCTTAGTACACAGACAGCTCTGGGGCCACTCTAGGTCCCAGGGCTGACTGTGCAGCCGTTCCCTGAGCTCTGTCGGGTCACCGGGTGTTCTGATCACCCGACAGAGCAGGGGAAACCCTTTGATTGCGCTGCGGTAACGCACCGCCGCAATCAAAGGGTTAAAGCACCGGGTTGCGGAGGTTTCCTCCGCTCCCCGATGCTCGCAGGAGCTGCGCTGGGATCAGGGCTGTGTACTACCGCCCCGATCCCAGCGCAAATGCGGCACCGGGCGCCGCAAACTCCGGTGTCTGCAGGGACGTCTAAAGACGTCGCTGCAGACGAACGACCCGCACCAGCCGACGTCTAAAGTCGACGGGCGGTCGTTAAGGAGTTAAGATACGAAATGCAAGCAATGCCCATAACCAGCCATAGTAGCAGCCTGAGTTCCAAGATCTATTACTGTTATGTTAACCCTGGCGACAGGTTCAGGACAAAAAAACAGTGAAGTCATCATTTCAGTAATTCACACACCAGTCACTCTTCTCCTCTTTTCCAAGAACTTTAAAACTGATCAAGATTAGAAGACACAAAGATATCCAGCCTGAAACTCAGAAGCTATAGAAGCAAACACCTACAGATGCTGTTGGTTCTTTAATGGGCTTTAGAGTAATCCAACATGTCCGAAGTTTCATAGTAGCAGCTTGTAATGTGTACACAATAGTATATATCCATTCCAACAGAGGCTCCCAAGACATTGGTTAGGGAACATTGCAGGATGAGCCACTACCTCTCACAAAAACTTAAAAGGGTTTTCTCACTACAATGATTAGCTTTTGACATGTGGGGAAAGGTAAATGAAGATTATTATAAAATACATTGTTTTTTTTATTTTGCTTTCGTCAGTAGATAAAGAATATTTTATCTCCCCTTATTATACACAAGTTTCTGTAGGTTGACGACCACCTCTCCCTGCTCTCTCTTATCTTTCATTGCTCCAAGCTGATGTAATCAGTTAGTTCGACCCTGATACATCTCTCCCTGCAGAGACTTATCTCTAGCAACTGAGTTTTTTTACATTACAAAATGAAAAGCTTTAATTCTTTAGAGCTCTATAACCTTGTGTAAAACACTTTATAAAGCTCCTGTAGTCATATTACTGTAACAGGCATAGCTAGGAACAGTCGAGTTTGTATGCCAATCACTGCTATAGAACGACCCACAGCTGACCAGGAAGTTTGTCTGAAGCTGACTATGGCTCTGTGAAACTGCATGGTGAAAGAACTACTCCAGGTCTTTTTTTTTGCCTTTAGTTCATTAGAAATTGCTTCTAGCTAGACAGTAGTGCTTACCTGCTGCTGAATACAGAATTTCTCACTGCTGCCACTGGGTTATGTGACCTGCACTCTGAGTTGCTAAAACACAAACTGTGGAACTCTCTGCCAGAGGGACTTGTCATGGTGACTTCACTAACAGAGTTCAAAAAGGGTTTGGATGCATTTCTGGAGCGTAATAATATAACAAGTTATAGTGACTTGGACTCTGGAGAGGGGTCGTTAATCCTGGGATTTATTCTGATTGCCAGATTGGAGCCGGGGAAGAATTTTTTCCCTAAAAGGAGGACAATTGGCTTCTATCTCATGGGGGTTTTTTGCCTTCCTGAATTAAAACTCTAGGCTGAACTGGATGGAAGTCTGTCTTTTTCCAGCCTTACAATCTATGTAAATCTCTCTATGCATTACTATGGAAGGTTCAACTTCAGTCTCATAGAAATGTATAGACACCGTGACTTCCTTTCAGCATCAAAAGCAGAAGGTTTTTCAGCTAATCAGATTGCAGTGTCTTAAAGGGAATATGTCGGCAATTTTTTTTTTTACTTATTAAATCAAGACCCTGATCCATATGATTTTCCTCTCAGTCGTTTTTATTTCCTGACTGTAGATTTCTCTATTCAGCCGTCAATATATGATTGTGGGGAAGACATTCTTGCTTGCACTGCTTTAACAGCAGTCAGAGCGATACTTTACAGCAGCTTCATGCCCATAGGATTCTTAAGACAGATTCTGTTCCATAGACTTGTATAGGAGAGTTTTCACTGTGAAGGGAGGTGAGAGGGGGAGCTGTGACATCTCCTTTTGTGACTGGTGGATCCTGTGTTATCAGTACACAATGGTGTCTCCTTTCAGTGTGACCCTGCTTTTACTGATAATGAGCACACTGCTGAAAAGCTCTCTAAACAGAGCAGGAAGTGTCAGACAATTATTAGGCCTAGTGGCCAAAGTGAGAACTGCAGGACTTATGAATTATTAAAAAATATTGAAAGTGATATGGAAAATTAAAAAAAAAAACAACCAAAAATTCATAAAAAATGTGTTTAACATAAAAAAGTGAGTTAAACAATAAGTCCTTTTTTGATGACACATTCCCTTTAAGAGACTATTGAAACAGCCAGAAACCCTGTATTCAGCAGCAGGTAGCCATAATTACTGGCACTACAGTGTACTTAAAAACAATGTTTAATAAACTAAAGGAACAAAAACTGGAGTGCTCCTTGTTGGCCTCCACAAGAGTGTGGACATTCTGTATGTCGCCTCCAAGCAGTAGGGTCTTTGCTAGGTAGCTCAGAGCTCACATGTACCTAAATTACTTTGTAGTTTTCTTTAAAGAATTGTGAGATTTACATTGTGATGGAATACACAACCTATCAACGTTACGATAACCTACATTTCTTGATGCTCTTTAAGAACTAGTGGTAGAATGGAGCAACTTGTAGTATAAAAATAGAAATATGCCGCAAACTAAGGTTACGCAGTTCCCAGTAGACATCTGCATTTAGCAGTCATCATGCCATCTGCATTGTGGTACACTCGTCAAGGTATGCATTATAAACCATGTCATTAGCCTTCCTCTTCAATCCAGAGGACAATCATCCTGTAATGCAGTAAAACATGTATGGATGTAAAAAACCTCACTGAAAGGGGTGTACATTTTCCTTTAATCAGCATCTTTCTTGTGTTACCACTTCCACATTCTGAGCCTGCACGATTAAGTCTGATATTAAATAGTAAATGCTCCAGTAACTAGATATTTCTATAGCTGCTAAGAAGCAGCTTCTACCGTATCATTTCTACTAGGTGCCCCACACAATGGCAGAAAGCACTCCGCCAACTGTGTACAAGAAGATCTGGTGAAGAGAACCAAGCTACTGAGCATGTGTGACCACCAGCACTGAAAACAGTAGGTGGACATTCTGAAAGGGAATAAGGGGCACACCAGGGGGCACCATAACAAGTAAAAAAAATTATCTGTATTCATAAGAATTTTTTTTTATAATTATTACACCTATAAAATGCATGTTTAGTGTGATCTTGGAAAATAAAGTAAGATTTTTTTAATGGATATTGCGCAACTATGAGTCAGATTACATAATATTTCAGATTATTTAATTATACATATATCTTACATAAAAAAAAAAACATTTTCATAAAAATGCACCCCTTTCATGATCTACGTCCAGTTAAATGGTTTAAATTAGGGCACCAACTGAGAAACATCCTATGGGTAAATAGAAAGAAAATTTGGAGATGGAGCAGTTTTCAGGTCAAATTCCACTAGTTGAATCCATTCTATATTTCTAATGCAATCTTCTTTTAAATAGATGCACTGCTAGAGTGTACAGCTGTGCCAAATTCATATTCAGAAAGCGTATTCCCTCACAACAACACATCCAAGGAACCATGAGAATGTTAATATTGTATGCATAAAAAAATAAAACCCAGCATAAAGGTGAGAACAATGGCTTCAGATTCCTGCAAATCACATCAATAAATTATAAAGTTACCTATGATACTGACTGTGATATAGGGATACTAGATTAGGGGAACACGTAGGACAAGGGTTGAGGAGATCAGCTTCAGGATGTGCTACTATCTAAATAATAGAAATCCTACATTCATACCTATCTCAACTTTTTGGATGTCGAAGAGGGACACTTATGGTTCATTGAGAGGAATATATATTATGTATATCTGTAGGCTTCTGTGGCTTTGTATTAAAAATCAGCACAGAATCATCTGAATACAGACACAAGTGATTAAAAAATACACAGAACTCTAACTTCAAATGCAGTAAGGAACCAGGGAGATGTTTTTGGGATAATATAGTAAGCTTAACCCCTTATTGGCATTTGACGTACCTGTATGTCATAATGCAGGTAAAGATACAATATCATTGATCAGAAATCAAAGTAACCTAACCGGCGAGTTAGGTGCAGACTGCTTGAATCAGCTCTTGGCAATCCAGTAAGAATAAATATTTTTATTTGGAAACTACGCGTTTCATCAAAGGAAACTTGAAAAGGTCTTTGATGAAAAGTGTAGTTTCCAAATAAAAATATTTTTACTGGATTGCCAAGTGCCGATTCCACCGGCCTACAACTAGCTCGCCACTTAGATTACTTTGATTTGTAATCAAAGTATTCATATTCTGTATGCTTTACTATACTCAGATTCTTGGGAAAGGATGAAAAGCTGCTGGCATCCATCACAGTACCTTGTTCAGAAAGTGATAAATGAGCGGAGAGTTGTGCCTCCTATCTACTGCACAATATCACAAGGTGAGCAGACAGTGTATATTTGTATGCTAAATATACATTTTGGCTTTACCATACAGGGGAGCGCTGTGGTTTCTCTCTTCTTTACATAATGCAGGTAAGCAGGGGCGTAGCTACAGGGGGTGCAGCGGTAGCAGTCGCTACCGGGCCCTACAGCCTGAGGGGGCCCATAAAGCCCTTCTGCCACAGCATTGTAAATGGCACATGGAAGCTGAGGGGCCCCATTTCACTATTTGCACCAGGGCCTAGAAGCTTCAAGTTACGCCTCTGCAGGTAAGGGAGTATACAGCAGGCTCACATACATGGCAGGTAACGGCTGATTATTACAGCAGGTCCCTACTGCAATCAGCCAAGATCATAGACAGCTCTGATCCTAGCATTTTAACTTTTGAATGCCATGGCAATCATGGCTGTGGCCTCTCCATGAATGAGGAACAGTGCTGTGCACCATTCATTTGCCCAATTGCAGGGTGCCAAGCAGCTGTCATGGCAGCTGGGCGCCTAATCCAGGCCTCTGTTGCTGCCATGTTCTGACTTTTTTTTACTCCCTGCCATAGGCAGGATGTAATATGATAGCCAAATTGGTACACCTTTCTGCAATATTTATATGGATTTTCCAGTACATTATGTGGTATGGTCAAAAAGTACATCTTGTCCTGCAAACATTTTTCCATCTATGTAGACAGAAAAATGTAAAAGCAATGGCTCCTAAAGCAGAAGGGGAACTGATGCGATGTAAAAAAAAATTGCTGCAGCGTTACAGGATTAATAATGCAAGTATATTTATCAAGTCAAAAAGTGAGACATTTAGAGGGGTTGTCTCGCTACATTGATTCATCTTCCCTCTGTCCTGTTTTGTCGGTTGCATTTTTTAATTCAGTAGCGCTTACTGGTTTCTACTGGCCTGCATTGATGAACTGCTGAAGACAACAGGTCTGTAGCTTTAGCGACCAGCAATGGCAGCCTATCGGAAGAGATTGCACAGGTCTGTAGCTATAGCGACCTGAGGAGCTGATGCAGCCCATACAAGAGGGGTTATCTAGGAATAGGTAGGACACTGTTAATGGACACATATAACAAAGTGACCTATCTTTGCAAGATCTTCAATACAGAAAGCAATCCTTGTAGTGAGACAACCCCTTTAAGGGGTAAAGAGGAATGGGAGGATTTGGGTAGAAAATAGGGACTGTCCCTCCAAAAGACAGACGCCTGGGAGGTACGGTACAATGTCTTTACATTTTCCCAAAAATGTAATAAAATAAATAAATGCAGCAAAAATTTACCTGGAAGATTTTGTGTTGAAATGAAGCAAAGTTACAATATCTTATATTAGAACAACACAAGAATCATCACAGAAAAACAACACCAATTCCTTAATATCTGACATCGGAAGGAGAAGACTTCTAAGTTTTCTGTTTCATTAAAACTTCTACGTAACTTAGCACTACAGAAGGACAAGAATACAGACAGACAGAAGTGTGTCACTGACCTGACCATGCGTTGGAACGTCTTTCCACTCCTTTCCAATATATAAAAAACAGGGCACTTCTACATGGTAGGAGCACAGTAACCTTCAACTTCAATGAAAGAAGAAAAAAAAAAAAAAAACCTTGGTTCGGTCTGTGAGAGTGACCACAGCCCAGCAATTTAATACACCTTATCATGTGGTTTGTTGCTATAGCAAAGCTGAATCCAGCAGCTCCCATACAGACAAATGACAAAGGGTCTCCCCCTCCCTTCCCTCTGGTGTAAGGTAATCCGCCGTCGCCTCTTCCAAAGAGGCAGAACTACATCACCTTGCACTCTGCTATGAACAAGGAGCTTGGTCGTGCATTTTAATTTGTTGATCTGTGAAAAGTACTAGAACAAGCTACAAAGGCGCACAACTTCTTATGTATGCATACAGAAAACATTGAATAGTACAGAGTCCTCCTCCTACACTTCAGTTGATGCATAGAAAGCAAGAGATGCACCTTTTACATAGTAATTTTACTAGATGCAAAAGAGCAGAGTTTATCATTAAAGGGGTTGTCTCACTACAAGGATTGCTTTTTATTTTAAAGATCTTGCAAAAACAAGTCACTGTGTCGGGGACTGCCTGTATATACATACACACACACATCATACACACACACACACATCGTTCCGACTTACATACGTCCCCTAGCGACCTGAGGAGCTGATGCAACCCATACAAGAGGGGATATCTAGGAATAGGTAGGACACTGTTAATGGACACATATTGCACAGTGACTTGTTTTTGCAAGATCTTTAAAATAAAAAGCAATCCTTGTAGTGAGACAACCCCTTTAATGTGTACACACACACATATATATACACACACACACATATACATATATATACATATATAAACACACACACATACATATATATATACACACACACATACATATATATATACACACACACACACATATACATATATATACACACACACACACACACACACACATACACATATACATATATATACACACACACATACACATATACATATATATACACACACACATATACATATATATACACACACACATACACATATACATATATATACACACACACACATATACATATATATACACACACACACATATACATACATATACATATATATACACACACACACACATATACATACATATATACACACACACACACATATGTGTGTGTGTGTTCCTAATAAAGAAGAATACTACAAATAAACAGAGAGATAATAAAACAAATGAAAAGCCACACAAAAAAAGATAGGCATCCAAAAAACTCAACAAGATACAATTTTGATGATGATGTATATATTAAATAACAGTAAATGATACATTTTCATTTAGACCTAGTGGATTGACTGTTTTCAGACGATAAATCCACAAGGTTTCCTTTTGTCTATCAATATCTCCCCTCCTAATTGTCTCATGAATACCTTCAAAATAGACAAATAGACCATGTTTACTGACCCGTGGCCGGCTGGTGATTCCGTGCGTCCCCGTAGCCTTTTCAAGTTTACCGATTCAGATGGGCTGGCTTATCTATTCTTTTGCTGTGTTCCCACCATAGACTTTGATGGCATGTCGCTAGGCTATGTTATCATATTCGGATAGGTGCGGGTCCCACGTCTGCGATTTATATGTATATGTAATTCCAACCACAACCTACCTAATATAGAATACAATCATTTCCAATCAATGCACATGATATGACTGATATGGTAACAGGAGTACCGTGATATGCTAAACTTGCAATCCTTCGATAAAGAAACCAGAGTCAAATCTTTCTAAAAACTGCCCTTTGCCACTCCATGTTGCTACTGTATGGCCTCGTTCACACGGCTTATTCTGCCGCGGATTGGCGCCGTACTGCGCGCCGGATTTGCGCTGCAGTACGGCGCCAATCCGCGGCAGCAATTACGGTAATCCACTGCTCTCATAGAGAACAGTGGATTCCGTCGCTCCTACCCGCTCGGCGAATCCGCCGGGCGGGGAGAAAGTGACATGCACATTATTTACGGCACGTACGCGCCGTAGATAATGCATCGTCTATGAGCCGGGGAGCGGTGCCCCCGCTGCGCTCCGGCCCCGCCCCCGTCCCGCTCCTTAGACGCGGCGGATTTGTGAGCTCAATACGGCTCACACATCCGTCGGGAATAAGCCGGGTGAACACGGCCTATCTGTAAACCGACTTCAAAAAGCGCCTGATTAAAAAAAAATCTTCTAAAGTGTATTGTCAAGCGTATTAAGAACAAGTGTAAAGGGTTAAAATACACTTCACTGTTGTTTCTATGGGGCTTTTACTCAGGTACACACCTCAAGAATTGACAAGACACTTAGAGCTACATGTCAGAAAAGTGGCGGCAGCACAGCAGTTTTTAGGTGCATTAAATCTGTGTAAAAGTATGGCAGAAAGTCCGATCCTCTCAAAAATCTGGCGTCAGGTAATCTCAATGGTGCTAAAAAGACGCATTGCACAAATCGCGGTGCATAGCGTATCATTGGTAGTGTATGTAGTGAGGCGGATTGCACTACGGAGGCGCATAACGTATTATTACTTATATATGTAATGCACCTCAATAGGTGCATTGCATTATGGAGGCGCACAGCGTATCATTTTTAGGCGCATTACAATGTGTTGTGCCAAGCGTTTAATGTGTCTAGTGTTAGGCTATGTTCACACGGATTAATGGCGGTACTTAATTACGCCCCGCAATTACGCCGTGTGTAGGGGGGCGGGGCGGTCGCGGGGGAGTAAGCAGGGGGCCGGCACTTCGCCGGCCCATTGACTATCACTGCTAGCGGCGCGTATACGCCGCTAGAAAGTGACAGGTGAATTATCTCCCCGCCCGGTGGCTTCGCCGGGCGGGGAGAGGAGACGTAATCCATAGTTCTCTATGAGAACTGTGAATTACCGTAATGAATGGGCCGTTTTCGGCCCGTAATTGGCGCACTTCGGCGTGTAATTACGGACCGAAATACGGCCCATTTTAAGCCGTGTGAACATGGCCTTAGTGTATGACAGTTGCCGCAAAATAGACCAAAAAACTGGCGTTGGCGTGTTGGGAAATGTCGCCCTTAAATTTACAAAAGGAAAAGCGTCGTCAAATACGTGCTACAAATACACTTGTAAAATTTGCGTCTTGTGACCGACGCCGCATTTTCAGTGCAAATTACACGCCCAAAAATGTCATGTGAACATACCCTGAGGTTCTAGTCATGTTGTAGTAGCCCTTACTTATCTTACCAACCTAAAATATAGTATGTCAAATAGAAACTGGAAAACGCTTGGTGACGTGTATAACCAGGTACTACATGCAAACCTGCTAAGATGACATTGTTTAATTTTCTAAGCCCAGTGCATACAAACTGAACCACTTGGTTTCCATCTTACTGTGTGTATAGAAATATTGTGGAATCAATCCTTGTAAGGGAAAATACTGCCATACATACACAATGTCACAATTGTTTTTCAATAGAATCCAACTGAAAAAAAAACCCATTCAAGGCATACAGTAGATGATAGCAGCAGAAGGCATACCTCTACTGAAGCACTATTGCTACTCTACATAATACATAGCTGTTATAAAGCAGTTTTCATTCGCTGTAAATTTTTCTTAATCAAAACCCAACACACAAATAATTACTTAAAGGGGTTTTGCCCCTTGAAGAGGGAAGCTTGCAAATTAAGTAATAAACATGTTCACCATTCATTATTATTAAAAATTCTGCACCGTTTGTATTTTAGCTGCTCCTTTAGTGATCCATAGTGTACAGCTTGTCTCCAGGGGATACGACCAGGGCTGAGAGCTCCTCACTCCTGGTCGCACATGCTCAGACATCACCTCTCCTCTCAGGCAGCTACAGAGTGTTCAAACCCCAGGTGCTGTCATTCTACTACTGTCCTCTGTACTCCTTAGTAATTAGTCAAACAGTGCAAATAAAATAAAAAAGAAACCTCAATGAGGTATATGCATTAATAAAGAGAAGAAAAATCCACAGGTTTGGTTCCTGCAGTGGTTGAACCTAGAGACCCTTGTGCCTGGAGGCAAAAACATTTCCTCTGAGCTACATTGTATCTACTCACACTCTATACATAAATAGACCTTTGTCTGACTAAAGAGAGGAAAGGCCTGGTGATGTCATCCTGATGGGTCACATGATATGCAATTCATACAAAGCACACACGCCCCCTTCTGAGCACACAGAGCTGAAGAGCTGGATGCAGGAGATATGAAATGAGATAGTGGCAAAACCCCTTTAACTAGCACTGTTACAAATCTATTAGAAAACAACCCATCCTATAAGAAACGATACTATACTTTCTGGCATCGAGAAAGTCACACAGAGATTTACATAAAAAAATATTGAGCAGGGAATCAAGGTGGATATTCATATTTGACACTAGAGTTCCTTCTGGCCTAAATGTGAGACGATATATTATATTATTAGTACGCTTGTTCCACTTCTATTCTTAAAAAGGATGTTTTTATCATATGAATGATGAATGTGTTCCTTCACACATGAATGTAATTGATTCTTAATGAACAAGTGATATGTAGCTACCTATATAAGACATTCTCAGTGTGCATTTCAGGCTACGACTAGGGACTGTTTGTCCGAAACACGCCATCTGTAGACATGCACACCGCAATGGAGTAATGCTGGTACCTACACCACACTGGAGGCGGTGTCTATTTTCATGTCCATATTTTTATGTGTTGGGGTAAAGACCGATATTTTAATCTTTTTGGACCAATATGTGCAGCAGGTGATTTCGTTCTTCTCTGGCTGTTGGATTCATGGGCTAAATCCACACTGCACTCCATTTGAATTTCAGTACGACTAGCAGGGTGAGCAGTCTATTCAACAAAAAAAAATAAATAAATAAAAAAAAAAAATTCTATACTATACTTTAGGTATATGCTTATTTGCACCACTTTTTTCATAGAAAGTACTGAAATGTGTTGTCTCACTATAAGGATTGCTTTTTATGTTAAAGATCTTGCAAAAACAAGTCACTTTGCAATATATATCCATTAACCATGTCCTACCTATTCCTAGTTATCCCCTTATGTATGGGCTGCATTAGCCCCTCAGGTCACTATAGCTACAGACCAGTTGATCTCTCCCGATAGGCTGCCAGCGCTGGTTGCTGAAATGGAAATAGCTGAAATGGAAGTAACCTCAAAAGGGGCTATTCTGTCCTTGTGGGGGTCCAAATTAGCTTAAAAATAACAAAGGGTGCACCGAGAACATGAATCCCCACCTGCCTCGTTGCTGTGAAAATGCTTTCTGCTTTATTCACAAAATGGCAGCTTTTTTATACCTTTGCAAATTAGTAGACAAGAAGCATCACATGTAGCTGGCTGTGAGGGTCTATTTGCACGTCCTTATCTACAGACCCCTCCATACAGCTCAGGAATTTCTAAACACAGGGTGTAACTTCAGAAGAGGTGCCATCTTGGATTACACGACGATCTCTACAAACTACTACAGGCGGCCATTTTGTTAACATATTAGTGACAAGAGATATACAGACAACTTTTACATGCTGTATTACATAGGTATGTGAGGTATATACTAACTAATACATTAGAATAGAGACACAAAGGATTACACATATATAACCTTTGTTCCCATCCACAACATAGCTACAGACCTGGTGTTCTCAGCAGTTCATCACTGCAGGTCAGTAGAAGCCAGTAAACTGCCCCTGAGTTCAAACATGAAACTAGGAAAACAGGACTGAGGTAAGATGAATCAATGTAGTGAGACAACCCCTTTAAAGGTGTATTTTCCTATTATCTCCTGATGCCCTGTCCTGCTTCGGCTGCAGGGAAAACCTCTTCATTCCCTAAAGTAAAAACAGGACACGGTGTTCAGGGAAAAGAATCCCTATTTAATCTTGACCTTTGTGGTATGCATTTAGGCTCCAAGCTTAAAGGGCTTGCTCCATCTCATTAAGTCAGCTTCTGCAGCTGGCTCTTAGCAAGCTGTAAGCCGATCGTATACAATGGGGAGATGGCCGTACTTACACTGTTCTACCCATTCATTTCTATTGGATTTCTGAATATTGGTAACAAGTGAGTTCAGCTGTATTCAGATCTCTCATAGAAATGAACGGGAAAAGTTGCGCAAGCCTGGCCATGGCCATTTCCCCGTTGTATGCAGTCAGCTCACAGCTCACTACGAGATGCTGATTTAACAGAATCAAGACACCCCTCTAAGGACCATCACTGCCCACCATTATCCAAATGCTGTGCCAATGCAGAACCCACACTGACACAGCTTCCTGTGTTTGCGGTGTTTGATAATAAAGCCTTTAGTTACTCCAAAGTAAGAAATATTACCATAAAAAATAACAGCTTTCTTATTAATATTGCATTATAGGAAATTATAGGAAACACAGGGAGTTATAGATTATCTATCATTGCAGAACAGAAGTTCTTAACACTGGAGTCATGCAACATAAATTGCACTACTAAGAGAAATTTCTCAGAGAGAAGGGGAATAACCTTTCTCATTGGAATAGAGCATTCTATTCCACAGTGTGGGGAGTAAACTTAATTAACAGGTAATGCTGCGAATGGGTAAAAAGAAAAGTATGTGCAAAATATGCTAAGCTCTCTTCCAGAAAGAAGAAAACATTCTAATATGAGCAAAACCAGAGACAGCCATGTCACTTAAAGGGGTTGTCTCACTACGTCGACTCATCTTACCTCAGTCCTGTATTCTCAGTTTTACTTTTTCATTCAGGGGCGTGTTTACTGGATACTACTGGCCTGCAGTGATGAGCTTATTATCAAACACAGCAAACACACAGGAAGCTGTGTCAGTGTGGGTTCTGCGTTGGCACAGCATTTGGATAATGGTGGGCAGTGATGGTCCTTAGAGGGGTGTCTTGATTCTGTTAAATCAGCATCTCGCAGTGAGCTGACTGCATACAACGGGGAATTGGCCATGCTTGTGCAATTCTCCTCATTCATTTCTATGGGAGATCCGAATACAACTGAACACACTTGTTACCAAAATCCCATAGAAATGAATGGGTAGAACAGTGCAAGTACGGCCATCTCCCCATTGTATATGATCGGCTTATACCTTGCTAAGAGCCAGCCGCAGATGCTGACTTAATGAGATGGAGCAAGCCCTTTGAGCTTGGAGCCTAAATGCATACCACAAAGGTCAAGATTAATAGCAACCAGTGCTGGCAGCCTATCAGGAGAGATCAAACAGGTCTGTAGCTATAGCGACCCAAGGAGCTGATGCAGCCCATACAAAAGGGGATATCTGGAAATAGGTATGACACTGTTAATGGACAAATATTGCAAAGTGATTTATTTTTTAAATATCTTTAACATAAAAAGTAATCCTTGTAGTGAGACAACCCCTTTAATGCGAGTTCACATGTTTTTCCTTCTGTGCACTGTGATCAGATAAATTGCCATGCTGAAATATGACTTCATCACCATTAAATCTATTGTCTATGGATAGAGCGAGTGAAGGACCTACCATTTCCAGGCCCTGTAGTGTAATGACTACTGCGGTAATGATCATCATCTCCTCTGAACCTCTGCCTGACAAGCAGCCCACATCATAAGTGATGGTTTTCTTCATGTTTCATTAAAATGTCACCAGACTGAAATTCTAGCGTCATCACTGAAAATCACTTTCATCCAGTTCTCCACACTCCATCATTGCTTCTCTATGGCCCACTCCGAGTGTTAGTGCTTGTTTTTCATTTGTTTTTTTATATGGAAACCACATTTCTATGCGGACACTGACATCTAGCCGCATGTTTTCCTTTTATACCTGTACCCCTTTATGCACAGTTGACTGGGATCTACCACACTCCATGTGCTTTAGCATCTTTTCCATTGTTTCAGCTAAAACCTCCTATGTTCGGGCATTGTTTTTTCATCAATTAGCCAAGTACCACTACTCGGTCAGGTCTGTAAGCGCTTTCCATTTAAACTGAAGGCTAGTTTGTATTTTTTCGCCTTTTTCGCACTATTTGTTTTAGAAGTGCAAATTACAAGGAGATTCCATAATTTTCTTCCTGTACTTCCTCTTTTATAACATCAGTTAAAATTACAGCATTAGTTGAAATGATTTACCTTTGTTTGAGTTATGGTTCAGTTTTTGTGAATTTAGGGCGACATGTCAGAAAAGTGACCTTTCCACGGCAGTTTTAGGCGCATTAAATCAGTGTTAAGTGCGCCAGAAAGTCCGATCCTTCCAAACATCTGGCGTCAGGTATACCTTGCATAGAAAACTTAATGCATTGCACCTAAAAAAAGGTGAATCGCGTCAAAAAAGGCGCATTGCGCAACTCGCAGCACATAGCATATCATTGGTAGTATATGTAATGCGGCTATTGAAGAGCATTCCCAGACGGAGGCGGATAACATATGTAATGCTCCTCAACAGACGCATTGCGTTATGGAGGCGCACAGCGGACCATATTTAGGCGCATGACAAAGTGTCGTGCCCGGCGTATAATGCGCCTAGTTTTGGTGCACGACAGTTCATTTACAACAAGAATCTGGTGTCAAAAGAGGTTTTGGCGCAAAATAGACCAAAAAAACTGGCGTTGGCGAGTTGGGACATGTTGCCCTTAATATTTGCTAGGAAGTAAAAAAAAAAAGCTGAGTGACCATGTATATCTATATATATGTACACATAAAATCATGTATTTGTGCTGTGCATATTAAATGGTTTGTACAAAATTACAAAACATGCTGTTAAGACATCACTGCACCTGTCCATGGGTTGTGAAATGAAGCTGAGCTGCAATACCACACATAACCCGAAGACAAGCGTCTCTGAAAGAAAGTGGCCACATTTCTCTTACCCTGTACAACGCCTGTAATGCACACACTCGTAACGACAACAGATGCAAGCACCTTGGATTCAGAACTTTCCACCTTGCTTTAAAAAAAACTGGATAAGGTCAGAGTACGGAAAGACAAAGCAAATAACTTTCAATCAATGCGTTGGCTACAGTAATGAAAAATATTCACATAGTTAATGCTGCTGATACATCATTCACATCAACACTAGGGACTAATGGAGATATCAGGCACAAAAGCACATTACGTCTGAAACCGGGAGTCCATTATATGGCATGTTATATGGAAAAAGACACATCCATGAACTTCACCTCGCTATTTACATATACACACACACCAATCACCAGCAACATTAAAATCAGTGAAGGGACTAAGGCTAGGTCTCCACTGCATCAGACAAAAAAAATGGACAAAAGTTGACCCTTTTTTCTACTGATACAACACCACGCGTTTTGCGCAAAAAACGCAGTCGGTTCTCATTTTTCCGCCATCGGCCCATACAACCGATTGTATGCGAAAACGATTGTAATGAAGAAACTCAAAGTGCCTGCGCATTATACAACATGTTACATAATCCGCCAGCGAAAGAAGACGAGCAGAGAAAAAAAACGATTTGTTTAAACTACAGTTCATTTTTTCTATAAAGGGTATGTTCACACTTGGTATTTGCGGTGTGCATTTTGGAGGTTATATGTTCTGTACTACGGGCGAGATGCACGCCGCAATTACGGTAATCCATAGTTCTCACAGAGAACTATGGATTACACCTCCTCTCCACGCTCATACAATACGATTGTATTGTACGCGCGGGGAGATAAGTGACATGTCAATTACTTGCGGCAAATACGCGCCGCGAGTAATGCATGTCAATGGGGCCGGCGCCCGAAAGACACGATGTACTGCGGCGCGTTCTGTATGCGCCGCAGTACTTCGTGTGAACATAGCCTAAAGTAGGTGGGCTTCCTGAACGATCGTATTTTCAGCAGTTTTAGAATCCTAAAACTGCCAAAAATACGTTCGGTTTTCTATGCTGTATGGACAGTTTTAGTGTCATGAGAATGGTACCAGTGAAGTGATGGGATATATGGATCAAGTGAAAACGATGTCCCATTGACATATTGCAAGTAAGTTTCCTGTATGTGTTAAGTGAAGTTTATGTCCTTTGGGGACATAATCTTCAGTTGATCGAGATGTATAAGGGAGAAAGTGAATAATCATTCTTGATGGTAAACGGACAACAGGATTATGGAAAGCAATGGCTAGTCAGTCTAGTCTTCTGCCACGGAGGAGTTACTGTAGCACAAATTGCTGGAAAGGTTCTTGTTGACAATGACAGAAAGGTGTTGTGACAATTTAACAGGGCTGTGGAGTCGGAGTCGTGGAGTCAGAGCCTATTTTGCAGGAGTCGGAGTCGTCATAAAATGGACCGACTCCGACTTCCAAAATATATAATAAGTTGGTCCAGTTAGTTTGATGCACTGCAAAGAGAAATTTTATATACAGTCATCTTCCCTATCTTATACATAAATGTGACTTGCAAGTATTTAGCATCTGCTTAGTTCTGCAGATTCTTTCCTGTAGCTGCATTGTTACTGATTTGCTCCTAAAAATCAAAATGTTAATTTTTATTATTTTGTTAGTATTTGGGAAAGCTGCCTTTGGTTTTCAATACTGCCTCAATCCTTCTGGGCTCTGAATCAGATTCAATCATATCTTGACCAAAATCTGATCCCAGGTCTATGCTACACATTCAAAAGATCAAAACATGTTACCCTTTTGCTTGTCAGTGTCTGTTCTACCTAAATAGCTTGATTATTGTATCATAAGGTGATAAACAGCCTGATGTTACCATTTTACTACAGTAAAGTTATCACTTAAACATGCGCCATGTATGAGGAGTAGGGTCGGAGGTTGGAAATGAGGTCGGAGTCGGGGCTTGGCTTGCGACTTACAGCCATGTGACAAGGAATTAGTTTGCCATTTATGGGGCTGTGCATATATATCCAGTATGGCTGCCAAGTCTGAGCCCTGTGCACTGTCAAAAGTGCCTATAATGGGTACACGAGCATCAGAACTGGAGCAATGGAGGCGGCCTTGTCTGGTGAATCATGTGGATAGCTGGGTGGGCATGTGTCACTTATCTGTGGAAGATGTGGCACCAGGAAGCATTATGGGAAGAAGACAAGCCGAAAGAGGAAGTATGATATCTAGGCAAAGTTCTGCTGGGAAATCTTGGGTGCTGGCATTCATGCAGATGTTATTTGGACATGTACTACTTGCCTTAAAATGGCTGTAGACCAAGAACACCCCTTCATGGTAACAGTATTACCTAATGGCAGTGACTTATAATAGACATGTATGAGAAACTCCCTCATTCATAAAATAAGCATGTGAAATGTTAACCTTTTACCTAAATCAGAAGCAAAACTGGCAAAAAAAAAAAAGAATTAAAACTAGAAAAATGTGAAAAAAAGTCAACATTTCTTTGTTAACCACAAATCCTGAAGCAATTGCTTTTAAGTGACGCTGCAAATATTGGATCTGATAGTTACATAATGAGACTGAATACTATAATGTCCTATAGCCAAAGCATTGCGCTAATCAGTGAGCAGATGCCATCAAGTAGAACAATTCATAATGCTGTGACCAATCCTGAGAGAATAGGTGCCTTGTTCTACACATGCCTCAGTAATACTATCGGCAAAATTTCCTGTCACCAGTGTACGCCTAACCTTAGTTTCCCAAGTTTCAGAGCCTTTAGCGTTGTCGTATACAGCTCTACATGATGTTCTGAGTGGAAGGTTAGGCACCATGCAACAAACTACTCAAATAAATGCACTCGGCAATGTCTACAAACCTATTTAAAATCTGCTGATCTTCATGAAAAATCTTGTATATTTTACGAACAAAATTTTCAGTTTAATGGTGCTGTTTTTTTCTATCCAAGTGCTCTAGTTTGCTGTCAAAAAAACATACGAACAGGTTAAAAGAAAAAAAAAATCCTACTCCTGGCCTGAAACTGCAGTATATTGCTTGTACGGTGTCCCATGGCCTCTAACATTATACAGCATAAATCCTATAACAAAACTTTATTTCCAGGGCTGTGGAGTCAGTTAAGGGCCGTTCACACGGCTTATTTCGGGCACGGATTCCAGCCGTATTGCGTGCCGTACTGCGCTGCAATACAGCTGGAATCCGTCCCACTATGGATTCCGTCTCTCCTCCTTGCTCGGCGAATCCGCCAGGCGGGGAGAAAGTGACATGTTCATTATCCCGGCGGGATACGCGCCGTGGATAATGAAAGTCTATGGGGCCAGCGGGCAGCGCCCCCGCCCCTTACTCAAGCCGTAATTGCAGGCGAAATCCGTCCCGCACTTGCGGCCTGAATGATCCGTGTGAACCGGCCCTAAGCCAAAGCCCCAACTTCTCAATTTCCTTAACTCCGACTCCCACCCCCCATCATGGCGCTGTTTAAGTAAACTCATTTAAAAAAAGGTAACATCAGGGTTCTTCCATTTTTCTGATACAAAAATAAAGCTACATACAAATATTAATGGAAAAAACTTTTAGAACCAAAAAACTTTAATAAACTGAAAATATACGAACTGCTCGTAAGGGGGAAAAAAACGTTATAAATTTGTTCTGAGAAAATAGTAATCACCCCCATCAGAATCCTTTCTTAGATACTGAATCTAATTTTTTCCGGGCTCGAGGGCCCCTACACTAATTGGGTTGGCGCAAAAAGGGGTGATCAAAAGGGGGAAAAACAGTCTAAAATTTCATGGTATAAAGAAATTCCCTTATGCGGGCAGTTTTGATGAACGTTGAATTCCTTTTTTTGGAGGCAAATAAAAAATTTTGCAAAATTTTGGTCTTTTCTGTTTGCTATGAGAGGGAATTTTTTTTCCCCCGCGCAACGCTTTGTGCTCCACCCACGCCCTTTTATTCTACTTATTTCGCCTGAAATAATTAAAATTTACATTAGTATATAGCTGAATTCCTTGGAATCCATTCAGGGATAATGGAAAACACTAGATTATTTAGGATTACAAAAACCACTCAGCTGCCAGGGATTACAGAGGTGACTAGTTCACCAGGAATGACACCAGTCTTGCCATCACACACTGAATATTGACTATACAGTGCCTTGCGAAAATATTCGGCCCCCTTGAAATTTTCAACCTTTTGCCACATTTCAGGCTTCAAACATAAAGAAAAAATTTTTAAATTTTTTTTGTAAATTTAAATCAAAAAGGGGGCACAATTTGAAGTGGAACAAATTTTTTGGGATATTTTAAATTTTAAAAAAAAAAACAAAAAACTAAAAAGGGGGGGGCGTGCAAAACTTACCCCAGAATTCATGAGGATCTCTAATGATCCAATTTTTTCCCAAAATTTTACTTTTTTAAAAGCCGATTTGGATAAAAAAAATTTTTCCCAAAATTTAAACACCCCACGGAGCTTTCAAGCGTTTCATATTGAAATGGAAAAGTATCAACCCACGAAATCTCCGGGACCCGGCCGTCCCTCTAAACTTTCATCTAGAAAAGGAGAAGACGATCAGAGATCGCCAAGGGGCCCCCATGATCACCGGATAACTCAAACTCCCGCTGGGGTGGGACAATCTGTCCATAGGACAACAATCTGTCTACACGGCACAAAGCTGGCCTTTAGGAAGAGTGGCAAAAAGAAACCATTTCTCAAAGTATCCATAAAAAGACTCTTTTAATTTTGGCCACAACCCACCTGGGAGACCCAAACATGTGATAGAAGGTGATCTGCTCAGGAAACCAAAAGAACACACTCATCACCCTAACACACCATCCCCACTGTCAAACAGGGGTGGCAGCATCAGGGTTTTGGGGCTTTTTTTTCGCAGGACGGGGAAATGGAAAAATTTGATGGAAGAGGATGGAGAAAATACAGGCCCCATTCGGGAAAAAAAACCTGTTGGAGTCTGCAAAAACCCGGACTGGGAGGAGTTTACTTCCAAAAAGAAATGACCCAAACAAAAAAGCAAAATCACGGGAAAGGGTTTCCAAATAAACGTACCAGGTGTTAGAAGGCCAAGTCACAGCCCAACCGAATCCATGGAGAATCTGGGGAAAGACTAAAACTGCTGTTTACAAACGCTCTCCATCCAACCTCACTGAGCCCAGCTGTTCACAAACGCTCCCATCCCCCTCACTGAGCCCCAGCTGTTCCAAGTCTCATCCAACCTCTGAGCCCCTGCTGTTTTCCAAGGGAAAAAGAATGGGTAAAATTTTCATCTCTCATGTAAAAAAAGATAGAGACATACCCCAAGCACTTGCAACAGTAATCGCAGAAAAGGTGCGCTACAAAGTATTAACTTAAGGGGCCGAATAATTTTGCACTCCCCACTTATTTTTTTATTTTTTACACAAAATTTTTAAAAATATCCAAAATTTCGTTCCACTTAAAATTTCCCCCCTTTGTTGATTTTGAAAAAAAAATTTAAATGTTATATTTTATGTTTAAAGCCCGGGAAATGTGGTAAAAGGTTAAAAGTTCAAGGGGGCCAATATTTCGAAAGGGAAATTTTAATATCCCCCCAACTGACCATCAGGTATCCAGTGCTAAATAGTTCATAAACGTTTTCTTTTCCAAAGAGATATTTTAAACAAATGCAAATACCTCAATAGAAACAAGGAAAAACAAAAACAACTCTCTAATATACAGTGGTTCCTCCTAAAGTTAAAAGGGCTCGGATGAAACTTTTTAAAACCTCAAGGTCACTCATGGGACATTGTATGTCTAGTGTGGTTTCAACATACAATGGCCCAGGACACTGAGCCAACCAATTATCATGAACATTTGACTTGTAAAATCCCTGTATTAGTGAAGTGCATACAGTCTTTGGCGGTCTAGTTGCACCTCTCTACAGTACAGTACTACGGTTCTTACGCTTAAAAAGTCCCCGGATGACTACTCCTTTGGACCAGGTGGGGCCACATTTTCTTTTTGTGGGACACTGAATAAAGTACAGACCCAAAAAGAAAAGGGGCTGGAAGCGCTTTCTGATGTTATATGTAATGATTAAAAATTTTCTATTTTATTAACTGTATAATTTTATTTAATCCCTTACCGACACATGACGTATGAGTGGACCCGGTCTGGTACGGTTTATTTGCAAGTAAGAATCCTCACAAAAAAGCTAGTGTCAGTTGCTAACTGCAGCTGACCCCTGCTATTTAACCCCAAAAACGCAGTGACCAGCCCGGTGCTAAATGCAAGAGAAATGGTGCCACTCCGATCGGCTCCCGCGCGGTGAGATCGCAGGGTGCCAGTTTGTTAACATGGCGGCTAAAAGTTTTGTGAAAGCTTTCATTGCTGTTATGTCTGCTGTTCTATCACTTCTGGTTTAAAAAGCCTGTTTTTACAATGCAGAAGGTGTAATGGGTTTTTTAATTAAAAGTTTTTCACCATACTGTTTAAAAAGCCTCTTTTTACACCAGCTTCAAGTCCATTTCGGTTTAGGTGGATGATTCTACAGCAGTGATTGGCTTTCAACTCGCATTTTTACTGACTTGTTTGGGGACGGGTTAGGGGGTTTCAAGCAGCGTGACAAGGCTATAGAGCTCTAAAGAGTTAAAAATTTTTTCAGTTAGAAAGATAAACAAGCTCCCTTTTTCGATAAACGCAGGGGGTGAGTCACCATTGGGCCACTGCTGTTACGATAGTTGGTCCCGTGACCTAGGAGCTTTTTACATAAGCAGAGATAAGAACTGCCTACTCTGAAAGGAAGCAAATCGAACAGAAAAATTTGGGGAATAACTTATTTACCTTTGCTAATGTTTTAAAACTAATTACTGGGGGGAATCCCTTTAACTTTAATTTTTTAAAAAAAGGTAAAATTTTTTTTTAACTAAGAAAATGCAAAATTTTAAATTTCTTTTCCCCTTTTTAAAGCAGTTGAAAAATCAACCTTTTAAACCCTTCTATGAAACAATGAGGAACAGAAAAAACTAGATTCTACATTACAACCGTATATGATAGGGTGATTTATCCATTATATACACCAGATAGGTGACACGTGTTTGTTCATCTGCAGTTGGGGAAGACAGCCACTGGGTCCTACCCAATACTGACAATGACAGGAAATTACTTCTTCCATTTAGAGTCAGATTACCTCCATATATTACTGTTGTAACAGATGGTTGTATTCATACAGTAGGTAAGAACAAAGAACGTCTCACTTTCCACAGATGTCACAGAGATTTAACTAGTTAATACATTTGTATATACTAATTTTTATAAAAAAGAGATGAAACTGTAGAATGTGTGTGTATTAATAAATTTTTTTTATATACACCACACACCCCACACACATACACACATATATACACTGTTAGAGTAAATATAGCCTTGCTGTCTAGGCCTAAACTGACTCCATTTTGTCTTAATTTCTTTGTTCTTTGTCTCTTTCTTTTGAGTATCCTAGAGATGTTTTCATACTGAAACTTAGCCAAGAATTGCTTTGGAGGTGCCAGGGTGCGAAGGACACACTAGTGGGAAAAGTTCCTGTTCTCATGCAAGGTTTTGAAATAAATGCAGGTGTCCAATTATGATGTCCAATTATAATTGGAAGTTGAGCTACAATATCCTCGATACCTTTTGGGCACCTACAAAGTAATAGGATGTTTCTCTTTAGTTTGACACATATAAGGGATTTATGTATTTTGTTTGAAGTTTAATTAATCTTAGACCGGATTACCGAAATTACGGTAATCCACAGTACTCATAGAGAACTCTGGATTACGCCTCCTCTCCCGGCTCGTACAATACGATCGTATTGTATGAGCCGGGAGATAAGTGACGTCAATTATTCGCTGCGAATACGCGCCACGAGTAATGAATGTAAATGAGTCCGTCCGGCTGCCGGTCCGTGCGCGTCTATTAGCATGAGCTCCTGAAAGACACGATGTACTGTGGCGCGTACTGTATGCAGTACATCGTGTGAACATACCCTAACATACTCATGTTTGCCACTAATAACAAAATCCATTTTCATTGCTTTTCATTTCTATTAGTTCCAAGGTTTGGCACCCCACCACGTTTTTGATGTGCATTTAGCCTGTACGGCGGGAAAGTTTGTGCAAAAAAAAAAATAGAATTAAGCAGGAGCCTATGCTATTCTTTACAATGGCATTCTGGGGGGGAATGTTCAATGTATACTTTTTAAAAAAAAAAAAAATTTTTTTTTTACAGTGGGACCCTATGAGTGATGGATGTCACCACTTGGCATCCGTTTAACATATGTATGTTAAAAGGAATCCAGAAACATTGTGTGTACCTAGCTTAAAGAGAACCTGTCACATAGATTATGCCCCCCTTGCTGAGGGCAGAACAAGCTAGTGTCAGACCTTCTGTTCCCAGCGCTGTGTCCCTTATTCTGTAAGATGCTGGAGTTTTCGTGTATTTAATGCTCAAATCTGCAGTTTTCAGCCAGAAGAGTCATTCGAAGAGTCCTTCAAAGAGGCAGTTTTTTTTCAAACCTGGCCAATCGGAGGCTAGCCCCGCCCACCTCAACTGACAAACCTATTACTTTGAAAAAGGTAGAACCATGTGAATACTGTAAGTGGGGGGGCTAGCCTTTGGTGGGCGGGGCTAACACCTACTCATGAATACTTTAGGGGTAAATGCCTCTAAAACTGCCCGCAAACTTACAGAATAAGGGACACAGGGCTGGAAACAGCAGGTCTGACACTAGCTTGTGCTGTCCTCAGCAAGGGGGGCACAACCTATGTGACAGGTTCCCTTTAAAGCATATTTATTAAATTATTTTTCCTCATCAAGAAATTCTGTATTTTCATAACCAGTGAGGTGTAGACTGTATTGTGTTAATTCTGAATCCAATATGTATAATCATTTCCTACTATTTAGCTGTGTCAAGTGAACAGAAAACCCCCCTGGTGTTGTTCAGTATCATGTACTACACACCCCGACAGATGTCAGCCTTGTTAGGGCATAAGGTGCCCCAACAAGAAAAACTGCCCGATACTCCAGAGTACAACTTCATAAATGGGGAGAAAATCACAGACACATATAGATGCCCCAGGATTATGCAGATTTCTCAGCATTAGCACCCCTACCACCGATCCAAAATGTTTAATAAGTCACATATATGTCTGTTTTTGAGATATGGAAAGGAAATGCAGATTTATTCTGGCACAATTTGTGCTGAAATACTTGCGTACATGCTTTACACCAGATACGTTATGTGTTTTAGACACTTCTGGACTGTGTTCGACAAAGGGGTGTGGCTTAAGTGGGTGCCGTTTCTGTTGAAGGATGTGGCCTAGGGTGCAATACTGTGCACCCCAATTTCGCTGCAATTGTTGCCACAAGCTAAGCCGACGTATGTAGGGTGTAGAGTTAGACAGAAGTGTCTAACCATGCGGAAGGTTTATTGTACACTAAAAATCTAGCAGATTTGGAGACTACCTCGTCTAAGTATTAAAGAGCATAATTATCTCTGTTGCAATATGTGAAAAACCTGCTTATAGGTCATCTGTCCAGGAACAAAAAAAGAAAAAAGTTGACAGCATCCCGATATTGGGAAGATGAAAAAACGTCTTTATTGTGCTATCCGGTAAAACGGTTTTATCGGATGCTCCAATAAAGATGTGAATTTTTATATCTTGACAATATTTGGATACTGTCTACTTTTTTTGTGGATTACAATATGCCAGTTGGACATGACTGGCTGTTGACTTTGCATTTAAATTACATGTTAAATTTTTAGACTGGAGTTCTGTTGAATTACTTTTACGAATTTATGTGACTGTTCAGGAACAAATTGTCCCTATAAGAAATTTTCCAGCTGGCAGGCAATCCAATCCTACGAAGAATGCACCAACCAGCAATTAAATGTACGACATGCAGTCTGAACATCAACTGGAATCCTACAAGATATTAAGGGATAGATCCACACTGCATTTCAGTGCAAGTAAATATACAGCAGGGGGGTTTTCTTGGGCTTTTCCCACACGGCTTAAAATGGACTTTTTTCCCCGTATTCGCGCTGTCTGGGGCAAATTTAGGCTGGAATACGTCCAGTCATTACGTAATCCCATTCTCATAAGGACTATGGATTACACCACCTCTTCCTGCTCCACCCCCCGGGTGGGGGATAAGTGCATGTGAATTACCTTTTGGCGTATACCGCCGTTGGTAAAAAAGTCTAGGGGCCAGGTGCCGCCCCCCGCCCCCTCCCGCCACTGGTCAACAGGCGTAATTGGGGGGGTAATTCACTCCACAAAAACCCCCTGTAACATAGCCTTAGATCCCCCCTCAACAATCAAGAAAAAATGTAACCAAACACGTACATTTTTTTTTTTTTTGTTGGATATCTCTGGCTACAATAGTGTAGTCCATGGTGCTATTCAATCCAGGAAAATACAACAGACAAAAACACTGGGTGAATGAATAGTGCCTATGGATAAGGCTAAGTTCACACGGCTAACTGGAGGGCGTACAGAACGCTCCCAATTTTGGGGGTTCGGGGGGCACGCGCCGATCGTCCCCCTACTCCTCTTTTGGGGGGGTGCAGACCACCGATCCCATAGACATGTCACTTATTCCCCGGCCTCGTATTTACGCCCGGGGAGAGGGGCGTAATCCATATTCCCCTTTTGGAACTGTGGGTTACCCAATGATGGCGCCACATCGCTCGTATTAGAGCGCAGAACGCCACAAAATACGCCCCAATTTAAGCCTTGTGAAAATAGCCTAAGTGTAACGTATACCCCTTTTTGGCAAATACATCAAATGTACACAGCAAGCACAGCGAGGATCCAATATGAATACATACTTCATACTCTCCATTCTGAAAATATACCTGGCATCCAAACAAAGCGCAGCCGCAGGGGCTGACGAGTGAAACGTAACACTCGCTAAACTTCAAGAACACGTGGGATGGATAACAATTCCTGGTACTGACGGTAAGCAAGCTATTTATATGGATGGTAGATAAATATAACTAACAGGGAGCAGCTGAGTTACTCATACACATAACCTACATCTACGCTGTAAGGCAAATGACATGAGCTCCACAAAAGTGTAACTTATTAGAAATTAACGAAGCTCTGATCTAATAACAGACAGATCAGAAATAGATGCTATTATCAGTATAATTCAGTAGTCGTCTAATGATCAAAATATACAGAATATTATGCTTTTTGGCACATGCTCAGAAGATGGATTAGATGGAATTCAATGCAAATTCCTTAAAGGGAATGTATCATCAAAAAATGAGTCATTGTTTAAGTCCCATTTTTATGTTAAATACATTTTTTAGGAATTTTTGGTTGTTTTTTTTTCATTTTTCATAGCACTTTCAATATTTTTTAATAATTCTTAAGCCTTGCAGTTTTCACTTTGGCCACTAGGCCTTGTTTGCACTGCTTTAACAGCCGTCAGAGAGATGCTTTACAGTATCGTCCTGCACATAGGAGACTTAAGACTGACTCAGTCTCATTGACTTCTATAGGAGAGTTTTCTAGTCCTGCTCTGTGACCTGGGAAGAAATCAGTGTGCAGGGAGGTGAAAGGGTGAACTGTGACTATCTCCTCTTGTGACTGGTGGATCCTGTGTTATCTATTCACACTGGTGCGTCGTTTCAGTTTGACCCTCTTTGTGCTGATAATGAGCAGACAACTGAGAATCTTTTTGTATTATTAGGCTTAGTGGCCAAATTGAAAACTGCACGACTTAAGAATTATTACAAAATATTGGAAGTGACCTGGAAAATTAAAAAAAATCTAACCAAAAATTCTTAAAAAATGTGTTTAACATAACAATGCGAGATAAACAATGACTCATTTTTGAAGACACATTCCCTTTAAAAGAAATTACTTTGAAACACCATGGATGTGCTAGATCATTTTTGTTTCTTTTACAGATTATTTACCCAGTAATCTGTTTCTGATCTGTATCTTATCATGGTTAGTATAGTCTGCTGAAGTGCAACAATCTGGATTCTGTTTTTTATAATGCAATGTCAATAGCTACAGTGAGACATCCTGTTTTTTTTTTTTTTTGTTTAAAAGCAACTACATGCACAAATATGGTGTTAATCTCAAGTCTGTTCACCTCTGCATCCGAGGTTCTGTTTGGAGCCTTTGTTGCAGATTCAATATAAAATGCCGAACACCACAAAGGAAACCCGATGGACCCAATGGTGTCTGTCATCAAACAGATCCAGTTCCATCTCTGTGATGAAGGCTCCAACCCGAAACCTCCCAATGCAGATGTGAACCTGCTTTCATCTTGGAAACACCTTCACAGAGTCATGATTTTATTTCTTTATTTAAAAAATGGAAAATATTCCTAATGAAAGAAAACAATATAGGAATTATAAAGACTTTTATTTGATGGTGCTAAAAATACCCCATGTGGAAGAGACCTCTGTATTTATGTATTATACTATACTGTATATACGAGCTATCTATACATATTTTACACGCATAAATACACACACGGTCATGAGAAAGAAAAAGTAGTACTCCCTCATCCCTCATTGAATTATATAATTTTATGCACCAGGACAAAATAATGATGAACATCTGATTAGAAGGTATTAAAAAAGGTAAATAGAAACTCAGATGAACAATAACTCATGTCAAATTACACTGGGTTATTATTTAACAAAAATTAGGCCAATACTCAAAAGTAGTGTGTAAAAAATGAAGTACACCCTTACTGCTTTCATAAGGATTAAGAGCGTAAATAGAGGCCTGGATGCTGCTGGCAAAATGCCCTTGATTAATTGATCATTATCAAGCGTGAACATCTCTATAAAAGCAGTTTTTGCAATTTGCTGGTCTACAGCATTCAGGCATGTGTTAACACAATTCTAAGGAGGAAAGACATCAGCAATGACATTAGAGAAGCAACTGGTGCCACCCATCAATCTGGGTGGCTTTATAGGGCCATTTCCAAACAATCCAACACCTTTTATTTTAGCGCAAAAAAAGATTATTTGCCAGTGGAAAATATTAAAGACAGTTGACAGTCTTCCCAGGAGTTGACGTCCTAGCAAATTCACCCTAGTGTTAGACCACAAAATGCTCAGAGAATTGGAAACAAAACTCAAAAACTACAACTCAGACTTTACAGACCTCAAATGACATGTTAAATGTTCAGATTCATGACTGTCCAAAAAACGACTGAACAATTATGGCTTGCTTGGAGGGTTTGCCAGAAGAAAGTATGGTCTTTCTACAAAGAACAGAGCACCGTAACTTAAGTTGGCAAAGCTACAGTATGTCACTAAAGTGAGTACACCCCTCCAAATTTTGGAAATATTGTATTATATCTTTTCATGGGACAACATATGACACTTTGATACAACACACAGTCATCAATGGCAACAAAAGTGAGTAAACCATTAAGTGAAAATAGACAAACTGTCCCCAATTTCCCTCCACGGTCTCAGGTGTAAATGGGGAGTAAGTATGTTTCATTTGGTGGAAGTTCAAAAACTGCACCTAAAGGCAAAAAACTGAGCATCTTATTTATAAAAAAAAAAAAAAAAAAAGAATTGTTACTCTACATAAAGATGGCCTAAACACCCTGAAACTGAGCTGCAGCACGGTGGCCAGATATTACCATGGTCAACCAAAGTTGAGTGCACATGATCAGCATCATATCTAGAGATTGTGTTTTCAAAATAGACGTATGAGTGTTCCCAGCATTGCTGCAGGAGTTAAAGGGGTGGAGGGCTCAGTCTGTCAGTGCTCAGACCATATGTCACACAGTACATCAAATTGGTCTGCATGGCTGTTATCCCAGAAGGATGCCTTTTCTAAAGATGATGCACAAGAAAGTCCACAAACAGTTTGTTGAAGACAAGCAGACAAAAGGACATGGATTACTAGAACCATGTCCTGTAGTCATATAAGTCCAAACTTAAGTTCAGATGGTTTCATGGGTGTGTGGCAGCAACCAGGTGAGGGGAATAAAGACAAGTGTGTCTTGCATACATTCAAGTATGGTGGTGGGAGTTACATGGTTTAGGCTAAGTTCACACGGCTAATTGCAGGGTGTACAGTATGCCCCGCAATCACGCCGGGTGTTCGGGAGCTCGTGCCGGTTGGCGCGTACACCCACCATGCAAGGGGGGGAGCGGCATAGACTGTCATTACTTGCGGCGCGTAAGCGCCATGAATAAATGACATGTAACTTATCTCCCCGCGCCTCGTATTGTACGCCGAGGGAGAGGAGGCGTAATCCATAGTTCTTTATGAGAACTGTGGATTACCATAATGACTGGGGCACATCTCGCTCGTATTAGATCGCAGTAAATGTGCTCCAATTCAAGCCGTGTGAACATAGCCTTAGTGCTGCCAGCTGTTGGGAGCTACAGTTCATTGAGGAAACCATGAATGCCAATAAGTACTGTGACATACTGAAGCAGAGCATGATCCCCTCCCTTCGGAGACTGAGCCACAGTATTCAAACATGATAATAACCCCAAATACACCTCCAAGACGACCATTGCCTTGCTAAAGAAAAATGAGGGTGAAGGTGCTGGGCTGGCCAAGCATGTCTCCAGACCTAAATCCTACTGACCATCTGTGGGGCATCCTTAAGCAGAAGGTGGAAGAGAGCAAGGTCTCTAATACCCACCAGCTCCGTGATGGCATCGTGGAGGAATGGAAAAGGATTCCAGAGGCTGCAACCTGTGAAGCTCTAGTGAACTCCATGCCCAAGAGTGCTGGAAAATAATGGTGGCCACACAAAATATTGACACTATGGGCATAACTTGTCCATTTTCACTTAGGGGCGTACTCATTTTTGCTGCCAGCGGTTTAGACATTGATGGCTATGTGTTATTTTGAGGGCACACCAAATTTACACGGTTATACAAGCTGTACACTGACTACTTTACATTGTATCAAAGCATCATATCTTCAGTGATGTCTCATGAAAAGATATAACACAATATTTACAAAAATGTGAGGAGTGTACTCACTTTTGTGAGATGCTATATATATTAGGTAGGTAGATAGATAGATAGATAGATAGATAGATAGATAGATAGATAGATGGATAGATGGATTCATTTAGTGTGTATTCTGGGAGCTTTATCAGTGTACATGCTAAATGTACACCATGATGTGAACAGCCCTGTAAGTGATTTAGTTGTCACTTATTTTAGAAGTCACTTTGGAATTTCATAAGGCAATTTTGCTGAGCAGGAACATAGACTCCTTGGTGTTTTATATAACTGCTACATTTTATTAGCATTCATTTAATGGAACTCCAGGTAGCACTCATATAAATCAGTGATATGAAAACTCAGCAGGTTTTACAGTAAAGCCATATGCTCATAGACCATGTCTGAGCCAGAAAAATCTGTGAACTCACTAAAATAGAAAATATCAGCAGAGAAAGAACGCTACATACCGCTCTAAACAATGGGGCGACATGTATGAATCCTGGCTCTGACAGGCCACTTCTAAATCACTTTAACGTAGTATATACTGCGCCAGAACGTATGAACCTGTTCTTCTGCAGGTCATACATACAGGCGCAGCCTAGTGCCAATACGACAACTCAGGCTCAGGCACCACCTATAACTTGGTCTGGCTGTTCTGTACCTAGATTTGGCGTCAAAGAATCATAAATGTGTCTTCTTCTATGAATGTGACGCCCCCAGAACACCCCAAATCTTTGGCGCACTAAAAAGCGTCTCTGGTGCCAAAATTTGCAGTGCACCTGTTCATACATTCTTTTTGGCTCACAGTACACCAGAAAACTGGCGCAGCCCCATTCATACATGTCACACTTGGTGCGAGAACTGGTTCTCTAATTCTCAGTGATCTTATTAGTTTAGAGCCTAAACAAACACTGTTCAATGTACTGTATTAGTAAGGCTCTGTTCAAAATCAAGTATTTGGCTAGGACTACACTGCATCTGACAAAAAACGTTCGAAAGTGGACTTTTTTTTTCTGATACATGACCGCAGTTTTGGTCACGTTTTGTGGAAGAACTGCAGTTGCATCACATTTTTTTTATGTCGCCCATACAATTGTATTGTTGTATAATACGGCGCCGCCGAAAGATAATCGTAGAAGACATGACCTGTGGAGCTCGTCTTTTCTATTGTAGTCTATGGAGCTGCACGAACGATCGTATTTTCGGCACTTTTAAAATACTAAAAGCACCGAAAATACGATTGAAAAGCTATGCAGTGTAGACACAGCCTTTTAAGTCGAAATCCACGTGGATTCTGACTTGAAATACTTGTCTAAAACCAAAAGTAAATCATCCCTACTGACCTCAATATAAAATATGTGCTGTAGTTCATACAACGTGTATTTACGGCGGTCTGTTTTTCATGGTAAAAAAAAACTTAGAACATGTTCATTCTTTAGTCATGTTACATGCAGAAAGTGCAAGGAAATTTACTATTGCTGTCAATGGGGATGACTAAAAACGTCTTGTAAGACGTACCCCAAACTTTTGCATTTGGTTTTAAGTGTGGATCTGCATCCAAAACCACATAGGACTGAATAGGATTTGTTTCTGACTGTAAATTGCAAGAAAAAAAAAAACAACCCTAAATTCACATGCAATACGATGTAGAATAATTGCTGAAAACGGAGTTGTCCAACTTGTCGTGTGGATGTACCCAAAGGGCTTGTCCCCACGGCAGGGTTTCAGTCGGTTTTACAGATGGTTTTCAGATTTGAAAATAAACTGATTGTCAACCTTTTACATTGATTTAAATAAAAAATCTGTGCAGGTTGGTTTTTGACACTGCCGGGGTTTTCCCCCTAAAAAACTTAAACATGTTATTCTTCCCCCGGGTTTGGGGAAGAACATAAAAAGCAGTGTTTGAAGGGGGACGGGCAATCCGCAAACAAACCTCCCCCCAAAAATGTACAAGATGCCAAATACCGCGGATTCTTAAGCAGAACGGTTTTTTTAATCGGGCGTGGGGACCCCCCTAAGCTAGTTAAAAGGCTTATTTGGGCACGCATTTTGCTGCGTATTGCACTTTATGCGCAGCGAGATGCGCGCTGCATAGAGAGCTATGGATTACGCACAGGGGGAGAACGGAAATCAATGGGGCCGGCGGGCTGCCGACCCCTCCGTGCTTTGGAAATACGCGCTGTTCAGCGCGTGTTCCAAACCCCCATTTTGCGGCTCTACAAAAACCGGCCGCAATACATCGTGTGAACATACCCTAAGACTGTGCAATAAGATTGATTTGCAAAACCTGGTAATGTTATAGACCTAGGGTGGCCACAATGAGGACTGAAGATCGGTCATGAGGTTTCTGACCACCAAACAATTTGCCAGGCACGTTTCCTAGAAGGTTAGGGTGGCTTATACAGTCTAGAAAAAATTTGGGCCCCCTTTTTTAATCTAAATTCTTTTTTTATTTCTAAATTTTTGGGTGTTTGAAAAACAGCCTTTAATTTGATATACCCCAATATGCACTTTTTTGTTTAGTAAAATAAAAAATTTCAATTCGGAAATTTACTGTGTCCTCGTTATAAATTTAAATAAAAATTGAAAGGGCTGTCAAACACCCAAATATTTAGAACTAAAAATGATTAAGTTAAAAAGGGGTGCCCAAACTTTTTCATAAAATATATAAATAATAATATGCTGTGGCCCACACTTGGACAAGGCCCCCAAAATGAAGCTAATGAAAGGGTTTCCCAAAAGGCATTTAAATTTAGTTTGGGGTCTCAAACTGGGGCCCTTTCCCAGCTGTTGGGAAACTACAACTCCCATCATTCCACTGTTACGGGATTATATAACTGCATGATGGGAGTTGTAGTTTCCTAACAGCTGAAGGGCCGCAGTTTGAGACCTCTGCTTGTGAGAGACTATAAACGTAATCAAGAACGGGTTTTATACTTAAAACAGGGGTCTCCAAATGTTGTTCAAGCTGTACTAAACTATTTAGGACGCTTGAGAAACCTGTTTTAAAAAACCCCACGTTTACATTACCCGATTCAATAAAAGTAAATGAGAGGGGGGGGGGGGGCCGGATGCTATATAGAAAATCGCCCTAAAGAAAACTAATATCACTGACATCTTTATTAATTGCACATCTAACATCACCTACAAACTCTTTATAATTTTGGAACCTCCACCGCAAATTCCGCCGGGAATGATGGAAAGAATAGAGCCATTCGTGTCCATAAGTAAACCACAGAACCTCCAAAGCAGATGTGAATCCTTATCTGAGTACCCCAGAAACTGAAGGCAGAAGTGTATAACGAAAACTCTAAGCTACTGCAAAAGTACTGGGGCTTAAAGGTTTTAGAACTAACATTTTATTTTTTTGAGTGATGAGACCTAGAGATAGGACACACAACTATCAGATAGCTATGGCATATCCACAGGATGTCCGAGGTGAGAATACAATTTTAAACCCCCGACATTTTTTGTTTCAAATATGTCCTGAGTGTAGAGACAAACTGAAAATGAAAAAGGAAATCGCCTGCTTTAAAAAAAAAAAAAAAAGGGACATTTTTCCTTTTTTTATCTTGGCATTCCATATCATACATTTATCTACACTAGTGTTAATCTGACTTCATGAAAACCTTTTTTTTTTAGGAAATGTTTTACTTCTATTTTTTTATCATTATGTAATGATACACAATGTGTATATATTATTTAAGACATTAACACACAAAGGGATGCCAAATATTTAGGGATTATTTTATTTTTACTTCATACGTGTATTGCACAAAAGGACTCGTTTTTTTCCTTTCTTAACTAACAAAATGCACAATATTGTGGCTGTGCACAAAGACAGTCACCCATTATGGCACACATATGGGAAAGCTCTGGGGAAACCCCTGTGGCCCCGCTCTCTTTTCAGCTTGGAAAGGTAAAACGTATTTTCTGGGTCATCATGAAAAAAGCCTATTCAGGATTTTTTAAACCGCACCTTATCGGGGCCTACATTTTTAATAATCTTTGGGAAAAATAATAAGTATTTTTAATAACTAATACATATTAATATATTTTACTCCAGTGTTGAAGATTACTAACCCCTTCTGAGTATATGAGGACAAAATGTACTTTGTAATCGTGCCATTGCCTGTACCATATAATGTATTGGGAAACCCCCAAAAAATTTGGCATGGGGTGGAACTAAACGTTGACTTTTTGGCTGGGGTTTTATGCATACGTGCCAACTCTCCCGCTTTTGGCGGGGGGGGGGGGGGGGGGTCCCGCTATTTGGGGTCCCCCCCCCCGCCCTCTCGGCAGAGTTGGCATTCCTCCTGCCGCCAGCAGGCAGCGGGGGTTCTTTAAATGGCCACGGCAACAGAGTAGCGCTAGTGCGCTACTCTGGCGCCGCCGGGCCGCTCCAACAGGCGGGTGAAGCGGCCACTTCACCCGCCCTGAGTCTCACTGTGCAGGGAGAAGGAAGGAGGGATCGTTCCCCTCCTCCCTTCTACCCCTGTATGTACAGCGCCGGTGTGCGGGGAGGAGGGATCGTGCCCTCCGCCCTTCTCCCCCTGTATGTACAGCGCCGGTGTGCGCTGTACATACTGGTCAGCGGCGCAGGGGGAGTGAGGCGCGGCTGCACTCACTTCCCCTGCGACGCTGAGGAGATCAGGCAGGAGATGTCCGGAGCGGCAGGAGCCTCGTAAGGTAAGTGGCTTTTATTATTTTATTTTCAGTAGTTATAGGGGGGCACTACCTGGCTATCAATGGGGGCAACTACCTGGCTATCAATGGGGGCAACTACCCGGCTATCAATGGGGGCAACGACCCGGCTATCACGGGGGCAACTACCCGGCTATCAATGGGGGCAACTACCGGCTATCAATGGGGGCAACTACCGGCTATCAATGGGGGCAACTACCTGGCTGTCAAAGGGGGCATCTACCTGGCTGTCAACGGGGGCATCTACCTGGCTGTCAAAAGGGGCAACTATCTGACTACAAAGGGGGCAACTATCTGACTACAAAGGGGGCAACTACCTGGCTACTAAAGGTGGCAACTATCTGGCTTCTCAAGGGGGCATCTACCTGGCTAACAAAGGGGGCATCTACCTGACTACAAGGGGGCATCTACTTGGCTACAAGGGGGCATCTACCTGCCTGTAAGGGACACTACCTGGTTATGGGGGGCTACTACCTGGCTATAAGGGCATCTACCTGGCTTTCTTCCAAAGCCATTATGCAGTTAAGTGGAGTGGGTGTGGCTTTTTGAAGGGGCGTGGCACATCAAAAGATGGGCGTGTCCATGCAATTTTTTTGCCGCGACGCGCTCCGCCCTCTTCTATCTCCTGCTTTTCCATTTTCAAAAGTTGGCAACTATGGTTTTAGGTCACTTACTCTTTGGTATGAATGATGCCTTATCTATATTCTGCATTACGATTTGACTGATACCAAATATATAGGGTTTTCATTATGCTCTAGTACTTTTTAAAAAATAAAAAACATTCTCTATTTTTTTTAAATTTGCACTACAGCTCCATTTTCTGCAACCAATAACTTTAGTTTTTCCACCTATAGACCAAGAGTGCATTTTTTTTTTTGTGAGCTGAAGTATACATTTTATTGGTACAAATAAATTTGCTCACTTTTTCTTTCCAATTTTTGACCAAACTCCCCCACCCCCCACAATTTTAGTGCTGGAAAACAAAAAAACTTCTTGTACAGTCTTTATCATACCGGATAAACGATGTTATATTTTGATAGAATGGACTTTTTAAAGGTCCCGGTAATACCAATTATGTATAACTTTTGTAATTTTTTTATTCTCAATATAGGACAACACACGTTAGTGACAGACATGCTGTTTCCAGCGCGGTGTCCCTTATTCTGTAAGATGCAGCAGTTTCAGAGCATGTAATGCTCAAATCTGGCAGCTTGTAACCTGTTCTGCCATAGAAGAATCTGCGTAATTCATGAACAAGCATTAGCCCTGCCCATCCTTGGTTGTTTAAACCTCTTACTTTGAGTAGGTAGAAACCTGTGAATAGCTCTAAGTTGGGCAGGGCTAGCCACAGGTGGTGGGTGGGGGGGGGGGGCTAACACCTGCTCATGAATTAAGTGGACTCTTCTCTGGCAGAACAAGCTGCAAACTGCCAGATTTGATCATTAAATGCTCTAAAAAGACAGCATCTTACAGAATAAGGGACACAGCGCTGGGAACAGCATGTCCGACACTAGCTTGTGCTGCCCTCAGCCAGGGGAGGAAAACCTAGGTGACAGTTCCCTAGCTTGGCTTTTCTCTTATTGGATGTCTTTGCACTTTTCCTTCAAGCTTATTTTAATATATTTAAGTTTTAGTAAACCCATCATGACATATCTGCACACCTACATGGCACCTCTCTCTTTTTGAGATAAATAGACACATGCAAGAGTGTCAGAAATGTTCTATTGCCTGGATATTGAAGGCCTTACAAGACAATGGCAGTGACTTTATGACCATTTTGCCCACAACCCGTTTACTGCCAATTACAATAACTGTTGAAGCCAGTCATCCAGCTCTAATGACATCCTTTCATGGTATGTAATTTACACGTAACCTTTCTCCCTGCTGGTGAAGTACAAAATGCAGCTACAAGGGGGTGACTATATAATAAATTAAAACCCCACAAGGGGCCCAATCATTTTAGGCAGACTAAAGGGATTTCGCCAACATTTTTTTAGTGATGGAAAACTTTTTTGATTTTTCTTTATAGGGAATAAGGCTTTTAACCTGACATATAACAACGGGTTGGTAGTCTACTAATAATTGAGCTATAAATCACAAGGAGTAAGAGTAAAAAAAAAAAAAAAACTATTAACCTTTTAGTCCTTTACCACCTCTGCTCTGCAGTGAAACATATCTGAAGCATGTAATTCACATTATTAATTGTGCTTAAAGGGGGGTTTGTTCCTTTAGTTCTGTAAAACACACTGCTCTCAGCTTCTCAATTTGGAGATGCAGGGGCGTTTTTTCCCCCCCATGGGGATATCACCCCCCCCCTTCATGTGGCTCCTGAGACCCCCCCCCCCCCTCTCTGAGCCCAATTCACTGGTCTTTCCTATGCAGTCTTATTTTGTAAGAGCTGTTAATACCCAAGGCTGTTCAATCTAGACTGGCAACTTAACTCTCTACTCGTCCGAGTGGAGTGTGTTCAGCTTTTACGGAACAGCACAGCTCTCCGCTTCTATTGAGCGAGTGTTAGGCACCGGGACAAAAACTGTTATGTTTTCTCATGTAGAACTGTTGCAGTCTATGTTTCTGCTGGGGTGGAGATGAGAAAATTGCTACGGCCACTAACTCTGAGTCAGCAGGGATCTACAAAATTTGTGCTATTCTGATTGTGTAAGCCCTTCAGTGTATTTCTGTTCCTTCTGCTGTTTAAGTGAATATGTGCCGGTCCCTTACATCTGAGTGATGAGACACGCTCGTGAATCGAACGTGGGAAGCTACAGAACTGTTAACGAGAGCTCTACAGCTTAGGTATGGGAAACTGCAAGGAGGAGGTGATCCAAAGGGATTTGACAGCACTTGGATATAGTGTAATAATAAACACAAAGATCAGGGACACTGTGGAACAAGGCCAGCACCTTTGCTAATGACATCAATTGCCAAGTGCTTGTTTTCACTGTCCCCTCTCTTTGAAGGCCATTTACATGAAATGTTTTAAAACCCTTTGAATGTAAGATGGAAGTGCAGTAGAGAGATCAGAGCCTGGAAACCAGAGCAGGAGCCATCATTTGTGGTGGACACTGCTCTCACAAACAAGACACCTTATCTGGATCCTTAGAGCTTATAAAACGCTGACAGGTTACTTATTTGTTAGGGTGCTTTCACACGGTGCCTTTTTGTTGCATGTTTTTTTTTTTGCTGAAATACACAGCATAAATTACTGTGATATCCTGCCAAAAAAAACCAAAAAAAAACCGCACCATTAGGATGCTTTATACGCTGCTGCGCGTTTTTTATGCTGTTTTTTGTGGCCAAAACTGTACAGTCAAATGCTGTGTCTTCTGCACAAAAAAAAGCATAAAATAACCCATCCAAAAACGATGTCCATGTGTTTTTGATGGTTTCTCAGATGCGTTTTTTGGGCAGAAAGACACAGCAATTGATGCTGTACATTTTTGCACAAAAAACATCCAAAAAACGCATGAAAAATGCACCAAAGAGAACCACACGGTGTGAAAGCACCCTTAGGGCATGTTCACACGGCTTATTTTGCTGTGTATTAGCATGCGCATTTGCTGTGTATTGTGCTTTATACGCAGCGAAATACACACCGCAATTACAGTAATTCATAGCTCTCAGCGAGAGCAATGAATTATGCATTGTCTCCACGGGCGTACAATATGCTGTCAATGCGTATTAATGGGGCCAGCCGGGGCGCTTGCTTCCAAAACACACGGCGTATTGCGGCCCGGCCCCAATATGCTGTGTGAACATACCCTTAAGAGAAGAAAACCTCCAGGTGTTTCCCTTTGTAGTTAATCATGGCTTCTCCTCCCTTCTAGTACTCTAGGGGTGCTTTCATACGGAGCGTTTTTTTTGGTGCACTTTATGTGTTTTTTGTGCAAAAGTGTATAGCATTAACTGCTGTGCCTCTTAGCACAAACAACGCAATCGAAAACTGTCAAAAAATGAATCAAAAAGGCACCAAAAATGCGCCGTGTGAAAGCACCCTAGTGATGATACAAAGCCCTGCTACCATTCTTCAGCCTCATCAATACCAGAGTCAATCCCACACTCTGTTCCTCTCAATTATCGAGTACAAAAACCCTCAATGCAAGAGGACACAATTTTTTCACAGGGTGCTTTCACACTGTTTTTGTTGCTTTTTTGTTGCAGAAGTGCACAGCAATAAAAGCAGTTCAATGCTGTGCATTTCTGCAAAAGAAACGCACCAAATGCACACACCAAAAACACACTGTGTGAAAGGACCCATAGGCAAAACAAATACATACACAAGGTAAGGACTGCTTTGATTTTTCAAATGATCAAAATAAAAATTATCATGTATTTGTTTGTGAATTAGTCACAGATTTACCACCACTTTTTGTAAAATCCGTTGTCATTTATTTAGTATGTCCATTTGCCCGTTTCCATTAAACTGTCCTGCCTTATCAGGCTATCAGAAGTAATAATTTTATTCTATAATATCACCCGCAGTGGGTATCATTAGGGTGCTTTTTATTTGCGTTTTATTTGCAGAAATCTAAAGCAATTAATGCTGTGTATTTCTGCAAAAAACGCAATCGAATACGTACCAAAACACTCCGTGTGAAAGCACCTTTAAAACGGTTTTCTCAGTGTGCAGTTTCACAGTCACAAGCAGCTTTTCACGCATTCTGCCTGGTCAGGCTATGGCGTGGTTTTACTTGCAGTAATTAGATCTTTTAGCTTTCTATATACTAGCGTAGACATCTACAAAGGGGGGGAAAAAAAAAAAAAACCGCCAGTGCAGGTGATTTAATCTTCAGTAAACAAAGCTATAAATGCTCTCAGGAGTGAAAACAATTGTTTATCTATAAACAAAAGCTCAACTTTTTAGAGATAATGAGTCTTCTCTGGAGTGAGATTCAACCATGGTGATGTCACTCCTTGCTCTCTGGCTAGTTAGGAAGGGGGATATGGATGGTTACCTAGACACACACAGAGCAGATAAACTCTCTCTCTCTCTCTTTATTGCCTGCACGGCTAGGGCAGTATCAAAAGACCAACGTAGTTAGAAAAAAATCTTCATTTACCGTTGCCTACATGTTGAAAGCTAATCTGTGTAGAGAAAAAAACTCTTTAAGGAAAACTGATGGCTATCCTGAAACTTAGACCTTCTAAAGTAGGGTTTAAATGTCCAAGCCGAATTCTGGCCGACGTTATTTTGTGTGGAAGCAAGAGACAAGAATAGCAAACAGGTAGACAATCTCAGGCCACTAATGGACAGGGTTTTACTCCTCCGGACAGGACTCAGCCAATGCATGCAAGGAAGTAGTTACAGGCAGGGAGTAAGACAATTTTGGTTAGAGTCGGCATTCACCTCCACAATATTCTGTTCAGCAACTTACAGCCAGTGGCACAGCTTTGAATGCCCTACCCATGCACCCACCCTTGTCACCATTCAACGGCCCTTTGATGCCACCATAACGCCTATGTGGGAATGCAATGAAAATGGAGTTGAATCCCTAGCTTTAGAGAGACTATTAGCCCATGGAAACGTTTTATCGGGTATAACCCGAAAGGTACATATTGAGAACAGGCACATTTGCTTGGCTGTACTCCAAAGAGCTGCGTATACTTGGCCACTGTCTGCTTAGTGCTGCCATGCACAAATGAGGACAGGTGTTCAGGAGACCCCTGTTCTCGTGATTAGTGCACATCCCAGAGGTAGGACCCACACATATCAGATTTAGGGTGCTTTCACACGGTGCGTTTTTGAGGCGTTTTTTTCAATGGTTTTTTTGTGCAGGAAGGCACAGCAATTAATGCTGGGTACATCAGCAGCACACAAATCGCGGTGGAACTTCGCTGTACAAATCGGCTGGTACTTGCTGGCCTTCCTGCACAAAAAAAACGCATTGAAAAAACACACAAAAAAACGCACCACAAATACACTGTGTGAAAGCACCCTTATTGAATATTCAGTCGTTATGCCATAAATTCTGTCAAGAGGGGGATTCACTTTTAAAGAGGCTTAAGATGTAACCATGTTAAATTAAATCCGTGTTGAAACCAGAGACCCATGTAGAGACTTAAGGGCGCGTTTCCCATGCACAGGGTAAATTACGAGGCTGGTTTGTGGCCGGTATTTGTATTGTTTTGCGCCCGTCCCACGGGGGGGCGGAGGGGGCGACGGTGGCTTCCCCCACCCAGCCCATGAGATGCCCATCTTCAGTCCGGATAATGGACGAAGATTGTGCTTCTACAACATGTTTTTGAGGGACGCCGGCGGGCAAACGTTCAGGCGGCAACAACCCGTCAGCGGGGAATGCTGCACGGGGTTTTCCATAGAGCACCATTGTGTCATTTTCGGCGGCATATTTTCAGGCGGTCTGCAAAAACCGGAAACCGGGCTGAATAACCGGCCGAAAACCCTTTGCGTCGGAGGACATGCCCTAACTCCTAGACCAGCTATGTTGCTGAGGTTTTAGGGCAAAACCATAGTAGAAAAAAAAAATTACATGTAATACTTTTATGGAGAAATTTTCTGCAAATTTAGTCTTATGAGATGCTGTCTCCCATGTCATGGGCTACTTGCATCAGTGCCAGGTATGTGCACTATACAAACAAGCATGCTTTGTACTGCTCAGTATTCTGACAGATTCCTGATATTTTGCCAGCAGAGAGAAATAATTGACCAGGATAAATGAATTTTTTTTCCTGCTTATAGAATCATTTATACACAAATAAACCAACCAGCCAACCAGTATATGAGTCAATAAATAGGCAGCATTGGAAATAAAATAAAAACAACTGTTTTAGGATGGGTTTTGTAGCTTTTACGAATGCCAGAATCACAAAATAGCCATCAGGTGTACACACCCCAACCACCAGATATACCTGTGAAGGTGCTAATACTGAAGTCTACTTAAAGGGGTAGTTCGTACAGATGATTGGGTTTTAATTAAAGATCTTTAAAAAAACAAGTGCTTTGCAATATATGTTCCTTACAATGTCTACTGATTTTGAGTTGACTGTTAGTCGGAGTTCCTCAGGTTCTCAAATTTCTATAGCAGCGGACCTGTTGATTTATTTACTGGCTGTCAGGTTCTGTCTTGGGATCTCATCACCTTTGAAGACAGAGTGGGGCAGAGAGCCTCTGACAGAATGCTTCTGTAGTGGAGGGGGGAGGAGGGAGGACTCGGGTCTGTGTCCATGAGCCTGGATTAACCTCCTCGTGGTGTGCCTGCTTCGCCTCCTGCTCTCTAACAGATAGATGTGACAGAGTGACCCTGTGTTTACTATAATCATGATGTGTTGAGGACTGTACTATATAATACGAAAAGATCAGGCATGTGATACTTATGCTGTGCTACTAGTGAAAAATCCTGAGTATCAGTAACACTTCACGTGCCCTGTGTCTGTTCTGACAGGGTTTGTTGTTGCTGGAGATGTGGAGACTCGTAAGTAAGCAGGGGGTATAGGAAACCTTGCATCCCTTGCTCTGCTATTAGCATACAGCTTTCACAGACTTCTACCACATAGTTAGGCCTTCCTGCAACGCTTTAGGCAGGCCACACACAGGGTTATCACTGGCAGCAACACCCCTCCCCTTGCTGCTGTGTGCTGGGGGAGGGAGGAAAGAGGGCAGCACGAAGAGACCAGACCAGATAAGCAAGCCCTCAATTCAACTATCAGGCTCATTGAAAGGCTGAAAGCTTGTAATGAGACAACTCCTTTAATGTAACGTAACCTGCCTCTGGAAGGCTTAGGTAACACTAACGTTAGGGAACATCAACCTTTAAAAGGGCTGTAAGGTCTTAATATTTTAATAGCTATGTCATAATGCTGCGCCAATAAAATTGAAAAATCTGATATACGTCTCTGCTCAGCATTCAGTGTGGACAAGTCGAGTCATGAAGCTGGATGTCCCTGCATTGCATAGTCACCACTCAGAGCTGTTCACTTTCAAATGGTGATGTCAGGCAATGGCACATGACCATTAGAAGCAACATGAGCGCTCACCAAAGCGATATAGGAGCAGATATAAACGAAAAAAAAATTGGGCAAACACCATCGGTAGTGTCTACACTGGAATGGCAGGGGGCGGGAAGTGTTGTGGTGTGTATGTGTGTATATATATTATATATTCTGATTTATTATAGTCATATATAATATATGTATATAATTCACATACATCATCCACTCACAATATGTGTTTATATTTATATATTATATCTAATATATATATAACAACACATTATATACTTGCACACACTACGGGATATTTTTATTAAATTTTTTTTTTTTTTTTTTTCTTGTTTACCTTAAGCACGCCAGAGTTTATGTTTACAGATAAACAGACGCTTTTATAATGAATGCAGCCCTGAGCTGAGAACCGTATCAGACATTTGTAGGCAAGTTCAACAAAGCTTTCATTGTTTTCTCAGAAAACAGCAGACTGGAAAAGAAGCCAAATACCAGCTTATGCCCAGTGCAATACATGCTGAAAGCAGAAAATACTAAACCTAAAAAGACCTTTCTTCAACAATGTCCACATTACTTCTAGACTAGGATTTAATCTCACTGGGGAACTCAATTAGAGCAAATATTTTATTATAGTCACCATACTTTTACTATTCATCAGGTCTATAGACACAAGAATGTTGAATAGGTAGGAAGAGGTCTGTAAGGAAGAGGTTCACACTTTAGTTAGATGGTTCAGCACAATAAATAAGATATCTAACTACATAAAACCTCAGTAATGAAAAGAAGCTTTATACATCCTAAAATATATCAGACACCAAGAAAAACACAAAGCGAAGGACTGAAAATCCAATTAAAGGAATATTGGGCAGGAATAATCATGATAAGGTTTGCTATAAAATGTAATCCAGATAAAATTCTTTGGAAAATTCTGGTCTGCCTAAGGCTTAAGTCATCAGTCTTGTATTCATTACTATATATTAGATAGCCATCATTTGTTAAGGGGTTTGTCTCACTACAAATAAAGTTTTAGCTTTCAAATGTAGGGAACATAAATGAAGACGTTTCTCCAAAATATATTGCATATGTTCATCTTTTTTTTTTTGTTAAGCGCTACACAAGGATTTAATCATTTGAGGCTTTCTGGTGTGTTTCTTTCAAGTGACGACTGTGTACTCCTCCTGTCTGCTGTTTGTTTTTTTGTGATAGCAGGGACAGTGATGTCATCACACGGGCAAGCTCAGGGTCGTTGAGAGCTGTGTGTGTTATCTCATCTTTCAGACAACTAGACAAATTATGTTTTACATTAGATCAGAAGTTTTCGGCATAGAAAAGGTAAGTTTAGCTAATCTAGACCTGCTTAAAACGAGAAGTTCTGACTATCAGAGCTCAAATGCCAATTACAGGACAGTTGCCAGAATGTGCACAGAGGCAAAGCGATTTATTTACATCTGCATCCTTGAAATTTGAGTGAGACAAACCCTTTAATGTTATCTTTATTGTTTCAGGGGAGATCTTAAGGATGCTATGGTTTTTATTAGTTGTTACTTGCATTCTATTATAGACAATGCCCAGATACTCTGTTAATGCATTTATTTTACTGTGCACTTTTGCATGTATACACACATTTCTTAGTACCAGTTGTCCCCCTAGTTGTCCTTCTGTGTGGAATAAATTTTTACGATCTAATGATAATTGTTTATCAATCCAGTATATGCAGTAGATCATCAATATCATAAACATTTATAAATTTCTTTCAATCCATCAAGACATTTATCTCTCTGGTACATTGAGAAGAAATACTTTATAAATAGAAAGTTTGTGCCATTCTCCTAGTTTTGGGTCATACGTTCAACTAAGCAATAAGTCCATATATCGTCCGTAACGGACACTGGAGTACCTGGACATCGAGTAAGAGACACACCTGTGCAATGTTTCGAAGGTAACAAAGCCTTCTTTCTCACGCATATTTTTTATTATTGCCAAATAAACACATTGGATCTTCACGCTACATTTGGTATTTTTTTTCGGGAAATCTTGTTCCATTCATGCATATGGGACAGTCCTTTTGATACAAAGGAGCCCTCATTTATCTTAAAATATATGCAACAGGTGATTACTGGAAATGTCCATCCATATAATAGACAGATGAGAAAAAGCTCAACCCTCATAATGACCTTTATTTCCATATACACAATATATTCCCATAGGCACTTGGAGTTATGCACATTCATATCCAAATGAAAACATGACGGAAATCTAGGAAATTTTAAACTGACAATGTTAATAAGTTGTTTACAAAAAATATCAGTGTGTGCATTTACATTATCCTACTGGAATATTTATAGGATAAACTGAAATTTGTTCCCAGATTTATCTTTTCTGTAATATTAGCTGTGCAACCCTTATTTCTGAGAACTGCTTTACATCTTTGTGGCATGGAGTCAACTAACCTGAACTAAAAAGGTGTTCAGCCCAGCAGATGTACTACAATCCACAGATAGTTGCATTTTAAGGTTTTGCATCAAAAAATGCATTTTTGATGCGACTCCACAAATTCTCAATCGGATTGAGGTCTGGGGATTGGGCAGCCATCATAATGTCTTGTTGGCCACTTGCTGCTGTGTTTGGGGTCATTGCCCTGTTGAAGCACCCATTTCAAGGGCATGTCTTCTTCAGTATAATGACCTCTTTCAGTATTTTTATATATTCAAACTGGTCCATGGTGCCTGGTATGCTATCAATGGGCCCAACTCCAGAGTATGAGAAACCTCCCCAAACCATTCTGCTTGCACTACTATGTTTTACAATAATCACAGTGCACTGTGGCTTAAATTCAGTGTTTATAGGTCGCCTGACAAACTGTCTGCGGCCTTTAGACCCAATGAGAACAATCTTGCTCATCTTCCAGAGAATGTTGCACCACTTCTCTTTACACCAGTTAATATGTTCTTTGGTAAACTGTTACGTTTACAAGACATGTATTTTTGCAGCAATGGTACTTTACGAGGGTTTCGAGCAAATATGTAGGTAATGGAATATCCAATGATTTACCGCTGGATTCCCATAGTTCAAAAACCCAAGTGACTGCGCTGAACCTCTTACTCAGTTCTCAGGTTTCTACTTCTTTAAAAGGAAAACGCGTTTCGTATGCTGAAGATCACTTGGTCTGGAAGTGTGCTTCAGCATATCTGTGCTATTCTTGTTGTTCTATAGTCTAGTTGGTTGGTAGTATTCCTTTTCCTACCACCTATTTCTGGTTTTGTATGCCATTTTAAAGCATTGGTTATCTTTTTAGCTAAGCAACCACTTATTTTCTGCACTTCTTGATATGTTTTGCCTTCTTCAAACAACTTCTTGATCAAAGTTCTTTATCCTTTGGTACAATGTCTGTAAAGACCCATTGTACTCACTGAGAATGGGCTAAAACCAGCAGGTACAACATTGGCTTCTCTACTTCATTAAATAAGGGCCATAACTGACACCTGTTTCTTCATAGAAGTCCACACTGCTATTTATGTAAACACCCCTCTTTCATTAAATGAGTCTTTACACCAAAATTAGTAGCGTGCAGGTCATGACTGTTGATATTTTGCCATTCAGTTGGTTGGCCATTATTTGGCTACACCTACTCATGAACTTTTGCCCATGTTGTATTATGTTCTCAGACCAAAACGCAAATTTAACCCTTGTGAAGTTAGACTGCTATTATTTTGCATATAACGGTGTGTAGTGTTTGTATGTGTATATAAAATTTTAAAAAAAAAAAAAAAAAATATAAAATGTTTAAAACCAATAATAAAAACAAACCCCCAAACAAAAAGCCCTGGACCTTTTTTGAAAAATAGTTTTGGGTTCTCAAAACTAACATTTACGGTCCGTAAAGCATTGCAATGTGGTGCCCCACAAGGGGGGCCCAAAGTTCCTTTCCCAAATGCGGGGGGCCTTTTTTAGAAAATATATTGGGGAAATAAATAAGTTTAGTTTGGGGGTTTTCGACTGCTGTGACCCTCAATTGTCATTAAAACCCCAACCACCATGACCAAGGTGAAAAGGGGCTTGTATGGGAAGCAGAGGAGCAGGAGCTCTTCCTCTGAATACAAACACCCAAAAAAGACCACCCAATGGTTGGACCCCCTTTCATCAAACAATTTGTACCGTGGAAAAGTGTGTTCTCATGAAAAAAAATTTAAGTTACCCAACATTACAATCCTTTTGTGTAAACATTTCAGGTTCAACAATTTTTGTATACTAGTAAAATTTTAACCTTCAGGCGGTTTTCCCCTTCCTTCTGATCAGTTTTCATTTGGTGTAATAAATATTTGTCCTGGGCTCATGTTGTGTTTCAAACCCCATTGATTGCACGACCCTGGAAAAAATGGTGTCGTAAATAAATAAAAATAGGTCAGGGAAATATTCCCACATAGGCGTTAACGTTTTTATAAGTTCTTGGTAACCAAAAAGAGTGTACTTTTGCATGGATTTGGCCAGGATACTTTTGCCTCAACTGGATTAAAAAGAAGTTCAACCAAAATTCCTGGAAGATACCCATTTCTGCTTATTTTTAGGTCGTTTTGTCATGGGCAGTTTACTGGTAAAGGGAAAATAAAGTATTTTAAGTAGTTATACTTTCATAAGACAAAAATGATGTCACTTTTCTATCTCTCGTCAAGACTTCTGTGCCAAATTTCTCATCGATAATGCCCTTTATTTCATGCAGTTTTGCAGGAGCCAAAACATACAGGCTGCACGGAGAATCACCAAGATTAGAGAAATTAGGAATGTAGCATTCTAATGCCAATCAAATCTATGGCTCAGCACTGGCAGAAAAGGGATTAACACAATGAAAGGCCATTTGACCCATCACTAATAAGAAAAACAACGCTGCAGTCAGGCATCTGCCAAGCATGTATGAACACATGCTCTGGAAATGAAGAACAATGCACTGCACACTAAACACGCCAGACCTGCATCGCCGCAGCCAGCCAGGAAATATCCCCTTTCAAAGAAATGAAAAATGACAAGCTGCCATTAAAAGTTCTGTGTCTCGACATTTTGCTTAAAGAAAATGTTACCAGTGAAAGATGATAAAACGTATTGTTCTGCCTGAGCCGTCACTGTATGTAACGGAGACTGATGTAAGCAATTACCTAATCGCTCCAAACCGTTCAGCACTGGTATAACATGCTTATACTGGATTCTGGCAACTTCCAGCCGAACGCAATGACTTGATGCCATTTCTTTAAGTAGTTTGGTTTCTTAATAAACAACTTCAGAAGCTGCCAATTTACAGTAGAGGATTAATACTCGCTTGTAAGCATTTACTTTCCTGCCATATAACAGGGCTTTAAATCCTGTTACCACAGGGGATTGTGATGGGGAAGGAAGAGAGCTAGATACATACCAGTCTTCAAATACTAAAAAGAGGATGTTCCCCTTTTCTTTAACACCAGACTTCTCTCGCCATTATAAGGGTATGTTCACACGGCGTAATTGTGGCGCGTACAGTGTGCGCCGCAATTACGCCGGGTGTTTTGGGAGTCGCGCTGATCAGCACGTACTCCCACGGTGCGGGGAGGCCGGCAGCCCGCATGTCACTTATCTCCCCACGTGTACAAATGCGGATCTGTATTTGTACGGATGAGGAGAGGCGTAATCCTAATTCTCAATGAAGCTTTAGTTTAATAACCGTAATATGGTTTATATCATTATATCAGACCTCTTCTCTTAAATAACTTTAAACCGCCTGTGCTGGAGCAAATTATTCGGGCACCTTCACCTCCGCCCAATATATTTACCGTAATTATGGGGCACATTTCCCCGCAGCGAAATGCGCTCCAAAATAAGCCGTGTGAGCATACCCATGGCACTATATTTAAAGAATTCACTACAATCAATAATCCAGTGCTGGCTTCCTCTCTAGAAGTAGCACTTTTGTAGTTATTTTTAAAGGGGTACTCCACTTTGGCCAAACCTACCCAACACATTGATCACAAAGTTTCCCAGCAATTGCCTGTAGTTTGTGGGGGAAACATGGCATTAAAGAGGTGTTCCCACGAAGGAATCTCCGTATTTCTGGTCAGCTCATAGCTAGCTACAAGCCGACTGTTTTACATTCATTTCTATGAGCGTTCCGAACATAGCCAAACGAGTGTGCTCTGTTATTTCCGGAACTCCCATACAAATGAATGGTGAGGATGGCGGCAAGCGCTGCCCTTATTCTGTAAACCGGTCGGCTTGTAGTTAACTATGAGCTGCCTTGAACTATGGAGGTTTCTTCGTGGGAACACCCCTTTAAGTATACAATTTTCCTGCAGTGGCACCATTGGGGAAATTAGGCATTACACAGAGCTGATTCAACTCAACGGGATATCTGTAAGGTGATGTTCACACGGCTTAATTGCGGGGCGTAATTATGCCCCGCAATTGCGCCGTGTGGACAGGGGCGGGGCAGGAGCGGGGGGCCAGCACCTCGCCGGCCCATCGACAATCATTACTAGCATCGCATATGCGCCCTAGTAACTGACATGTCACTTATTTCCCCCGGGGGCGGATTCCCGCCGAGCGGGAGAGAGAACTTAATCCCATATTTTCTCTATAGAACTGGGGGATAACCAAAAATGACTGGGCCGTATTTCAGCCCATTATTCGCCCAGTACGCGGTGAATTACAAGCTGAAATACATGCCCAAATGGCGTACATGTACATGAACATGGCGTAAGAGACACTCTTTATAAAAGCTCTGCACTCTGCTCAAAAGAGGAGGAACCTCACCAGAGGAACTGCCTTTATGAACTTATAATTTTACAATAACATACATGAAAATGGGTTAGTGGTGTTCTTCAATGTAGATTAAACCTATCTGTATAATTGCACCTAAATATGCATAGTGATATTCTATTACTTGTGTGATACTTATATACCCTAACAACATCCCTTGATAAGATTGATGGTTCAAGAAAGAGGGCAATCGAAACACGTTAGGATGATCAATATGTTTTATTGGTAGGGTTCATTACGATCATCATATCAGGGTGAAGTTCCAGACAGGACCGTCCCTATCAGGGCGATCATCCTGTATTTAGGTGAGGCTATTTAGAGGCACAGGAGCCTTTCAGGGGCAGTCTATCTAAGTTTTTAGTGTCAAGTAGCTTACGGTGACTATACTGTATGCTGTTTTCTGGTAGATGCCTCCTTAGAAAAGTTGACACCAAGCTGTAGCACTCTTATTTTCTGCACTATTTTATTTACTGCTAACATGCATTTATTTGCACAAGACGCCAGAGACTGCTGCAGTGAATGGTAACATGTAGCTTCTTATATCATGTGTTTATGTGGTTTTTGTGTGCTTTGAGAAGATGGTGGCAGGGACATCTATCCTTGTGGGCCATTTGGTAGTGAGATGGTGCGAGCTTCTGGACAGAGAAAACTGATGACTGGGGGAACCTGGGACTATGTTGTGGGCACATCTCCAGCCACACATAAAACAGGTGGTTTTCTGTCGAGTGCCACAGTGGCATTAAACTTAACTGCGAGGAAGACAGTAATAGTCTTGGCATGTGTGATGAGCCCAAAAAAATAGGCAGCGACGCTATAAAGCGTTTGAAGGAGAGATCTGTAGCTGTAAAGGAGGTGAAAGATGTCCTAGCAAATCGGTGACAGTGATGGTGGTGCAGCCAACAGTAAGCAGCTGGGGCAGGGGAGACCTCTATCAGGAGTGTGATAACTAGCACTGGAGTTATACTGAGCCCCAACACAGGGCTTGTCACTGAGCTAAGGAGTTCACATCATATCTGGGCCAAACACCAAGACTGTGCGCTACTGACCAATGTTACTGGGAATAGTGACTGAGGAAGTAGAGTTTTGCCGAAACACAATGGTCTGCTGCAACTCTTATTCATTTGTATACCTCTGTGTGAGAACCACTGAGCACCTCTTTTTGTACATAAGTTATTTGTGCCTAAACTCACCAAAGCCATTGTAAAATCTGCATTTAAAGGACTGTGTCTGTGCATATTTCCTGCAGTGCCATCTCCACAGCGAGGTGGTCCCCACTAGGCTACTTGCAATACCAATATAGTAGTCATGCAAATAGGTGTTTGTTTTTGTTTTTTTAGAAACAGCGCCACTTCTTTTAATGGGTTATGGCTGGTATTGCAGCACGGCACCAATGATGTGAATGGGATGAGAGGTGATACCACACCCAACATAGATGCTGCTGCTGTTGAAAACAATCATGTTTTACACATCCTGGACAATTTTAACATCACCAGCTACATCTGACCTCTCTTGCTCACTGGCTGCAGTAGTTGTTTGCCTTACATGACTCCTGTGACCCATGATTGCTTGAAGTGGCAGCAAGGCATGTTATCACATTAATAGAGTAAGCAGACCGGAGAAGGGTTAATAAAGAGGGGGGTCTTTTAAAGGGTGTTCTGAGATTTTAGGAAAAGCTCTGTAAAGACAGGGACACGTAAGGCTGGGTTTAACTCCTTGAAGGTATTCTTCAGGATATTGTGAAGAATGGTATCCCAGCATTTACTGCTCCACAGCCATAGACAACAATGGAGCTCACATGGTCCTTTGGTTTTCTCTATTCTCCAAACGTACAGGCTTTATATACCAAACACTACAGCGTGGTCAACCAGGCCTTTGTGTCCTACACATAAAGCGTGTACACTTGGCAAGTAAGCAAACATAGTCAAAACAAATGTACATTTGCTCTACTGTTTTCTATGGCTGTGGTGTGGTATACATCAAGATACTATTTGTCACAGTATCGTGTCGGATACCTGCAATGGAGTCAAAAACTTTTACTGATTAGCTTTCAACATGTAGGCAAGGGCAAATAAAGATAATTACCAAATACATTGCTGTTCTGATTTTGCTTCCCTTCAGAGCTAGAGTAGTGCTCATCTCCTGCTTGTGTACACAAACTTTCCTAGGTTACCAACCCCCACTCTCTAACAGGCTCTAAAGCCCTGGCTGGGATAATGCCCTCACTCCCTGCTGTGTCTGGTCTTAGTAGGACAGGAGCTTGTTTATGTTTGTTACAAACAAACTTTAACCTTTTAGAGCTTTGTAGTCTTTGCCACCCCCCTTTTTTAAGCCCTCCTATTAACAACGTCCCTCTAACAGGCTGAGCTAGGAATTGCAGAGCTGAAATGCTAATCACTGCTGCAGTATCACCCACAGTCTGACCAAGAAGTGGGAGTCTGAAGCTGGCTGTGAAACAGCATGGTGAGACAAGCCTTTTAAGGCATGTGGCCACTAAGGCCAGAAACTGTGAGGTCACATGGGTGATATATGTATATAAATCCAGAACTGGCGTCAGCAAAGGTGTTCTTTTATTCAAAGATGAAGCCCAGTACACGGAAGCAATGTTTCGACTCGATTAGTGGAGTCCTTACCAAGCAAGCATGACGCCAGTTCTGGATTTATTTATGGAGTTCTGAAGGGATAGTTGGGCTGCTTTCCCCATTGGTGGTCTATTGCATCTTATGGTGTGGAGGATATGGACGTACAGGACGACAGTGCTGTCCAAACACAGTTAATATGTGTCACCACTGGGGAACACTTGTGTCATGTTAACTACCATGTATGTTTTTTATGTAATGGCTTATGTCCTTTTTACTCAAAGATGACCAAAAGGGTAAGTTCTGGATGAGGGGAAAAGGGTCTGATCCACTCATAGATGCTGCAGCGGTAAATAAGTAGCTCCTACAAATAAACTTACCAATGCGCCTATGAAGACAGTTCTGCAAAGGATAAACAGAAATGCAGAAGACTGAATCAAAGCATAAGAGTGATGGGTGATGATATTTTCTGAAAATGTTATTCCTCAGATAGAAGCAGCTTCCTCAAGTGCCCTTTACATTCAGAAACTATTCACACAAGATTTGAGTGAGAGGGTTTATAATGCAAGGGAAAGGTTGCTTCTGTCAAGACCATTCCTCGCAGCGACATGACAAAGAACTTCAGTTTCCTACACTACTTAGTGTGTAATTGTAGACATTTCGATATATTGTGGGCCCAGGTTTTGCTGCACTTAAAGGGGTTTTGCCATGAATTAAAATTGATGTGGGAAACTTGCAAACTAAATAACAAACATTGTCCCCATTCATCATTATTAAAAAGTCTGCACCATTTTTGTTTTAGCTGCTCATCTCCAGGGGATACGACCAGGGTTGAGCGCTCCTCACTCCTGGTCGCACATGCTCAGACATTACCTCTCCTCTCTGTTCAAAATCCAGGTGCTGTCACTCTACTCCTGTCCTCCTTAGTAATTAGTCAAACAGTGCAAATAAATAAAAAAAAGAAACCTCGATGAGGTCTGTGCATTGATAAAGAGAAAAAAAAAATCCACAGATTTGGTTCCTGCAGGAATTTGAACCTAGGACCCTTGTACTGTGAAGTAAAAACTTTACCTCTGAGCTACATTGTAGCTACTCACAGCTCTATACATAAACAGACTTTGACTGAAGAGAGGAAAGGCCTGGTGATGTCATCCTGATGGGTCACATGATATGCAATTCAAACAAATCACACACGCCCCCTTCTGAGCTCACAGAGCTGAAGAGCTGGATACAGGAGGTATGAAATGAGATCGCGGCAAAACCCCTTTAAAACCGGTCAAGTGATTTGTGCTACCCTATCTGAGAGCAAGATATAATAAAAGGAGACCACGTCGCTTCACTGAGGTTTTAGCAGTTTTACACTTACTCTATCGCCTCAGGCTGTGTGTGGTTCTACAGCACTGATTAGCATATTCAACTTCCAGGGAGCCATTACTCTGACAGGGCAAGATATTGTTCTTTCTAACAGGTGTATAGATAAAGCCATGCTCTTCAGTCCTCATGCAAATCTGCCATTGTTTAGTGAAGCTAATCTTGTTAGATATATTTTGCTCCGATCTCAGTCCATCAATGGGTTAACATCATTCCCTGCCCTCTTCTCTCAGCTAATCAGATAACAGACATCCCTGCTGTCAGCTAATCAGATAGCAGACGTCCATCTGGTATGCAGATAACATAGAAACCTGTGTGCACTTCAGAGCACATACAATATCTCTTATCTCATGACTGAAGTAAAATCTATTGACCAGTGTATTTAGAAAAAGTCTTCATTTAACTGTCCCTTCATGTTGAAAGCTAATCTTTGTAGTGAGAAAACCCCATTAAGGTGCATCCTTTTTGATATACAAAATTGTGGAGTTTCATTAAATAGCCACTGGGGCTTTTAAAAACATGTTTACAACATTGCATTGCTGATGAACATTGCCGGGTCTATTAAGTTCTGCCTGTATTGCAAGTATTCTAGATTTGGAATGTATGTGTTGGATTTTAACCCTTTTAGGACCCGGCGTTTTTCTTTTGTTGACACGTTCGTTTTTCCCTCGCTTTTCCAGAGCCATAACTTTTTTATTTTTCCACCTACATTGACACGAGGGCTTTTATTTTGCGGGACAAGATGTACTTTCTAATGGTGTTATTCACTATACTATAGAATATACTGGGAAGCCGTAAAAAAATTCCAAGTGGGACAAGTTGTGAAAAAAACGTATTTTCGCCATGTTTGCGGGGGTTTTGCGTCGCCAGTTTGTGCGACCAATAACTTTTTTGTACTAACACCTACGGACATCAGTGAGGGTGCATTTTTTGCGGGCTGAAGTGTACTTTTTATTGCTAGCAGTTTAGAATGGATGCGACTTTTTTGATCACTTTTATTCCATTTTTTAAGTGACATAAAATGATCAAAAAACGCAATTTTGGTGTTTGGAATTATTTTTCTTCTACGGTGTTTAGCGCACAGGAAAATTATGTTATATTATTATAGATCGGACTTTTTCGGACGCGGCGATACCAAATATGTGTAACTTTTTTATTATTTTATTGTTTTTATTTGTAAAATGGGGAAGGGGGGTGATTTGAACTTTTAATACTTTTTTTGTACTGTAAAACAATTTTTTTTTTTACTTTAACATTGAGGCCACTAATGGTACTTGACCACTAGGTGGCGCAATTGTCAATACAGTCTACAGTGTACCAAGATGGCGGTTTCCCCACTTCCTGTCTGGAAGTGAGGCAAACCAGGACATGGAAGTGACAGGAGCCTTCCCAAGGCTCCCCACTTCCATGTCTGGGTGTTGGATCGTTGCAGCTATCGTGGCACCGATCTTCATCCATTCAGACGCCGCGGCCATCTTTGCCACGGTGTCTGACGGGTTAAACAGCGCGGGCGGGCGACGCTGCCTGTTTGCGCTGTAACGGCCGGGTGTTAGCAGCGATTAGCCGCTAACACCCGGCAGCTGTGTGGGGGGGCTGCGGAGCGATCCCCCTGCAAAGCCCCTTATGGACCCTGGGAAGTACTCATACGTCCAGGGTCCTTAAGCGGTTAAAGGAACTAGCAAATGCTTACAAGTTTTGTTATGCGATGGTCTGTGATTGGATACAATGTGTTTGCATGTGAAGGGTGGAGGAACTCTCATAAGCGGACCCAACCTGGCATGGACTTGAATAAACATACCATCTAGTATTTAAAAGGAGTAACGGAACTACAAGTGCCAGCAGGCCACAACACACATACTAATTGTATGGGTGCTGATAATTACATTTGTTTAACATGTGTAGCTGTGGCATGCTGGCACTTGTAGTTTTAGGTTTTACAGCAGCTAGTAGCTATCGAACTACAAGTGCCAGTATGCCACAGCAGCACATGAGATACAGAAAGTGAGGTGAAATATTCTAAACAGAGGCACAGACAAGAAAATAAATGTAAAAGGGGTGTTAACTCTATATCTAAAACCAAACACATTTCTTATGCTGGAGTTACATTTAATAAATTGATCTGTTCCGACCCACATACAAATTCAACTTAAGAGCAAACCTACAGTCTTTATACCGGGGACTGTCTGTAGTTTCACTTTCCATTTGATTTTTTTTTTCTTTTTACTAAAAAATCCTGCTCCAAATCATATAAACCTATACATCACAGAGCTCAGCTTCTCTCCCTCTATCACACCCTGCACAAATCACTAAATAAGTTCCCTTAAAAACCGAAAAGGGAGGAATTGGTGGCCAAATCGGAAATCGATGTAACCAAATTTAGCTGCACCTGGGTTCCTTGGGTGATGTACCGATCTTCTCCAGAATTCCGGGCCCTTTTTGCTTAAGTCCCTTCATATTTCGCTCTCTTCGGTTGCTCAGGATAATTTCTGGGGCCGGCTGGAGGGAGTGGGGTGGACTAGAGCCTGGACTAAGAGTGTTTTTTTTTCTCTTCCTTCCCTCCTCTTCCTTGTTGAAAGGGGGCCTTATGAGCCTGTCTTCATATTAGTTTAGGTTAATATCCACTCCCCCTAATTTGTTGGGGTCACTTACATCTCATGTCTGTTCCACTTGCCGTAGACCGCTCATGACTTATTATTGATATGCAACTTCTGATTTACGTATCCGTTTGTATTCACGATTGGTGAGCTCTATGTTTTGTATTGCCAATTACTACATTTGTCATACGGTGTCATTTATCTTACTTCTTTGTTATTGTTATAAATTGAAAACCCAATAAACCTTTTAATGAGAAAGAAAAATAGGAATGACAATGGGAGACACTTGCACTGACTGGCAAAAGAGCAGATCCTAGGTAATACACTGGTGCAATCACATTGGCTTGTAGACTGAGAAGCAGATGGGGAGACCAAGGCTGGAGCCCAATAAGATGCACTTCATGTCTTTATGTGAACGGACACTGACAGGTCTGAAGGAAAATAAACACTAAACCCATTATACTACACTTAATTCACTTATTACACAAGTCGAGCCTGTTGTACAGTGAAACTTGGCCCTTTTTTTGGCTGGAGGCACAGTGAAGCAAATAAAAAGTCCTCCTATTTATTGCAATATAAAATGCTTGTACAATGGAAGAAATATGTATACTGAATAGAGATGCATACACAATTCATCATAACTTGTCAGAGCATTGGCCTTGGTGATATAATTATAAAGCAGTAGAAGGGATGTCTTCATTTATATACTGTATCTCCTAGATGAATGACATCTTCAAGCTGTTCTCTAGAGTTTTTAAAAAACTACAGGTTCTTGATACAGGGAAAAGTGGTCTTTTAGCTATAGGCTAAATACAGCTATACATTCATTCAGAGCTGATGTACCAGGTTAAATAAAAAAATAACAGGAATACAGTCAGTCCCCGACTAACATACGTCCCCTAGTTACAAACGGAGATTTATGGCTGACATTCAACACTGAGTCACGCCCCATGATAACCAAGTGCCAGCATGCCACAGCTGCACATGAGATAAGGAACGTTAGGTGAAATCTTCTAAAAAAGGGCACAGACAGCAAAATAAATATAAAAACTGTTCCCTGCACGATCCAAAGCTAAAAAAAAAAACTTTTGTGCTGGAGTTACATTTAATAAATCTACCTGTTACGACTTACATACAATTTCAACTTAACTAGCCTACAGTCCCTATCCCGTTTGTAACCTGGGGACTGCCTGTACAAATTACATAAGTGAGAAAAAATGAGGGACAGGTGGACAATAAAATAATGGATGGTGTGATTTTACGGCACTTCTCCTCCTTGTAACTGTTGGCAATGGGATTCATATTTCGGTAAACTGGTATTTCAATTTGGTCACAATCTTACAAAAAAGAAACGTGTAAGCCACATGTGAAAGCCTTTTAATTTATTGCTTTTTAAAAACCTGATTGATTCTTGACAGCCCCTTTATGCCTTCTCTACCCAGGTAGCTAATTATGCACTGTCATACTGTCATAGAATCATACTAATGAATCACTGATATACAAAGAGAAGGCAGCGATTTTCTGGGATGAGCCAGCAGTCATGGTAATTTAGTTCATCACATAACTAGGTCCCTGCAGAACTTGTAATTTTCTAGACGGGTAAAAAACTAGAAGGAAGTCTTCGATCTAACAACCTCTATTGCTCCAGGCAACATGGACAGATGGTTGCAGCAACTGGGAAATATTATACCCTCAGCAAATTCAACCACTAGAAAAATTGGAGCAACTTGCGGTAAAATTAGTTTGGTCTGACCATGCAAGTGCTTGCTTGTATCCACCAGTCAAGTTCATTTCTAACAGAAGTGAATGTACATGATCCCGGTCACAAATGGGGAAACGAGGACTCTAAGAGGTGGGACTCTTGTACGTACTTAATTTACAGGTCATTAAAGGGGTTTTGCCACAATCTCATTTCATACCTCCTGTATCCTGCTCTTCAGCTCTGTGTTCTCAGAAGGGGGCGTGTTTGAATTGCATATCATGTGACCCTGCAGGATGACATCACCAGGCCTTTCCTCTCTGTAGTCAAAGAAAGATCTGTTTATGTAAAGCATTGTGAATAGCTGTGAGGTAATGTTTTTGCTTTACAGCACAAGGGTCCTAGGTTCAAATCCCTGCAGGAACCAAACCTGTGGATTTTTCTCCTCTTTATCAATGCACAGACCTCACTGAGGTTTCTTTTTTATTTATTTGCACTGTTTCTCTAATTACTAAGGAGGACAGAGGACGGGAGTAGAATGACAGCACCTGGGGTTTGAACACTCAGTAGCTGCCTGAGAGGAGAGGTGATGTCTGAGCTTGTGCAACCAGAACTGAGGAGCTCACAGCCCTGGTCGTATCCCCTGGAGACGAGCTGTAAACAATGGATCATAAAGGAGCAGCTAAAACAAAAATGGTGCAGAATTTTTAATAATAATGAATGGTGAAAATGTTTGTCATTTCATTTGCAGGCGTCTCACGTCAATTTTACTTTGTGGCAAAACCCCTTTAAAGGAAATAAGGATGTCATTGGGATGTAGGAATATAGACCTAAGGCTATGCTATGAGCATATCGAGGAGACTACTATCTTGAGTCAGTGTGACGTCCCCTAGGAGATCCTCCTGATGAACCCCATAATATGGAGGGGGGAAACGCGTTGAGTATAAGGTTTGAAGTATCTTGAGATGATGTTGGATAAATGTATCTTATGTTCCCTACACGGACGATATATATAGACATTTACTCTATAATTGAAAGAGAAAAATTGCAGTGTTCATATCAGTGGACTGTGAGCCTTTGATTACTTTATATGGGACTCTACAGGAATAGCGATAACTGTGTTTGGATTTTGAATTGATGTATCTTTAAACACTGTACAGAAATATATATATGTTAATGTTTCTGGTGGTTGATAGGGACACAAAGTGATTTAATAGGGTGAGCCTACAAAGACTAGGCCGTCCTTGTCGGGACGATTACTTGGTCTATTTGAGTATAAGTGGAGGGAAAATAGATAGGGACAGTGTGTACTTGTATATATATATTGATTGAGATAGACTTGAGATACGTAATCGTATTTTTATGGGTATATATTAAAAGTTATATTTTAGAGTTTGGATTTGTTTAGGATTTTTTCAGTGACTGGTATGCTATAACTTACTATGATCGGAAAATCCTGTTCTATTTCTAACTCTTTGGTAAAATCTCTTAACTGTTCATACAAAACTGAAGAGTACATAGAGAGGTTCCCACTTCAAGTCAATGTCTCTCACTGCAAGTAAAATCTAGGTCAATCTCTACTGAATACCCTGAAACCAAAAGAGACGGGGCAGATTTACTATCAATGGTTTATTTTTAGCTTGCTTTATTTGTGATAAACTATTTTTAGTTTTGTCTTAATTATAAGGGGTAGACCGGGTTAGAAAACTCATTTTTAATTAACCCCTTAGGGAATTTTGAGTTAATAGAGTAATAGAGGGCGTCCTCTGTTCAGAATCCGCATAACTTAGAGTGGAAAACAGTTAAAAGCGCATCTCTTGCTGTGGAGGACTCGTCCTATCCTGCATTACACAAACATCTCAGTGATGTGAATGAGTATTGCTTCATTTCTCCTCTGGAGGTGCTGCAGGTAAATTGCTGTCAAGTTACCTCATTGATTACAGCTGATCACCGGGGATCCCAGCAGGACAACACTGTGTGATAAGCCTATCATCAAGAGGAAATTTGATTATCTTTAATTTGTCTCATCCCTCTACATAAATTTGGAATATCGATACACGTTCCACTCTGTGGAAGAACACCTTTGAACTTAACACACTCCGTTTAAACTAGACATCTGTTGGTTGTTCTGTAACACTAACACAAACTTAAAGGGGTTTTCTCACTACGAAGATTAGCTTTCAACATGTGAGGCCAGGTAATTGACTTTTTCTAAGTCAATTTTTCTTTTGATTTTACTTTGGTCATAAGATAAGAAAGATTTCATCAGCTCTGAGTGCACACAGGTTTCCCTGGTTACGATCATATCTTCCTTCCTGATTAGCCAGAGAGCAGGGAGTGATGTCACCATAGACAGAGCTCATGGCCAAAGAAGACTCATTATCTCTAACAAGATTAGCTTTTATTTACAGATAAACAATTGTCTTCACTTCTTGGAGAACTTGTAGTTTTGTTTACTGAAAATTAAATCTTTTACATTAAATATCTCAGCTAGTTACAGAGAAGCTAAATATGCTAATCACTGCTATAGAACCATCCACAGCCTGACAAACAGAGTGAGTGAAAAGCTGCTTGTGACTCAGCAAAACAGCATGGTGAGTAAACCCCTTTAAGCCCTTATCGACATATGATGTATGAGTACGTCCTAATGGCGTAAGGGGATTTGTAGCGCGATCTTGCTACATAGCTGTGGGGTGTTAGCTGGGGTGTTAGGTCCTCACAGGACCTTCTTCTCTGCTCTCCCCGTATCAACTCCTCACATAACCGTCTCCAAGACTTCTCTCGTGCTTCCCCCATACTCTGGAACTCACTGCCCCAACACCTCAGACTCTCCCCCACACTCACCATCCTCGAAAGCAACCTGAAAACCCATCTCTTCAGTATTGCCTATAATCAACAATAACCCTGCTGTCACTACACTATCCACAACCATGTCCGCCCCTCACCTTCTGTCTCTTCCCACCTTCCTTTTAGAGTGTAAGCCCTCACGGGCAGGGACCTCTCTCCTTCTGTACCAGTTGTTAGTTATTAATTTGTCACCTTTGTACTTGTTTGTCCTATGTTATGTATGAAACCTGAATGTACAGCGCTGTGGAACCAAGGGCGCTCAAAAACAAATAATAATAATAATAATAATTGCAGCTAACACTCTGCGGTTACAGCACGGGATGTTGCCGGCACAATCCCCCACTGTTGAACTCCTTAAATGCTGCAGCAAAGATGGCTGCGGCATCTAAATCAATGAGAAACAGTACCGTGCACCGTTCCTCACTTGGATCGGGGTGCCAGCGGTGAAATTGCGGGCTCCCAATCTGTTAACATGGCAGCTGAAAGTCTTGTGAAGGCCTCCATCGCCAAAAAGTTTTCTATTTTAAAGGAAGTAGTAAAACACAAAGTACGTCAGAAAACTGCCGCTGCCCAATTCATACAGGTCGCCCAAAAAATGGAGATCTAGGAGGTTGTTGTTGGCAACTGTATGTCAACAGGGAAAGACTGCCGAGGTGCAGCTCTCCAGTTAGGCAATATCTACACTGCAGTGGACAAAAATGAGCTGAAAACCAAATCCTAAAAACGTTCATAAAACAGAGTTTTGTGTCCACTGCCTGTCAAAAGCTGGCAAGTTTTTTTGGTGTGTTTTTTGCACATTTTTGGTGCGGTTTCTTTGCGGAAATGCACAGCAATAGATTTGCTGTGTATTTCTGCATAGAACACAAAAAAGCGCAAAAAAAACGTCCGGGCTTTACATAGACTACAATAGTAAATTTTCTGCCCTGCACTGACGTTTTTTGCAACAGGTTTCAGAAAAACGACCAGCAAATAAAAGAAGCAGAATAAACACGTTCTGCGGAGACAACAGGACGTTTTTACTATAGAAGTCTATGGGACCTCTGTTTCAGCGTTTTTATAAAATAAAAAATTCTTGAAAAACCTGACATTTTTGTGTGCAGTGGAGACGGAGCCTTATGGAAACCAAAAATCAAGCTGTGCAGCTATTTCTGTACCAACTCTCTTTTCCATTAGAAAGCAGGAGCTGGTAACCTTACCAAGCAGTAGGGGGACCCCAACACATGGACCCACTTTTATCAAACATGTATAGCATCTCTTGTGGATATGCCATTAATGTCTTAGATAGGGATAACCAATTGATTTAACAAAAATGATACCATAAATTTAGATTTCACACATGCAAGTAGTAGAAAATTGCAAAGCACTACCTGCATAGAACCTTTTGAAGGATTTTAGTACTATTTACGCCAGGTTTATGGCATTCCAAAATCAGAATTTTTTTGTTTTTATGATGCTCTTGCAATATTTGGTCAAGTGGGTGGGGCTTAACAGGAGGATTGGTCCTCCCACTGTCCAACATATTTACTGTAATGTGCACAAGAAAGTAGCACAAACTATAAAGGAATGCTACACTGGCCTATATCTGGAGTAGATTTCTGTGTGTGATACATGGAAAATAGAAGCGGTATCAAATATATTAAGAACCCAGAAATGCTGGTCCTAATGAATTCCTCACTTATTTTGATACAAATTAAAAAAGTTACATAATAAAGACATCAAAGTCACTCAAGACTTTGTATAAAAGAATAAAAATGGCTGTAAAATTAGTGTAGCAAAATCCCTCTAGCATCTAATTTAAGCTCCGTACGGACTAAAAAAATGATAGAAGAGCTCTTATGCTCATCTTTAAAGGGGTCCTCCAGAATATAAGTGTTTATCTTCCAGGAACCTGCCCCTTTAAAACAGGCAACATAGATTGTCCAAGATGGGCGGTTATGAATAGTAGGAATTTCCAGACAGGCCATTAATGTTCTGGAGAATCTCTCAACACCCTAATTACCTTCGATACAGCATCAAGGTTTATGTGCACAGTGGTATAAATCAGGGGGGTGGGAAACCCTCTGGATATTTATAACTTCATTCGAGGACCATACAAAAATATCAGCTAAAAATTAACCTGCTTTGTTTGGTCAACATTTCATTAACTTACACCTAATTTGACGGCGGGAACTGCTCGTCTCCCTGATCAGATGCACTCTGCTGAACGGACAAGCACATTAACACCTGATCTTGTCCATGTAGTTTCCCCTCTACAGCACATTGGGGGAGAAAAGGAATGGACGAGAGTTGTAACTGAAGTGCCGGATATCCCCATAGTGCAATGCACTTAAATTGGTTTCCCCCATACTATGTCCATGCCTCTTGAAATGTGCATCAGTGAATCAAGGTAGAAACTGCAAGGACCACAGTTGGCCCTCAAGTCCTAGATACTCCTCCTTCCCCAAGTTTAGATGCAATGCACCCGAGTCTCCATTCATCGTGCAATGATGTCCATGGCCTTTCTAGTCTTCAAATACAGTACCATATCAGGGCAGAAATGGCATGGGCTAAAGCTGTTACTGATGCGCTCAATATCTCTGAGCAAGCAAGGAGCTTCGGAGACCTGTTTACACGGCCGGTATTTGCTCTGTTTTGGGGCCGTGTACACGGCCGCAAGGGGACGGCTTCTGTTCGTGGTTTGCGGAGAAAAGCCCTTCCCCTTGATCTGTTCATGTGCCGCCTGAAAACTGGGCGGAAGAATGAACATGTTCTAAAAGACTGTCCAGCGGAAAATCCGTGCAGTGGGGACCGTTGCACGGATTTTCCATAACAGCCGGTTTACAGACGGCTTTCAAAACCGGCCGTGGGGACATGCCCTTCGAGCGAGGTCTGCTACTGTGCATGCACTTGTCTTCGAAGGTCCTGGCACCTGTCTGGGACATTGAGTGCAGGGCCAGACTAAATGATTTTATGGGCCGCATATGTTCCAAGGACCAGAAATTCCCCACCACTGGTATAAATGGTAATTTACAACAAAAGCTGAATGAATGCCAAAAGCTACCCAGACTTTATCACACACACAAAAAAAATCTCTGTGATATCCCTGTTTATAAGAATGCGCTGAATAGCTTGGAGATTTCAGTAAAATTGCTCTAGTCAACGGAGTTTCAAGCATATTCTTCTTTTATTTGCTACTTACTGTGATTTCTTTGGGAGTTTTAAGGGCAGAAGCTACGTTTTTAACTCTACACAATACCATAAAACCAATTTTCAAATCTCTTGAAAATCCTTATTAAATATTTGATTACATTATAAGAATTGGCCACAAACGGTAGACAAGATTAAAAAAAAAATCAATTGAATCTGCCAATTATGGGATCTAATGTCCCTGGGGGCCTCCTAACATCATCGTTTTTACAACTGCCCAATCCTTTCTCCCTTTCTCCATTCAGAACAGATACATGCATGTGCATTGCTTAGCTGACTGTGCAAGTGCATAAGGTAATCAGGAGAGATGGCGGTCAGTATTTTCTTTTGTTTTGCTTTTATTTACAGGTGAAACACATAAAATGCTAAAACAAAGTAATAATAATTGTAGTTGTAGCCATAGTCTAAAACTGCAGCAACTAAAAACTTTCAACTAATCAGATTGTTTTTTAAACATCATCTAACCTACACTTACAGGAAAAATAGACCTGGTTAGAACAGACATTTATCTATATCGGTTTTTCCACGTAAAGTTCCTAAAGTCAAACTACTCTAAACAAGATGCGTCAGAATTCTGCTCCAAATAGTACCAACAATGTAGTATATGGTACATGGGGTGTGCTAAATTTATTGTGCGTTTTAAAAAAATTTTGTATCACAAGGCATTATGGGAAAGGAGCGGAGAAGCTCAAGTGCCTTCTATAGGATGTAACAAATCCTCAATTCACTTTTGACCCACTGGGTTTTGAGAAAGCAAAAAGGATATTTACCCAAGCCAGTATCTCTCATCTGCATAGAGCTGTTTCGGGATGTTTGTCCCTCATCAGTGCAGAGCAGAGTGATACTGCCTGGCTGTCTGGGAGGCAATGAGTGGCTCAGAAAAGGGAACATTTCTCCTTGAGGTAAGGAGAGCACCAAATGGTGTGTAGAGTCCGAATTGCATTTTGGTCTCTCTTGACCATTTTTGAAAAATGTCTAGAAAAAGGGCATAAGGAAACAGTCATAATATCAGCCAAATTTATTAACACCTCAGGTATAAATATGGGTACAATGGGCTGGCGTAAGAAAAGGCTCTGACATGTCTGTCGAGCTGCTCCAAATTTATTAAACAGTGTGTACCAATGTGATGAATTTGGCACAGTTTCTGCCTGCCTAGTTTCATGCTATCGGACTTTATAACAATATAAATAATTTGTCCAGTTACGTTTAAAGTGATGCTGGCGAGGTAATCCTTGCATAAATAATGCATGACACTAACTATAATTATGTATAGCTTCATAATGACACATAATTCAAAATTCACAGCAAAGCTATCAAGCAGAGAGGAAAATGTCAGCAAAGGTCAACTCCCTACAACCCATACTGACCCTCCTTAAAATTAACCTTTTACAAGTCTGTTTTGTACATAGATCTATGTATCAATACATCTTACTAGTTCTAGATATACTCAAACGTACATATATACACAAATATATAAAAATGGGAATATACACAACTTTAATGGCTTTGTACATATATATAATATTAATATATAAATATATATCTATATATATATATATATATATAAACACACACACACACACACACACACTAATATAATATACATATTATATAAATGTTATTACATATATCTTTCTACTATACTATATATATAATAAATAATTATATAAAATATATATATAATATATATGTATATATATATATATATACACACACACACAAACACACACACACACACACATACATAAACATATAAAAATATAAACCTTATATGTGTATACATAGTTTAATCTGATCGCAGGGAGAGGCTTCCTCAGCCCTCATTCACTTATTTATACCAACATGCGAAATTATCTCCAAAATCGATTTTTATAATGAAATTGCTCAAGACCAGCTGATTTTATTTATGATAAGTGACACTCCTCCTTTATGGAGAACACTCATTTAAACATATCTTCTGCCTCTCCAATCTGTTGTAATTAGGCCGAGTGAGGACTGCCAATGGGAATGTCAGGGTCACACACAGCCAAAGCATCTGCCCTGCCCCCAGACCACACTAGATAATGCTCCCTGAAATTAATTATGAGCCCCTCCACCCCCCCCCCCCCCCTCCATTGTGCCTCCTGAAGATATTTATGACCATTGAGCAGATGGATGCACCAGCAGAAGGAAAGTGAAAGGGTGAAAGGCGACAGCAGGCTTCTTTTTTTTTTTCTTTAAATATAGAGTCCAGACAGCAGTACTGACCTGATGACAGGCCTTGGCCAAGTTCACACTGTATAGTTTTTGTGCATTTTTTCCCAACCAATATCAGTACTAAACTGAAATGAAACACAAAAATCAATAGAAATGCCACAGTAAGAGAGCGTGTAAAGAAGAAATGCTCGGTCTGCCTGGAAACATTTCCCACAGAGAGGAGGTTTGACTTTCAGACTGGTTTTGGTAAAAGGTGACAGCCTTCAATGGCGCTGCTCCATGCATCCAGGATGGAAAGCCCCATTTAATGTAACGGTTGTATTCACACAGTGAATGAATTACAAATAAATAAGAAAATGAGGATTTTACAACCATCTGGATGTTTCTATTATAACTGGGATTCACAGAGCAGGAGAAGGGTTCAAGTTTTTATCAAAATCAATATGACGTTCTCCTAAAGCCACACAGGTACCCAAATGCAAGGCAACCAATGTCAGATGATGAGGCCGATGATGGAATTGTGTTCAAAGGTAGAACAATGAGTCTATGCAAGAATATATTACTTATCCGTGGTTCCACTTGATATTCTAAATTACTAGGCCCAGACGGTGGTGGTTCTTTTTTCATCCACCACTTTATAGTTTGGGACAAATCGTAATGACAAAAGATTTGGAATAGGTTTCCCTGCTTTCCAATGACATGATTGTAAGGCCTCGTTCACACGGCTTATTTGGGTGCGGATTGCAGCCGTACTGCGCGCCTTATTTGCGCTGCAATACGGCTGGAATACGTCCCAGTCATTACGGTAATCCACAGTTCTCATAGAGAACTATGGGTTACGTCTCTTCTCCCCGCTCGGCAAATCCGCCGTGGGGGGAGAAAGTGACATGCACATTATTTACGGCGTGTACGCGCTGTGAATAATGAGTGTATGGGGCCGGCGCGCTGCTGGCCCCCCGCCCCCGCTGCACGGCAGCTGGTGTAATTGCGGGGCGAAATCCGTCCCCGCAATTACGTCGGCAATAAGCCGTGTGAACATTGCCCAAGGTGGCCATGTATTATTAATTTCAGACGTTTACTTTCTGAATAACATATCATGGAGAGTCAAGTCAGGTAGTTATTTTAGACAAAAAGGACATAAGTTAAAACGCCAAAATCAGTAATCATTTGTTGCCTTCGTCTGTTGCCTGGACAGGACTTCTATTGATAGGTTGCAGATGTTGTTGCCATAATCAATTTTCTAAGCATTTCATCAAACAACAAAAAAAATCCAACGTAAGTGACCAACTCTTGTACAGATATCCACCTTCAATCAGTGTCTGTCACAAAAATGGTCAAACAGTTGGTAGACCATCTTTAGTGTATGGTCAGCTTTAAAAGGGTTGTCTCACCATGCTGTTTTACAGAGCAGCCAGCTTTAGACACTTCCTGGTCAGGCTGTTAGTGGGTCTATAGCAGTGATCGACATATCAGCTCTGCTATTCCTACCTATTACTTTTAGGCTATGTTCACACGGCTTATTTTGGGACGGATTTTGTACCGTATTTTGCGCCGTACTGCGCGAAATACAGGCTGAAATCCGCCCCAGTCATTATGGTAATCCACAGTTCTCATAGAGAACTATTGATTCCGTCTCCTCTCCCCGCTCGCCGTATTTCGCGAGCAGGGAGAAAGTGACATGTCAATTATTCACGGCGGGGCCGGCGAGCTGCTAACCCCCGCCCCGCCGCACGGCACACAGCGTAATTGCAGGCGAAATCCGTCCCCGCAATTACGCGATGGATAAGCCGTGTGAACATGGCCTTACAGTGACATGACGGCAGGAGATTAGTAAAGTATACAAGACGACAGTGCTCTAAAAAGAGTGAAGGTTATGCATTCAGTTAGGTTAAGCAAACTCCGTTGCTAGAGATAAGACTTTGCAGGGATTGACTCGTGATGATCGAACAAACGGTAGCTTGAAGCAATGAGAGATAAGAGAGACTAGGGAGAGGTGGTCGGTAACCAGAGAAACTTGTGTACTCTAAGAGGGCATAAAATCTTTTTTATCTTTTAAACAAAGCAAAAACCAAAACAGCAATGTATTTAGTAATAGCTTTCCTTTCCCTACATGTTAAGAGCTAATCTTTGTGGTGGGGATGGTTTTCACATCTCAGACAATTATGGCATAACCACAAGAAACAGAACTGCACCTTGTTGGTCAACCAACTTTTCCATGGATATGTCTCTTCAGTTGGTGTCTGTAATGAAAATGGTCCATCAGACAATCTCCAGTGTATAACCAGCTTAAAGGGAACCTGTCACACAGTTTATGCCCCTCTTGCTGATGACAGCACTAGTTAGTGTCAGACCTGCTGTTTCCAGCGCTGTGTCCCTTATTCTGTAAGATGCAGACGTTTTAGAGCATTTACCCCTCAAATCTTATTCATGAGCAGGTGTTAGCCCCGCCCACTGACCGCTATTCACATGTTTCTACCTATCCAAAGTAATAGGTTTATCAGTTGAGGTGGGCGGAGCTAGCCTCCGATTGGCCGGGTTTGAAAAAAAACTGACTCTGAATGACTCTTCGAATGACTCTTCTGGCTGAAAACTGCAGATTTGAGCATTAAATACACGAAAACTACAGCATCTTACAGAATAAGGGACACAGCGCTGGGAACAGCATGTCTGACACTAGCTTGTGCTGCCCTCAGCAAGGGGGGCATAACCTATGTGACAGGTCCTCTTTAAAGGATTTTTTATTCTCATGTCAGACGTTTATGACATAGTCGCCTCTATTTTGAGATTGGGTCTCAGAACTTCTCCGTGTAGAACAGACAGGTGGCCCTGCGTGCATGGTTCTCTCAGTTCTAGAGGAGTTCTGAGTACGGCTGAATGAGTTTGGAAGCCTATCCTAAAGATAGGTGTGGATCCTAGAGGTGGAACCTGCACCCATCACATATTTCTAGCATATCCTGTACACATGCCATAATTATCTGAGATGGGAACAGCCCTTTAATTCTACAACACTTGTGTCATAAGTCTACAGTGGATGGCATGTAGGTCTGAATAAACCTGTTGTGTTTTGAGGGTTTTACATGTGGTAGTAATTTTCTCTAGAAGCATTTCTTAACTTTGGAAAGTTATTTTTTTTTTTTTTTTTGCAATACTGATCTAGCAAAGCTCAAATGCTAGAGATCAACAAGGTCTTATTCTAATCTTGGCTCTCACTTTTAGGATCAAATTAGTGTAGTGTTCCACTGGTAATAAACTGTATCACTTCATCTGACAAGAAAAATGGAGGCAAAACAGCTTTACTGAAGGCACAGAGTTAATAAACATGACATGCTGTTTTTTCCTTCAACAAAGGACATCAGGTCCACATAATTTGTGCCTAAAGCAATATCTACACAGCATGCAAAAACGATTGTATTTTCGGCGATTTTAGGATTCTAAAACCGCTGAAAATCATTTTGCATGCCCATAGACTTTAAGAGAAAAAACGACCAGTAGTCTACAAAGGTTTTATTTCCGATCGTTTTCTGGCGCTGGCGGTTTTAGGAACATGTTGTAAAAACGGCTGGCACCTGGCGTCTTTTCATCGGTTTCCCATACATGCAATTGTACGGCCGATGGAAAAAAAGCTAAAACCGGACTGCAGTTTTTGCGCAAAATGTGACAAAAACCGTGGCCAAGCATCGGAAAAAAAACGGTCGGCTATTAGACGGTTTTTGTCAGATGCTGTACGGATCCAGCCTAACCAGATGTGCTCTAATGTCACCATGGCCGCCCTCTAACTACTGTGTATTTCCATTCTTTTACTGAAGACTTGTAAAAAATGAGGCTGCCCATATTGGACGTGTGTGTTCAAAACACAGTAGGCTATACACACATTTTCACAGACGTACTACAGTCCACAATATACAAATCATAGCAAAAAAAGGTTTAGGACTTTGTTCACACCAATGGTGGGTTCATTCATGGTTTTCATAATTTTTTACAACAAGAAAAACACAGCATGCAGATCCATTCTTATCTTAAAAAAAAAAAAAAAAAAATTACAGAAACTCCAAGAGACCTTCACTAACCTCAATGGAGTGCGTTGTGACCGGCTATGTTAGAGGACAGATCGTCACACCACTATAAACCCTGAACCCAAATTCATCAATAATACATTATAGGAGGTAAATACGTCTGCTTTTAGACATACAATATCCTGTCATTGTTAGTCTATCTGGGTATAGTATCTTACAAGAAACATAGCATATTATCTATTTATTTTGCTCTCTGAGCACATTTTGCTTCTAAATATTTATTCATACTATCATTTATTTTTGTTGCACGTTTGCATTTTATTAGATGTATTTATGTATTGAATATTCATTTGTACTTTATTGTAGCAAATTATAGATTTTGCTGTGTGCACTAGGCATTTGGGGCGACATGTATGAATTCCAATGCGTACTTTTGTTGTACTTGGCGCCGACACTCCAGTTCTAAATAGAGATAGAAAAGTGTAGAATATGACAGATTTGTGGCGCATTACATAGAGCTTAATGCGCCAAACTTAGTATGGGCATAGAGCTTAATGCGCCAAACTTGGCGCACTAAGCTCTATGTAATGCGCCAAAAATCTGTCATATTCTACACTCTTCTATCTCTATTTAGAACTTTGATGTCGGCGCCAAGTAAAAAAAAAAGTATGCATTTGAATTCATACATGTCGCCCTCTTAATGTTTCAATGAGATTCTGAGTGTGTAGAATACGACAGATTTTAGGCGCATTACATAGAGCTTAATGCGCCAAGTTTGGTGCTTTACACTCTATGCCCATACAAAGTTTGGCGCATTAAGCTCTATGTAATGCGCCAAAAATCTTCATACTGTCATATTCTACACTCTTCTATATCTATTTAGAACTGGAGTGTCGGCGCCAAGTACAAAAAAAAATACGCATTCGAATTCATACATGTCGCTCTTGTTGTTCATTTTGCTAAATATTTAGAGGATATATACGTTTTACCTATATGTAGTATAGTATGTGTAAAAGTAGACTATAGCAATGGTATTTATACATGTATGTATTTATTACTTTTTCCCAGAGGGCTGCTTAAACCTCTTCACATTTTTTGAGTCATATTTAGTGTTTTTAGTTCAACTATTTTATGCAATGTAGCATATTTCAATAAAGTTTTTTGCCATTTTAAATTTTAGTGGTTGCGGTGATCTTGTTAAAGTATTAATGTTCGGTTGATCCAGCTGAATTTAGTTTGCATTTGTTGTTTTTGACATACAAGTGAAGGCCATACAGGAGCACTTATGTTTTGGGAACAATGAAAATATTTCACATTATGGCAGTGAATATTTAATATACAGCAACACAAACCATTCAGTGTAGAAAAATACAAAATTATTGCATGAAATCATATAAGCCAGAAACTAATGACACGACTTTTAATTGCTTTACATCTTAAAACAGGTGCCTCAACTACACTGGCTTCCACCACACACAGTTCGGAAGTGAGATCACTACTCTTAAAATATAGTAGTACCAGTCCATAGCTATCCATTCATGACATTTCACTGGACGTATATCCATGTCAGTGCAGAATAGTCTGTTACAAATAAGCTAAAAATGATTACCTTGACGTGAACATAGCAGAAGTCAAATTAATTGCAAAAGTTACAGACCATTCCTACCACCATGAAAGATATCTGGGTTCATTACACCCATCACTCCTGGAACCAACAAAAGTCTGTTCACTGATTCTAGACAATCTAATCAATCTCAATAACATGTCGTAAGTCTTAGGGTGTTTTCACACAGTGCGGTTTTTTGGATGCATTTTTTGTGCAGGAAGGCACAACAGTTAATGCTATACATTGCTGCACAAAAAACGCATCCAAAAAAAACCGCATAAAAACCGCACTGTGTGAAAGCACCCTTACAAGTGAATATCCTCGGTACCATATATAGAACAAATACAACCAATCATATAACTCCTTACACAGAAGAATATTTTCCTCTAGAAGTTATATTTGACTCAGTAACTACCTGCCGCAAGTACCTTTGCATTCCTAAAAATGCTGCTAGTGCTCAAACAGTTAACCCGGTGCCACATTATGTTCCTTTCACTAACACAATTGTCTATCGAATGTCAGCGGCTACACTAGAAAGAACAAGAAGTCCATAGAACTTACCCAATAGTTTTCACCATGACTTGGTGGGGAGCGGTGTTCGTATCTTTAGCTGTTTGCACAACAATAAAAGCAGGCTTGATCAAAAGTTTCCACAAAACCCAAAAAACTCCAGCGTATCAAGACCGTTGATACCGAGACAGACGAACATTGGCTTTGGACTTGGGTTTTGGCTGGGGATGCTGAATATTCCGCGTCTATCTATAACTTGCCAGTGATTTGGTTTCACATACCAGTGTAGTTCTGAAGACAGATGCCTTTGCAGGGCTGACCAATCCACGCTCCTGCCTCTACATTCCCCTCGCCTCCCTCCCCCACTTCTCCAGGATATCTAGCTAAATAATCGTTCAGCTGTCTCCAGCCTATCTTACGGGATGAAAGAGGAGCTTTCCCTGATTGTCAGAGGGAGACCTGGAAAAGGAAAACAAGCCCTTTCTCTCCATTTGTGAGGACACAAGACAGTCATTTACTAAGAGCTGGGCTTTGTGCATTCCTATGGACTGCAGGTTACCAGGCATGATGGCTGCCTCTGCCTGCAAGTCCAATAAAGACCTAGTGAAACTAAGCAATGGCACAGGAATGCCAATAAATCTAGAGGAAGCTTTTATGTGCTTGATTAAGAAGTGTTGCTCTACACTTACCAACTTAAGGTTAATCAGAATAAACAAGCCTTGTCAAGATGATCTTCTTACTCGTTTTTTTCCCTTTTTGTTTGGCTGATGAACACATGCACTTTCCAAGCATTGTTCATGGGAAAAACTGGGAAAAAACATGGGAGTAACTGGGAAAACTACTTCCACTACTATATATTAATTATTATTCCACTAAAAAATTTATTTTCTGTTTGGGATTAATTTAAACACAATTTCTCATCCTCACCATCCACCCACAATATAGACAGTGTCTTCCTGGCAGGCTTCCTAAGGACCATGACTAGATCTGCAGGGTGCTGTATGCGGACTATCCCCTCCGCTGTTTAACTAATACCCCTACTTCTTCATAACACATCATCCAGCATATATATGATTATGATGATATATATATATATATATATATATATATATATATATATATATATCTCCAAGGAAAATTCGCAGCACTCCTGGTTCAAAAAGATGTAAAGAACTTTATTCCAACATGTCCAAAGGCCTTTGGACATGTTGGAATAAAGTTCTTTGCATCTTTTTGAACCAGGAGTGCTGCGAATCTTCCTTGGATATTAATTAGGACTGGTAACTACTGTCCCAATTGTCGCTGGCACCCACAATTGCTAATTTTTTTTATAGAGTGCTGCCTATTTTTCTGCCTATGTATATATATATATATATACACACACACACACACATACACACAACATACATACATCATACGTACATATACATACACACACACACACATATATACACAAAGCACTGCATGTATCATAACACGTTTGTGGAGGAAGCGGAGGTGTCATAATCTGGATAAAACAAGCCACAAGGTCACACAGACTTTTGCAGCACAACAGCTCCAGTTTCCAAATTTCAATCATCCAGTGACTTGCAGCCAACTTTGTTACCCTGTATCTTTCTTGTTGATAAAAGACAATCACATCAAAATGCCATTACATTCGTAGGTCTGTAGATACTACACTATGTGTTCTTATGGACTACAACTGTTACAAGACATAGGTTGATAGGTCTTATGTAAGTCATGTAATAGTTCAAACACAACAGTCAATACAGTAAAAGGTCATTTTTGGCCGCCAATTAATTAGAATGAATAGTCGCGCACCACAAATGTAATAGGGAAGAATTGGGTGCTCAGCTCTTACTGCACATCAGACGTCTCGTCCGTTTCTCCTACAGCCTCGGCCAGCATTCGCTTTAGTCCACCTTGTGGGGACTCATTCTCCTTACCTCCAGTGGAGATCTTTTTCTACTATTCAGTGCGCATACTGGACCCTCATTACCCTATTATATTTGTCCTAATACAATTTATCTCCCTGCCTGATGTCACTTGATAAAGGCACTATCCGAAACGTTGTACTGTATACCGACATCAATGATTCCCTTGGCTTTTAGCTATCATTTATGTAAAAGCACTTGTTCAGTATGTTTGTCTGATACAAATGTAGCCTATCTACTATATTTAGTACGTTATTCTGCCCAGTGTCAATAAATCTTTATACTATTTGCATCATCTACTTAGTGTGCCGTTGTTTATAACTCTCTGATTTTTGGCCGCCAAGGCCACAGTGTTTGAATTTTTTATCTCACCATTGTGGAAGAATTCACTTATTTTTGCATCAACATAGCTGCAGTGGGGAAAATAAGTATTTGATACACTGGCGATTTTGCAAGTTTTCACACCTACAAAGAACGGAGAGATCTGTGATTCTTATTGTAGGTACACTTCAACTTTGGGAGACAGAATCTAAAAAAAAAATCTAGAAAAATCACATTGTATGATTTTCAAATAATTAATTTGCCTTTTATTGGATGAAATAAGTATTTGATACAATAGAAAAACAGAACTTAAAATTGGGAACAGAAACCTTCGTTTGCAATTACCAAGATCAGACATTTCTTGTAGTTCCTGACCAAGTTTGCACACACTGCAGCAGGGATTTTGGACCACTCCTCCATACAGATCTTCTCCAGATCTTTCAGGTTTCGGGTGGTCGCTGGACTACATTGGAGTTTCAGCATTCTTCAAAGATTTTCGATTGGGCTCAGGTCTGGAGACTGGCGAGGCCACCCCAGCACCTTGAACTACTTCTTACAGAGCCACGCCTTAGTTGCCCTGATTGTGTGTTTCAGGTCATTGTCCTGCTTAAAGACCCAGCCACGACCCATCTTCAATACTCTTACTGAGGGAAGGAGGTTGTTGGCCAAAATCATGCGATATATGGCCTCATCCACCCTCCCTTCAATACCATGCAGTTGTCATGTACCCTTTGCAGAAAAGCACCCCCAAAGTTTGATGTTTCCACCCCCAAGCTTCATGGTTGGGACGGCGTTCTTGGGGTTGTACTCAACCTTCTTCTTCCTCCAAACACGATGAGTGGAGTTGATATCAAAAAGTTCTATTTCTGTCTCATCTGACCACATGACCTTCTCCCATGTCTCCTCTGGATCATCCAGATGTTCATTGGCAAACTTCAAACGGGCCTGGGCATGTGCTGGCGTGAGCAGGGGGGACCTTGCTTGCACTGCAGGATCTTGATCTATGACAGCATAGTGCGTTACTATGTTAATCTTTGATACTGTGGACCCAGCTTTATTCAGTTCATTGACCAGGTCCTCCCATGTAGTTCTGGGCGGATTCCTGGCCTTTTTCAGAATCATCCCTACTCCACGAGGTAAGATCTTGCATACAGCTCCAAAATGAGAAAGATTAACACTCATCTTGTGTTTCTTCAATTTTCTAATAATTGCGCCAACAGTTGTTGCCTTCTCACAGGCTGCTTGCCTATGGTCCTGTAGCCCATCCCAGACTTGTGCAGGTCTACAATTTTGTCCCTGGTTTCATTGGACAGCATTTTGGTCTTGACCATGGTGGAGAGGTTGAAGTGTGATGGATTGTGCGGACAGGTGTCTTTTATACAGATAAGTTCAAACAGGTGTAATACAGGTAATGATTGCAGAGTAGGAGGGCTTCTTAAAGAAAAACTAACAGCTTTGTGAGAGCCAGAATTCTTGCTAGTTGGTTGGTGATCAAATACTTATTTTATGCAATAAAATGCAAATTAATTATTTAAAAATCATACAATGCGATTTTCTGGAAGGTGGTGGTGCTACCACAGTAAGTAATGCCTTAGAAGGGCATCTATGCCAAGTTACTGTTGGTAGGTGCCTGTGTAGCTGATGGAAATCGTGACCATCTATTGCTAAAAAGTACACATCGGAAATCCCATCATTCTAAGTATCAGGCTAGGACCACACAAGGTCATTGCAGCGCACTGGTGTATACCATTATTTTAGTAAAAACCTAAATTAATGTGAAAATTCAAGAAATATGTAAACTTTTTCTCTATATCCATCCTGTCTTTTAGTTAAGAGCATTGAGCCAACACATTGCAACCATAGTGTGCTGACCCAGCCACAGTGATGTCCGTTTATTCAACTTAGAATTGAGCTTGCATAACACAGAAGTCTGGCCATTCATACCTTTCAAAGGATTACCTCACTTTTAGGCCAACCTACATTTTCAATGGGGTTACTACTTTTGTAGAATCAAACCATGTCTGTATCCGTGCAATTCGCTAGAACTAAATGGACATAAGACGCTGATAAAACGTTGCACTTTTCTATCAATGTTGCCCCTTTGTTCCAATGGTCGGTGGGAGCTGATAACATATCCTAGAAATAAAATAACCAATAATTGTGATGAAAAAACCCATTAAATTTACTTTTTGTAGATAACTTTCATACAATGGTGTTTCCTATAATGACAGGAACATGTATAAGAGTCAGAACGGTGGCGTTCAGGCTGCTAGAACCACTACTGCTCAAGAGAACGTGTGTCCCGAATTCCCATATTTTAATGGAGTACCATGTGCCCACATACACTTCTCCTACACCATAAGACTGTGGAAGATAGCTCATTGCTTGGGACTTGGGCCCCTGTTCTTGTGACTGGTAAGAGCTACAATTGGTCATACTCCCATTGACATCTAAGATCTATTCAACCGGTAAATTATATTCTGCCATTATGGAAAACTCCTTTTAAATAGCAGACATGTTTAAACAGCAAGACTTGGAATCCTACTATGGCTCTGGTCAATACATACATGTAATAATAACATTAATACAATAATGTCTCAGGATGTTTGCTTCCAATATATTATGAGCACCCTTCATGTTATGACTGTTTTTTCTAATGCCTTGTGATGTTTCCAACTATGCTTAGGTTACTGCTTTTGGTGATATAATACATGTTCTTCTGCATCACTTACAATTGCTCAGCAGCTGACAATATAATCTCTCTGCCGCCCCGGCAATACATTCCTATAAACTCCCTCGATCCTCTGTCTGTCCCAGTGAATGTGCAAAGATAACAAATGCCTTCATTTCATTTAATTGTAGTTAGCCAATATATTTGCAATGTAGCCTGGAGCCAAGCAAAATCTGCACAAACTTGAAATGCGCAGTTTTTAATAATGCTGTAACCCAAGCCAATAATGTATAAAAAAAAAAATTGTATAAATATTATAGGAATTGATATTAAAAAATAAACATTTGAGTAACATCTAGCATTTTCCGGTAGGCTATGAAAATGAATTCAACCAAGGAGCATCATCATCTTTCTATAATAAAACAGTCAGTCAGACACATGACGGGAAGAAAAAAGTGGTTTCCTGAATTGCATAAATCTTCCAGCCTCTTGTACTAAAGCAAAATGCATTGCCTACAGGCCGTGATTCATAACATTACATGTATCATTAAATAAAGATTTTCTTGTACTAAATGGAATGGACGAAAAATAAAGAAATACCTGTCAGAAAATAAAATTATCTAAAAAATATATCAATCCGTTTCTTAAAATCAGCAAATCGTTTCCTATTAATTCTCTCTGTTACATGCATCACTTTCTTGCCATTTATTAAAAGCATGATTATCATAAGAAAATAAATGACAGGACTGGTAGACTGGAAGATGCTAAGACTCACAGAGTTTCAACAATTGACAAACTAGGAATCTTTTAGATGGCTTACAGTAAGGCCATGTTCACACGGCTTAAAATGGGCCGTATTTTGGTCCATAATTACGCGCCGAAGTGCGCAAATTACGGGCTGAAAACGGCCCAGTTATTACGGTAATTCACAGATCTCATAGAGAACTATGGATTACGTCTCCTCTCCTTGCTCGGCGAATCCGCCGGGCGGGGAGATGTGACATGTGAATTACTGGTAATGCAAGTCTATGAGCCGGCGAGGTGCCCCCCGCTCACTCCCCCGCTCCCGCCCCCATCCACATGGCGTAATTGCGGGGCGTAATTACGTCCCGCAGCTAAGCCGTGTGAACATAGCCTAAGAGAAAAAATTGTTCCCAGTAAAACGTAATAAACTTTTATTGATATACATTAAAAATTCTCCCAAAATCCTTGACTAAATAGTACAACTATGCCAGATGACTTCTATTGAATCACCAAATATTATGATATATCATTAGTGAGACAACAAGGTATGGAGCCACATACAAATTATATCACAGGTACATCAATGCCCTACCTCACAATACCAGGAAATTATTGAACAGTATTATTATGTAGATGCCAAACCCAGTAGGATACACTCATGGTTCTGAAGTCTCTTGAACAGGGCCAATTCATGCAGTGTGTACTTGAAAGCTGTATAGGGATACAATAGTCCATAGGCCAATATATACTACTATAATCTTATTACAGTTCACTAAGGACGCGTCTCCTAGCTGTGTCTGAGCCCGGGACGCATTATGCCGCGGTCCTGTGGCTTCCTGTGTCTCTTATACATACAGCCGACGCTGTGAGTCCCGCGACCGGGATAGTGAGACGCGATGGGACACAAGTTATGGTAAGTCTTTAGGCTCACCAAATTAAGCACTTTCTTGAAATAATCATGGGGTGCCCTTGTCTTACATTACTTTGTAGTGACATCTTTTTTCTCTTGCCTTCTAGTTTGGTGTAAACCAGACTTTGATCAATTGTCATTACAGTGCCCTAATCATCTCCATACTGAGGTACTGATTACATCTAAGGGGGCCGATCGAAATGTGCTGCATGTTGGGACGGGACCAATATGGACTGATAGGGACCTGTAAGGGACAGGTTCCAGACAGGGACACCCTTATTAGGGCAATTATCCTGTATTTTCTTGTTAGGTTAGGGATCAGTTTTTTGGATTTTTAGGCCCTATTAGGGTCATCTGGTCCCACTTTATTATTATCTTTTGATCTTGTATAGTCGGCTTGTGTAATTTAAGAGACATATACTGTATTGTATGGATAATTATCTTTTATCTGTAAACTAAGTAAAAGTTAAGTTTTAAGACTATTTTTCTCCTTCGTTGGTTTATTAGTTGTACTTTGGTCAGGAGGTTTATGGTTTAACCATCGCGTTATTTGTGAAGGGTTAGTTGGCTAAAATTATTACAGTTCTATCAAGGAGGAGCATCTGCCTCGTCAATGGCACCCCACTTCTTGGTGGCTCATCCTACGATAACACCAAATTATATTAATGGATATAAAAACATGATGGTAAGTGGGGCCTCTCAGTGGCTCACCCCACAATAACACCAAATTATATTAATAGATATAAAAGCATGATGGCAAGTGGGGACTTACCATCATGTTTTTATATCTATCAATATAATTTGGTGTTATTGTGGGGTGAGCCACTGAGAGGCCCCACTTACCATCATGTTTTTATTATTTATTTGGTAATACTGAAGCAACATCTCAAGATATCAGCCAGGAAGTTAAAGCTTGGGTGGAAACGGGTCTTCTAAATGGACAATGACCCAAAGCATACTATCAAACTGGTTACAAAGTGGCTTAAGGATAACCAAGTCAATGTTTTGGAGTGGCCATCACAAAGCTCGGATCTCAATCCTATTGAAAATGTATGGGCAAAGCTGAAAAGGCGGGTTCCCAGCAAGGCGACCTGCAAACTTTTGCTCATTAAAAACCCATTTCTGTCAGAAAAAATTGGGCCAAAAATTTTCCTCCCAAAACATTGTGAGAAGCTTGTGGAAGGAAACCCAAAACTTTGCCCCCAAGTCATCATTTTTAAGGGCAATCTCCCAAATACAAATAAAAATTATGAAAACTTTTGAATTTCAGAAATTAAAAAAAAAGCCTTAAAAATTCCTTTTCCCCTTATTCTGGTTTTTTGGAAATATACAAAAATTTTGGTTCCTAATTGACCTAAAATGGGTAAGGTTTTATTCTTTTTCATGTCAGATATGAAAAAAAACCTACAAAGGGGGCCCTTTTTAATTTGAATGAAAACTTCGGGTTTTTCAACGTAGTGTTTTGTTTTTATATTAATTAAGTCACCTGTTTTCACCTGTTTTGATAGTATTACTTAAATACGAATGTAAAAAAAAAAAAGAAAAAGAAAATAAGTGCAGCATATTAACTAAACAAAAACGCAACGTACATTTATAAATTCAACCTATTGACTAATATAGGCCAAATATGGTCCCAATACTGGTCTACTAGAACATCCTCTGTGTTAAAGGGGTTTTGCCACAAAAGGGGATTTTCTTTTAAACCTTTTAAACCCTGCTCAGGAGAGACAAAAAAAAAGCACCCACCCTTTCACAGGGGAGAGGGGGGGGGGCTGAGCAGTAAGGGAGGGGTTGTGCAATTTTAAACTCAAAAAAAACATTAGAACCATGGTTTCCTCTATACAAAAACACAACACCTTTCTCCACAGGCCCTTGAAAAGCTCCTTCATTTTCCCCCTGTAAAACAGAAAAAGGCAAAAAAGCAAGGGGGTTTGGCAAAAACCAACTCCTGTCAGCTCTCCGGGCATGTCCAAAAGCAAATTTTTAAAGTAACAAGGGCTTTGTAAAAAAAAAAAAAAAAAAAAAAGGCTGAAAGCTCTAAACGGGGTTTTTCACTTTTTGTAATAAACCAAAATTTTTAAGAAAAAAGTGTTTAAAAAAACCCTTTTTGGAAGGACCCCCAACGCAACATTAAAATCGGGAAAAACCCCCTTTTTTAAAGATACCATGAAATAAAAAAAATGTATAAAAAAAACAAACAGCAAGGATAATGAAAGCATTTACATGTACTGACAATGTTTTCTCAAAAAGAAAAGAACAGCATTAATACAGATCCAAAACATGAACGTGGGAGTAAATTGTAAAGGTATTTCAGTTTTAATTAAAATTTATTGTTAAAACGGGTAAAATGAAAAAATTTTGATAGCTAAAAGCTGGATGCTGAAAAGAAATTTTTGGGCCCCATTAACAAAAAATTTTAAAGTTTCCACCTATCTAAAATTTAGTTTACAAATCAAGTTTAAGTTATTAAAAGCATTCTTTTTTTTAACCTAATTTTTTTTCTTTTTGAATACTTTTTTTTAATTCTATTCTGTACAGTTTTACTAGGGCGTCAAAAACCCCCAAGGGCGCATCCAAAAGGGCAGGAAAAAATCCCCGGTCCTTTTTTGGGCGGTTTTCCCCCCCCAGGGCCCCAGGGAGGGAGCGGAGAAGAGCCCTCCCCCCTCCCTTTTAAAAAACACCCTTCCCGTCCAAACCGGGGGAAGTTTTGGCTTCAAAAAAAAGTCTTGCAGCCGGACCCCCGGGCGGAAAAACCCGTCCAAAGGGAAAAACCCGTGAAGTGGGGACGCTGCAGGGGTTTTCCTAAGCACAATTGTGCTCTTTTTCGGGGGGGTTTTTTTCAGGCGGTCTAAAAAACCCGAAAACCCGGGCTAAAAAACCCGGGCCCGCAAACCCTTGCCGGGGGCCCCCCCTCCCCTAATGTTTTCTGAGAAGCAGAGATCTGATTAACATAGATTAAACCCACATAAAGTTTTTAAAGGTTGTTTTCCCCCATGGGGGCGTCCCACAATGGGGGGCCCAAGCAATGGCACCCAAACCTCATTGATGTTATATCACCCCCCGCTTTTTACCTAATTAAAAAAGCTTTTAAAATCACAATGGCTGCATGGTAAACCATTGTAACCTTGCAGCCATGAACAATTAAAAGGGCTTGCATTTGTAGTAAAGGCCCCCCCCCCCCCCTTTCACACGGCTTTTTCACCCCGGGATTTGCAACCCGGGATTGCGCTCGAAATTCCCGGCGTGAAAAAAGGGGGGGGGCCCGGGCCCGTTTAAAAAAATGAATTATCAAAGGCGCCCCGGGCGCCGAAAATTTAATGTGAAAGTCACTTTCTCCCCCCCCCCGGCGGATTCGCCACGGGGAGGAGCGACGGAATCCACTTTTTCTCTATGAAGCAGGGGTTTTTCCCCGTAATTCTGCGAGGGTTTGGCGCCTTTCCTAAAGCGCAAATCCGGCCCCAAAACCGCGCCAAATTTAACCGTTTTAAACCCTTTTGAAAAAGGGTTTGGGAAAACCCGCAGTTTTTTACTGAAAGAGGAAAACTTTTTGGTAAACATATTTTTAAAAGGGCTTCCTTTTAAATTTAAATGTTAATTAACCTTTTTAACCAGTAAAAATGTAAAAATTTTTTTTAAAATTTCCCAATCTACAAAATGTTCCTATGTTTAGTTATTGGTGCTAAAAAACTTTTGAACCAATTGAAAATCTTTTTATTTAAAGGTGCTACAAAATTTTTAAAACCGACGAAATTTTTTTTAATTTTTTTTATTCCCTCTCCGAACACCCAGCCTATGTGTCAGAGCGGGTTGAAAACATATCTAGGGCCCAGTCGAAAAAACCCAAAATTTTTACACAAGTAAAGAAGGGACCCACCTTTTTGCGCAGGTCAGGCAATAAAAAAAATGTAAAAAACAGCAGACGGAGAAATATTAAGTATATGACAGCAAGATCTAGACTTAGGGACATTTATTTACAACAGAAAAAATTTTAAAACATTTTGTTAATCTAAAAAGTAAAAAACATTTAAAAAAGGGGGGTTGCTAGGGAAAAAAAATTACATGGCTTTGCGGCGGAAGTGGGTAAAGAAAAAAAAGCAGATACTTACCTAGCTGCCACCACTCTGGAACTTGTAATGATCTGTTCCTCTCGACTTTCTGGTTCTCATCCCAAGACGCTGGAAAGGGTCACACTCCATTGTAATTGAATAGCGTGCAAACCCCTTCTCTGTGTTGGGACAAGAGTCCAGAAGTCAAGAGTAGTGGATCCCGGGGGAGATCAAGAGAAACCCAAAGCAGGGACAGCTAGTACTATAAGGAAATTTTTCTCCCTCCCCAAATTGTGTCAACTCAAAACAAACCCCCCCCCAAAAAATTTTGAAAAAAAATTTCCCCCCCAAAAAAAAAAAATTTTGGGGGAAAACTGCCCAAAGTAGAAATTTTTAAAACTTTTCTAACATCAAAAGCCATGAAAAACTAAAGAACTTGTGATCATAGACTAATTTTAAATCTATCGCAAACCTATTTAGCCATTCCAGGCATATTTGTTTTAGCACTGTAAATTTTTTGGTTTCCCCTGAAATAATTCGGAGAATTTTTTCCCAATCCGGTTGTGTGGTTATTTGGGAAAAGGGCGAATTTCTCAAAAATCGGTTGGGATTCACTTCGCCCAAATTTTTTCCGACAAAATTGGGTTTTTTCCCCCGAAAAATTTTGGGCACGAATAAATTTAAAAAACACTATTTCCGGGCTCCCAGAGCCGAAAGGGTGCGGGTAGAACGTTGTGCCATGCTTAAATATGCAGGGGGAGTTTGGGTTTGGGGGTTCAAAAATTACAATGTTGGTTTTAGTATGAAAACCGCACATGACTGCCGCCGCTCTTAAAAATCGTTTCAAAAAAAATCCCCTTTGGGCATTTAAAGGGGGCAAAACGGGCCCAAAAAAAACTGAAGCGGGAAAACGTACCTGAAAAAGTCATGGCAGCAAAAGCTGGAAAAAAACAAACGAGAGCTCAGGGGGCAACATTAGGACAAAAGTGTGGGGGTGACGGGGGGCAGCCACAGCAGCAGAGGTCAGACAGTGGGACAATGACATTCTGGAAAATGGCAAAACAGTTTCCAGCCCCCAGAGTGGCCAAAGACACAAATGGGAGGGTTTACGGGGCCCCAAACTGAGGTTTTGGGAGGCACAAAGACCCAAAAACTTGGGGCTGGGAAAAAAAAGGGGTAGGGCCAAAAAAAGTTGGGAACAATTTACACCAGTGGGAGGGGACGGGAGGGGCAACAGCAGCAGCATAAGGTTTAGACAGTGGCCCCAAGACACGTGTGGAAAGGGGACCCGGGAGCAGCCACATCAGCAGCATGGAAAAATCGACAGTGGCACAAGCAAATTTGGGGGGGGCCAAAAAAAGGAGTAGGCCCAAATGGGGGAGGGGACGGAGCACCACGGCAGCAGCCTGAGTCCCGAACCCCGTGGGACAATGACACAGTGTGGGGGGCACGACAGGGGTCACAGCAGAGCATAGGTCAGAGAGTGCAACCCAAAAAGACATTCTGCAGGTGGCAAAATTTGTAAAAAGGCCACAGAGCGGCACAATGACTGAGAGGGGGAGGGCCAAAGGCGGCAGCGCATGAGGCAGGCGTGGAAAAAATGACAGAGAGTGGAGGTGATGAAAAGGGGCAAAACCGCATGAGGTCCGAGAGTGGCAAAAAAGACATTCGGAAGGGGGGGCAAAACAGTACCAAGGGCCCCAGAGTGGCAACAATGAACACAGTGGGGGATGTCACGGCAACACAACACAGCACACAAGAGCACATAGAGTGGCACAATGACAAGTGTTGAGGTGGGGGCAATACCAGTCCCTGGAAAGAAGTGGTAGGCAGAAGGGGAAACTATCGCAGATTTTGGCATCAGGCCCGGGGCGGCATCCCGAATAGTGGGGTGAGGCAGGTAGGTTTTAAACCCCGACTGAACCCCCTAAGGCATTGGTTTGGAAATCCTTTTTCCGAACCACCCGATTCATCTTTACAAAGGTCAGCTTTTTCAAAAATTCCCCCTGGAAAAAGCGGGTTCTCCTTGGGTAAAAGGGTGGCCCCCCCGCACTGGGAAAACCCCGCTCCGAAACCACACTCTGGCCGGGGAGGAAGCTTCTCCCCGCAAACCGGCAATTGCGGCCACACATCCATTTTTGGCCCCGGCCCCGTAGTCCCAAACGAACTTTAACTGGGGTGGCAGAGTGCTGTTTCCCAAATAGGGCCCCAACCTGTTTTGGTTTAGGGAATGCTCCATGCCTGGGTGCGCTGCCGGGGGGGATGCCCTCCCTCCTAGGCGGGGGAAGGAAGCCCGCTCATTATTGAAACCCCCCTTAAATTTTCTCCCGATTGGGGCTGGGACTGCCCTACCCCCCCACCTTCCCCCAGCAGGGCCCGGCAGTAGTACGTGGAAACGCTGAGGAAAACCCCCCGGGCAGGGCCGTCAAGGAGGGGCCATGCCGCAAAATAGGCAGCGGCCAACTGATTACCGGGGGATTTCCCCATAGTATTTTAAATTTTTTCTTTTTCCCCCTCAATAGCTGGGAAAAAGGCCCCATTTTGGACCGGAAACGAGGGTCCAATAGGGTGGAAGCCCCCGTTCCCTCCCTCTTCCGGGTGCAAAATTCGGCGTCACAACCAGGCAAATAAGCATGCTGCGGGGCATCTCACAAGTGGGCTCCAGGGGGTCCCTGCCCTCCCAAATTTTTTCCCCTGGGATACTGCCACGGTGCTTGGGAGTCATCGCCTCGTCTTTTCCCCAACTCCCTCCACCTCCTCCAGCTGCCCTGCTCCCCTCTCTTGCCCCCTGGGTAAAAATCCCCCCATTTACCCGACAATGCTTCTGCTCCCCAAAGTCCTCCTCCTCCTCCATTTCAGTCCCCCCCGGAAATCATGTGGGCCCCGAGATTAGTCCCACATCTCCAGTCCCCTGCCCCGAAAAGATTTTTCAGGGAACTTTTCCAGGACATGAACAGTGGAATTTACGTTATTCATCCCTTTGTCCTGGCGACTTTACAAATAACGGGGCCTCCTCGAATGGCCCTTAAAAAAACGGCAGGGGTTTAAAGCATTACAGCCCCTTTGGGTGACATCAAAGTTTCACAGGGGGGTTAAATTCTGTCTGCCGGATCAAACAAAAAATCGTTTTAAAGGCCTTTCTCTGTTCATACAGTCGTTTCCCAAAATGTGCAAAGGGTGGAATTCCAGCGGGGGGAAACATGCATAAAAATGTGTTGGGGGAGGCCGTTTTGCCGCTCAAAATCGAGGAAAAGGGGTTTTCCCCGCCTTTTTACAAAAGGATTAAAAATGCATGCCAGTTTTCCGGGCCCCTTTTTAGAATGTTCCCGAAAATCGTGGGAAACTTTTAGGGAAACCCTTTTTTCAAACCCGAAATTTAACACGGCGCCATGCGGGCGCAAGGAAACCCTCCCTCCTCGGTGCAGGCGGACAAACCCTGTTTTCCCCCCATTGTCCTTCCCCCAAGGACCGATTTGCAAAATTTGGCCCCGGGAAAAGCCCACCCCCGATTTTCCCTTGGGTGCAAAGACGCGGGGGCATTTTCCCCCCGTGGACTTCGTTTGCCGAGGGAAGCAAATTAAAAACTGCGTGACCACCGCTGTGCCCCCACACATTGGGGAAGATGGGGGCAGTACTTGTGGAGGGGATTGGGGTGGTGGGGGAGGATAAAGGGGGACAATTTGGGGCAGGAGCAGCAGTTTTACAACGGGAGGAGAAAGCGCGTCTCCTGTCCAAGTTGTTTTTTGGGGCCCGGGGAGGGAAACACATTCCCCCCAGTGGGCCCTAAAGGACCCTGTACTGGCCCTTTACCGAAAGGGTTTCAGCTCCAGACGCCGCGTTGGGCCCTGTACCTTGGAAAAAAACCGTAAGCTCAAGGACTGAACCACTTTCTGTTCAAACCCCAAAATTTTTAAGTGCGGTACTGCCCCTTTTTTTAAAAAAAATTAAAGGCTTGGAACTCTCCAAACTCGGGTCGGGACAAGCCAAGTTTCTCTGAAAGGGCAAGTCCCCCCCTTTTTGGGAAAGGGAGGGACTGCAGTACCAACAACTTGGACAGGGGGCAACCCCGGCAGCTGCTGCCCTTAGGAAGGTTGGGGCGCCTACTGTTTTTCTCTTTACAATCGCCCCTCTGAACAAAGCAGGCGCCATAGTAGCGAGGACAAAGGGGCCCTGGACCCCGGGGGAAAGGGTGTCAAAGAGAAACACTGCCCCTGGGAGAGGTGGTGGAGCCTTGACTGGCTGAAATTGGGGAAACGGCCACTGGCCCCTGCTTGGGTTTCAGCGGCAGGAAAGGGGCCACCACATCTAAACCCCCTTTCTCCCAGGGCCCCCGGATGGTGACGCTGCATGTGTTGACCCAGGGGCCCTTTGCCAACGTTTGGCTCCCTGGCCCCCCCTTCCCCTTTCTCCCACAATTCTACAAAAAAACCCATAAATTCCCGGGTTTCCCCCGGGGTTTTCCCTTTTCAAAGAACTGCCCAAACCCCCGATAGCCCGATTTTTCCGCCAAAATCCACCGCACCTGAATGACTAACTGCCCGCCGCTGCCCCCCCTGAGCCCCCCCGCCGCTACTGCCCTTTTGGCCCCGCAAGCGGGTTTTCCACCCCCCCGGCCGCTTTGGCCCCCCACCCCCACCCCTGCTGCTACCCAACCCCCCTGACTTTAAAGGCCCCACAACCCCCCCTTTCTGGGGTGCGGCCGGGGGCCCCACGCGCAAGCTAAAGCCCTCTTCTCCGCGATGATGAAGCCCATGCTTCACCCGCTCCCAAGTGCGGGCGGCCAAAATCAAACATCTAAATTTTTGGTTTTAACGTCCCCCACTTTCCCCATCACCGTCTTGGGAAGCCAGGCTGACCTCTCCCCCACATGACCTCCCACCCTCTCCACCCCAACAAACTTTCCGCCTCCTTTCAAGAAGCTGGGGATTTGGCCCCCCTTTTTCGCTTTCCAAGTAGCTTCGACTGCCCCCCCTCAAATTTTTCATCCCCGCATATAGTGGGGCTGAGGCCCAGACCACATATTTAAACCCTGGGTGAGGGAACTGGGTGGGACAAAAGGGGGGCTTTAGGGCAGGTAGGGGCCGCTACCCCCCTCCCGGGGCCCTGCCCCAAAAAAGGGTTTTTTGGGGCTGAGGTTCCCCCCCCGACTCTTGGCTGGGGGTTGTTCCCAAAGTCCCTCTGGGGGGGAAAGGATGACCTAGTCAACCAATCAAAAACCCTTGGGTTCGAAAAACACCCGGCCGCTAAGACAGCGGCAAAATTTTGGCCTCCAAACCCAGTGACCCCGCGCGACTCCCCTTTCTGGGCGCACCCTTTGGGCCCTTTTAGAAATTTTTTTGCCACGCCACTGCAGTTGCAGAGCTGCCACCTCTCTGTCAACATACGTTTTTTTCAAAATGTACAGACAAATGTTTTTAAGAAACTATCTGTATATGATAAATATACAACCTGGGTTTTTTTTCTCCAAATGAACCCATTTAAAAACTTTGGGGAACCCTTTAAAATAAATTTGCGCTCCAAAATGGCCAGGGAAAAAAAAAAAAATTGTATGTGTCGTTTACAAGCACTTTGTTTTTTTTACTAAATGTAAAAGCACAAACCAGGGTTTTTTAACCTTCCCCTTGTGAATTACCCACAAAAAAAATGTATAAATTTCGGTGTTAAAAAAAACGGTTTTTTTTTTGTCAGCACAGCAGCAAAACAAAAGCTTAAATTAAAACCCCTGGGTGTAAAAATTTCGGGAATAGAATTGGGCCAACCACAAAAAAAGTAGCTTTGTACGTGTTTTCAATGGGGGTATTTTTTTAAAGCCACACAACAAGAGATTAAATTTGGGAATTAACTTTTTCTTTTGAATTTTTGGGTACCAAAAAAAATATATAAAATTTTGGTTGAAAAAGACGGTTTATTTTTTCAGCCCCACCAGCAAAACAACCTTTAAAAAAACCCCTGGTTTTAAATTGCGCAATAAAATTAGCCCCACAAACTAGTAGCTTTGAACGGTTTTCCAAAGGTGTATTTTCACGCCACCCCAAAAAAGAGATAAAATTTTAATTTTTCCTTTTTCTTGGGAATTTAAAGGCCCACCCAAAAAAAAAAAATATATTTGGCGTTAAAAAAGACGGTTAATTTTTTTACACACCCCAGCAAAACAACGCTTAAATTAAAACCCCCGGAAAGTAAATTCGCAATAGAATTGAGCCCCCACAAACTATAGCTTTGTAGCGGGTTTCAATGGCGAAATTTTTTTACGCCACACAACAAAAATAAAAAAAATTTTTAATTAAACCCTTTTCTTGGGAAATTTGGGTACCAAAAAAAATATATTAAATTTGGGGGTTTAAAAAGAACCCGGTTTATTTTTGTCCGCAAAACCACAAAAAAAACGCTTTAAAAAACCCCTGGAGGGAAATTGCGCAAAAAATTGAGCCACCAAAAAACTAGTACTTTGTAGCGTGTTACAATGGGTATTTTCTACCCCCCCACAAAAAAGGAAAAAAAAAAATTAAAATTTAAACCCTTTTTTTTGTGAATTAGGCTACCAAAAAAAAAAATATATATTTGGCCTTTTAAAAAAACGGTTTTTTTTTTTGTCACAAAAGCACAAAAAAAACCCCTTAATTAACCCCTTTATGTAAATTTTCGCAATAGAATTGAGCCACCACAAACCCAGTAACTTTGTAGCGGTTACAATGGGGTAAAAAAATACGCCACACAACAAGAGAAAAAAATTGTAATTAACCTTTGCTTGTGAATTAGCTACCAAAAAAAATAATATATATTTGGGGTTTTAAAAAAAAACGGGTTTTTTTTTGCAGCACACCCGCCCAAAAAAACGCTTTAAATTTAAACCCCTTTGGGTGTAAATTGCGCAAAAGAAATTTACCACCCCCAAACAAATAAACCCTTTTTACCCTTTACAATGGTTTTATTTTCTACGCCCCCAAAAAAAAAGAGAAAAAAAGTAATTAACCCCTTTTCTTTGAATTAAAGGGTACCAAAAAAAATATATTAATTTTTGGGTTTTAAAAAGACTTTTTTTTTTTCACACACCACAAAAAAAACGCTTTAATTAAAACCCCCGGGTGTAAATTGCGAATATAAAAAAGGGAGCCAAAAAATGAAATGGTATTTTTTATTTTAAAAAAAGGGTGTTTCTTTTAAATGAATACAACAGGGAAAGGGGTTTGATCCCACTTGGATATTGAATGTATATGCCCCTGCAGTGAAAGCACACTGGATTTCAATTCCCCCAAAACCCCCCCAAAAACAAAATAGAACATTCAGAGAACAGTCCCTGAGACAAGCTTAAAAACACCCCCCCAAAAATCGCTTGTAAAAAATTTAGTTCTTCAGAAAGCGGGTATCACCCGCACAGCAAACCCTTTCCCGTCAGAAAAGTGGGGAAAGGGGTGTGGGGCTCCCAGCGGGGCGCTCGGAAACTTATATAATGCGGGGGACGTACAGAATCCCGCCGTCCCCTGGGTTTTGGGTTTACTCTGCACATGTCATTCAGGCTTTTGCCCCCTTTTTCCCCCCAGAGTGCTTTGCCCCATGTAACGCCCTGTCTTTGCAGCCTTTTTTCAATGAAAAGCCCACTTTGTTCCCGCGTTTACCCCAAATTCGATTTGTTAACCCAAAACCCAAGTTTTTCCCGAAATTTTTAAACGAATTCCACTTTTGTTAAATCGATTCGCCCATCCAGTGGTTACCCTTTAATTTTATCACCCACGGACAAAAACAGCAACTAAAAAAGTAAAGGAAAACAGGAAAAACAGTTTTAAAGAAATGCCCCAGAATTGTTCTTTCCCCAGAGAACAAAAGGCCCCTTTTCTAAAACAACTTTTCAGATGGCACAGGTCCCCCCTTTTACAATCTTTAGCAGTTTTCAAAAATAAAAATGACCAGCTGCGGCACTCAGCCAGCGATCAGCTGTAATTTTTTTTACCCCTTGGAAGAACCTGGGGAGTAATTTTCAAGCCCCCCCTGCCCTTAAGAAAAAAAAAAACACATAGGGATAAAAAAAAAAATCCCATGAGGGGCAAATTTTAAAGGGCTATCCCCGGACCCTAGGGGGCCCCAGGGGGTCTCTGTGGCCGCTATGTACTCTGGCTAATTGACGGAGGTCCCAATGAGGGACTCCCTTCTGTTAACTCACAATGCCCTAATAGTGTATTTGAAAATGAGTTGCTAAACCAGACATTCCTTTGACAAAATGTGATCAATGACTGTGACTACTGTAGTTTATTCAGTTTGGCATTCCAAAAGATACATGATTTGTGCTATTATGGATGGCACAAGTTAACCCGATTTCAGTGCAGTGATGGCAAAGACAGAGCCTTACTTGAACTGCTGATACCTCACTTTAATGGCCGGGACCGAAAATAACTCAGATCCTGGCTGTCTAAAATAGTTTTACAACATACATTTTAAGAACTAGAAAGGGGCTATGGTGGTATGCCATCTTTATACTCCCTGCCATTCCAGCACTAACGCTGCTGGCAGAGCCTGCTGGTCTCTCTAGTTCCTGCCCAGTCAGTGGCTTCAGTGGTCACGTGCCAATTCCTTGACATCACCACTCAGAAAGTGATCGACTCATGGTGATGTCACAGCATATTTTTTAAATTTATGCTGTAAAATTTCTAGAGTCCATATCATCGAAATTGTTGGAGAGAAGAGGCTTCCTCTGTCACCCCACAGCCACTCCTGCAACTCAATTACAAGGTGCTGTTCAGTTACCGTGGAACACGTATATCTACTAGACCCTCACTGACAGAAGTTTTGTAGTACATTCAAGAAGTGATCGAATAATCACATAAAGTACAAGAAAACAAAAAAAACAATATTTTATGCAGAAAAGGCTTTTTTAAAGGAGAAATTAAAAAGGAAAATCTAAAAATCTACACCTATTTCATATAGCCACATCCGTAACAATCAAAACTATAGTATTATCGTTTTGTATCCCGCCGAGTAAATTTAAGGGACTGTTTAAATGGGTCAATTTCCATGCTGATTTTTTTGCAGACATTTTTGTGGACATTTCTTAAAATATTATCCACACTACTGTTACTGCAATATGCTTTGGATTTCCTCACATAAATCTGCTGCAGAAAATCCCAACGTGTCGATCGTGATTTTCAAAGCACTGCACAGGAGTTTACAGTGTGATGAGGGAGTTACCAAGCAGGAGGAGGCAGGGAAGGAATCGGTCTCAACCAAACTCACTCCACTGTGCCCTACACTCAGCATTGTAGTGGATGGATATATGTCTATACACATAAACACACAAATATTGCAGTCATTGTTCTGGGACAAGAACAGTCTGTTAATTGTTAATTTTACACACACACACACACATATATATATATATACATACATATATATATATACACACCACATATATAAATATAAACATATATATATATATACATATATATATAAATATACATATATATATATATAAATATATAATATACATATAAATATATATATATAATATATAATACATATACATATATATATATATATATATACATATACATATACAATATATATAATATAACATAATATATATATACATATATATACAATACATATATATATATATACATATATATATATATATATATATATATATATATATATATATATATATATATATATATACACACACACATATAAACTTATACATATATTTACAAATATATATTTAATAAATAAAATATACAAATATTTGTGTATGCTTAGATAGAGTTATACATTATGTATCATGTCTAATGCCATTAAAAATACAACTACTTCTGCAAAAGAAAATCAAGCAATCCTATGGCTACAACAGTGGAAAAATAGAGCTGGAGCTTTTGAAGTGTGGAAAAAAAAAGAAACAAAAAAAAGTACCAAACTACTTTAGGTTACATCATTATGGGGTAAAGGTAGGCAAGCAACTTGTGTTTTACACTTAGTACTTAAGTGGTGAAAAAAAATACTGTGATATTGTCAGGAAATGGGTGATAATCATTTGGGTACCGAATCTGTCACAGTCCAGCAAACAACAGCTGAATATAAGTGGTGGACCAGATGCCATCCCAGCAGGTACAGTTCAAAGAACCTTGGCATGGATAGGCTTTAACAGCGAGAGATGGTTACACGTTCTGTTAAAGCCTAATATTAAAAAAGTGTGAAAGATCTGCAGAAAAGGAAAACAAAAAAAAAGAAACCTTTAAAAAAATGGATTTACTATAATGGATCACTATGAATCCATTCAGGTCCTGTGATGCCATTAGGTTATTCATCCAGTTCCCCTAAAGCAAGAAAAATATATCTCTGTTCTAACGCACTAATTAAAACATCCCTTTTATTATTAGCTTTAAAAATACTTATTTTATCCAATTCTCCATAGAAAACTTTAAAATATATGGCAGCTGGTATACTGTATGTTCACCATATCAGATATGTGTTTTATATATTTATTCTGAATATGCACAGGAGGTTTTCATAATATTATGTTGCATGGCTGCAGCTAACACTAGTCCATACCCTTTCTAGACTCTCAGATTTACTCTGCACTCCAAGACAGAACTCTGCTGACGCAAGAGGTGATAAATTTACTAAGAGGTGAGCACCTCTTAATAAATTTGTTTTATCTTTGGCTGTCGGTGCGCCACAAACGGGAATCAATGCCGGCTAATTTCTGGGTTAATATCAAAACCCACTAAGATTACTTTTCTAGTCACTTTAAAAAATGATGAGAGGGGCGCAATGTAAAACGATATTTTATAATCTTTTCATGGTTTTGGGGTGCAGTTCGGTCTGTGCATGCACCCGTCCCCCATAACCATTGAATTGCACACCTCCTGCCCGAAAACTGGGCGGAAGATTGTGCATGCTCTAAGTTTTTTGGAGCACCGGTGGCTGAAAATCCATTAATTGTAGACTACTGGACGGATTTTCTATTAAAGTCTATGGGGATGGTTTCTTGTCGGTTTTCAGATGGTTTCCAAATCCACAAACCGTCTGAGAATCTGACCAAGAAATCATGCCGGCTGGACGTACCCTTAGTCGATGACCTACGTTTCCTGCCCTTATACCTGCCAGTTACCTGTCTGGGATTCTGCTACCTGTCTGCAGCTGAACCTGCTGGGACCTGTCACCTCTGCCTATAGCTGGTGCCTTTGTCCCGGATTTCGGCTGGCACCGTGAGCAGCCACTTCAGGGGAATCGACCTGGGGGTTTCCTGCACTGAATTCTGGCTGGCCTTGTGGCAGGCTCCAGTGAAGAAGACCGCTCCCCTTACACGCCGCTCCCTGCCGTGGTCTCTACCAATACCACCTACACTTCCGGTTACAAAGAGGATCCACAAATACCCAACGTCTACCGTGTCAGTGTATACTGACACCGCTGGTCGTTACAAGATGGTGGGGGTTGTGAAGGTCAATCCCATTTGCGGGCCACCAAAAATGCATTGACCCTTAGGCCATATATGTGCAGGCCTGCTCTATCACGTCTCTTAGATAGGGTAGCATAAACCACCTGACAGGTTCACTCTAAAGAGGTTTTCTCATAAGGCTGTTTTAAAGAGCCAGCTCCCATTTTCTGTTCAGGCTGTATCAGCTCTGCTACTCCCGAGTCTGTTAGAAAGGCACATTGGTAATGTAGGCGTTTAAACAGCAGGGCATAACGCTACAGAGCTCTAAAGGGTTAAAGTTTGACCTGCCCGGGCCATAAAATGCAGAGATAACTGGGTAATAACCGGGTCTGGAAAAGTGTCTGTTGCAGGAAGGGTCAGAGTTCAAATGACCTGGTCAAACTGAAGAGTAGCCTGTGGATGCAATCTAGTGGGCGAAGTGAGTAGTACTCCTCAGTAAGGATGACTTGTCCAACCCACCTTATCATATTCCTAGCCAATTGGGTACAAACTAATTATCATAATTAACTGATGGGAGGTTTAGAAACCTGAGATAGCCTAGTGGCCTATAAAGTACATTTTTCTAGCACAAATCATTGTACACAGTTTGGGGTTCAACTGCTGATTGAGCTGTCTTCCATTTCTCCTTGTCCCAAGAAACAGAAGATTGTCTGCATTGTAAGTTGGAAGTTTCCTGTGATTTTCTCCCTTTTATTTTATAACTGCTGTATGTATGTCATTTTATTGTATTTTTGTACTTTATGTAAGCGCTGTATGTTTTTTCTTTTAAAGTATAAAATTTTAATAAGTTTAGTCCTTGTTGCTCTAAGAACCCATAACTTTGAAGAAGTGTTTTAACCCTGTAACTGCTGCAGAGCAGTGGAGATAATCCTGTAATCATTGGTAAGTGGTATTTGTACATCAGAACCCTTCACTCTGATTTCCCTTTCTTTTTGATTCTTGATGGAAGATCGTGGCAACAGAATATATTTTTGGGGTGCTGGAACTGTCTTGGGATGTGATTTGTGCTCGATTTGCCCCCTGAGTGAGAGGTGACTGTAAAGAGAAATGAGTGGAAATAAATCAACTCCATTACAGTGGCCCCCAAGTCACGTGCTGGTAGGTGTGTGCGTGACAGTCAGTAAGAAAGATAAACAAGCTCCTATGCTGCTGATAAGACACAGCAGACAATAATGTCCTTGTCCTGGCCAAGGCTGCTATACAACAGAGAGTTTCTGGTAACCTCAAGAAGGTTGTGTACAAAAGCAGGAGATAAGAACTGTTCTAGCACTGAAAGGAAGCAAAATCATGACAGCAATGTATTTGGTAACAATCTTTTTTACCTTTGTCGTCATGCGTAAAGCTATTCAATGAAAAGGGAATCCCCATTTAATTAGTATAAACTGGTAGATATAATAATGTATCTGATACACACACGATGCCTGCAAATTAGGAGATCCTTAATACTCACTTCAATTACTTCAGCCCAAAGATTGCAGGTAAATAGCTTTTTAGCATCTAATTCCATTTATTAAGTATAAAAACTCTAATATACAACTCTTATTCCACATTGGTTATGTTACTTGCGATCAATGCTAGTAGTCCGTGGTGACCAGTGGTGACCAGTGAATCCAAAATGCAATTATAGAGTTTCCTCTGACATCCGTAAACGTTCAAACAGTCTCCACGATGGAGTAGTAGAGCACAGACAGACGTTCGGCCTCACGCAAACGTGCAACATTTTCAAATTCAAAAGCTTTATTGAAAATTATCAAATAACATTTTTAGCACAGAACCAGCAAATTTGTAGTAAATTATTAATTCTCAAATAAAAAAAATTTATATTTCAAATGAGAACAGGATTACCCAGGCATAAAATTGTAGACAGTATACAACACAGTGAGATACAGGAATGATTCAGAGCTGAGATAGCACCCATTTGCAAAGCTCAGTGATCAATGCAAATGTGGCATGCATTAGCAACTATAAAACTGAAACGCCCTGAATCATAAAGAGCAAACATAAAAGTACTTGCAAAGCTGTATTTATATAAAAGCAGTGCTGCAATGGATGAACAGGTAGCCAAAAAGGCAACTTACTTCCAACATGGAAGTAGAAAGGCATAACCGTGCCAACAAGAAAATAAGGAGGGGGAAAGGAAAGAGTGGGGGGGGGGACCCCACATGGGTAAGAGAGGATAAGGGTGGGGAGGAAGGAAGGGAGGAAAAGGGTGAGGGTGCCATCTGCATAACCACCCACCAATAGATGGAACATTAGGGACCTGAGAAAAAGAGGCCAATCACTCCAGAGAGATTCGGTCAATACGAGGGGAGACTGAATCAGGTGAAGGGCGAGAGTATTCGGGAGAGAGCGATCTGAAGAGAGGGGAAGATTTGAATTTGGTCCAATAAAACCATGTTTTCCCGAACCTAGCCGCCTGGGCCGGTGTCTGAACTAATAGTTCCTCCATGCGGGATATAAGAGAGATTTCAGCGAACCATTCATCAATGGTTGGGGGATCAGGGGAATTCCAACGCGCAACATTTTCTCAAGCACCAGTAAGTGGGAGGAGTTTCCATGACACATCGCGCGCTTGCGTGAGGCCGAACGTCTGTCTGTGCTCTACTACTCCATCATGAAGATTGTTGGAATGTTTACGGATATCAGAGGAAACGCTATAATTGCATTTTGGATTCAATGGTCACCACAGACTACTAGCATTGATCGCAAGTGACATAACCAATGTGGAATACGAGTTGTACATTAAAGTTTTTATACTTAATAAATGGAATTATATGCTAAAAAGCTATTTACCTGCCATCCCCATTTAATGCCTTGTCAAACATTCCTCTATGACTCCATTTAACGAGGGCATCTTTAATAAAATGTAACATATTATTGGGAGCCATAGGATCTTCAACATCATGCAAAGCTGTCAACCCATTTAGTGTTTCCCAGGTATCTGCATTTGGATGTAACTATAGTGCTTACATGAGATAGCGACATGCAGTCTCTACCACCAGATCGACAAAAAGTCCTCCTCACTATGGTTGTCCACTAGGGTGAACAGGTTCCTCCATTGAACTTCTGGGAGACCAACAATCAGAGCTCCATCAATTTAACATCCATTAGCTATTTAATGAATACGTGATAAACATTTCTGGGTGGAACACCACTTTTTAACACAAGAGAGTTGGGAAGGCTGGAGAAAAGGGTGAGATAAAATGACTGCTTGATTTTCCAGAGGTCATTGCAGGTTCAGTTTAAATGATCTGCTGCTTACAGTGCTAGATACTACAGGAAAACTACAGAAACCTCGTGGAGTCCATTCCTCAAGGAGGTAGAATCGTTGTAGAAGCACAAGGGGGACTTACCCAGGCTTTAGGTTTTGATACTATAGCTCAATGTATATATATAATGTATTATATGTTTGTCGTGTCCATTTCTCTATAAGGCTATGCTGTCTAAACTTCCCATTGAGATACATTAACCTTTCTAACCCACACTCGCTTCTCATCTAGCCAGCCAGTAAGTTATACTCTGCAATGATGAGAGGCAAACACTCTGAAACATCTGTCTGTAGATAAACCTCATTGGCTCAACTTCAAATCTCTTTTACATTGCAAGACTCTTCTGAGTCACATGTGAATTGAGGATTACTACATCCAATAGATGGCGCTGGCGAGCTCTTCAATCTTTCCCAAAAGCCTTTGTCATAAACTATACATTCTGTGTAACTTGAAATGAAATTTGCCATGGGAATGGGACCTTAGTGGTTTATGACTGAGTTGACAGATAAGAAAGTAAGAAGAGATGAGGAGGAGGCTGATTAAAAGAGGAGAAAGCATTTTTCTGTAAAAAGATTTATTACACAGTTTCCTATTTCTTCTTGTACTGTTGATTTATGGAAATGTGTGTTATAATTGGAGGTATGCTTTGAAGGTTTACCCTTTGCACACTGAAACACCTGATTTCTTGAAATGAAATTTAATAGATTTATTTTTCCATTACAGTAAAGAGAGAAATAATAAAATTCTACTCTATAAATACATGTAAAGGGCATAGAGCTAAACTAGGTAAAAAATTACACTTAAAATCTGCTAATGACAAGATATTAGCTAGCCGTCACAGGTTGTGTATATTAGTTTCCCATATATAGGTGCACCTTTGCAGTACTAATTCAGTCGACCCCAGAGCAGAAATGACTATTTATGGTTGCTAAGCTACAGGAAACTTTTCTTGATTAAAGACCTAAGTGCTTCAGGGAAATGAAATTATTTTTGTTTGTTAAATGAGTCATCCATTGACCTTAAAGGGATTTTCTCACCATAGGCATTTTCACACTTGGTCTGTGTTAAACCTTCAAATCCAGGGTCTCTCCTCCCAGTAGGTGTTTCTTCCCTCACTGAAGACTGGTGACATCAAGACCCTCCCTGCTCCCTCCTAAGTCATCATCATTCTGTGTGAGAAGTGAAAGGGAGAGGATGTCACAGCTCTGCAAACCTCTTGCAATGGTCAGGTCTCATGTCTGCAGAGCTGTCACCTCCTGCCCAAGCTCCGTGTAACCAGACCACCTGGAGTGGGGTAAGCAGTTATACATACAGGGCCCTAATATTACAGAAAGTGACATCTTGTCATTTTGTCTAGCAGAGTGTATTATATATGTGTTATATGGATGGGGGTAGCAGAGTGTATTTTATGTGTGCTATATGGGTTGGGGGCTCAGGGGGTATTATATGTGTGTTATATGGGTGGGGGGCCCAGGGTGTCTTCTCTGTGTATTATATGGGTGGGGGGAGCAGAGTGTATTATATGTGTGTTATAGGGGTGGGGGAGCAGAGTGTATTATATGTGTGTTAGAGGGGTGGGGGGAGTGAATCTGGTATTGCCCAGAAAATTCACATCAGAGCTGGCCCTGTCCCAGTTTCACTTTCATTTTCACACAGTTCAGAGGGGAGCACAGAGAGAAGTGGCAGCCAATCACAGCACAGGGGGTGTGTTCTGCATGGAGGTGCGTCACATCCAGGGGGTTGAACTAAATATCAGGCAGCCACTCACAGTAAAGGGGGCATGGCTCGAAACCAGGCTGCAGTTTCAGATGTAGAACACACAGATTAGCTAATATCTGCTATGCTAAATGATTTAAGTAATACAAACCAAATGCAAAAGTGCTTATTTTTACTATCATTACAGATATGATCTTTGTAGCGAGAAAACCCCTTTAAGGACACTGTATGGTGACTGTAAGCAGTCAGTGTGCCATCATATGTTGGTAAAACATTGTGGAGAGATTTTTCTTCTAAAAGTATTTCTTACATGACTTTGAAGGAACATGCCACAATTTTTTGTTGTGTTCTATTTGGTAAAATGTGTATGCCTCCATATGAAATCTGGAGATAAACAGACGTATAGTCCCACAAATGGCTATGGGTGGTGTGTTAAAGGCTGTGAAGAGCTTTAACATGTCTATGAAATCTGCCATATCAAGAGGGGTCTAAGAATTATTTTTAACAAGATATCTGTCTTTAAAGGTTCTTAACATGAGAAAGTAATTTTTCCTTGTTCTGCATGTAAGATAAAAAATCTAGTTCATTTAATAATATGAAATCTTAGAAAGAAGCAAATAGCACAAAGGGTCACTTTGTTACACCCCGTTATCCTATTCTATCCACCTCCCCCTTTACTATTTTCCCCCTGGCGCCTTTCCCTTTTCTCTTTTTTCTTGGTTTACTTGAGTGATTAGCTTTTCCATGCAGGACTTCTAGTCCCAAGACCTTTAAAATTTCTACGGAAGAAATACTATTCCAATGAGGTTATTTGGGAAAAAGGCCATGCTTCAAGCTTACCCTAAAATGTGAGATTTCTATTGCACTTATACAGTTTTCTTTGCAATTATTTCGGTGTATCTATTAAACCCCTTGCAACAATATATACACCTTTAACTAAAATACTTTTTTTTTTTTTTATTATATGTACTTTACAACAGTTCCACTGAAATACATTTAAAAAGCAATAAACACACATCAAAATGTGAAATCAGCTTACGGCCTCATGGAGACATAGGTGTACCTCAGAGAATAACCTGATGCATGGAGAAGTCACTAAGCTAGGGGTGCAGGTCGAACTTCTAAAAACCTGGGTTTCTCCAAAACAAAAAAACATTACACCTTTATTACATCCATGCATGAAGTGCACATCCCAACATGAACTACCTTTCCTGCATCTTAAACCTTACAGAAGGTATTTAGTCATAGTTTTGACAACCCTTTCGGGGTTGTCAAACCTTAGGCAGGTTCACAAGGGTTTTTGAGCCCTAATTGCGGGCGGATTTCGCCCCAATTTTGGCGGTATACGGGGGGGGGCGGGGGCGGTGCGGGCCGCCCCCTAACACATACCACCCGTATCCCCCTGGATAAGGCGGTCCCCTTTCTCCCCCCTCGCGTATTTGCCATGCGGGGGGAGGACGGAAAACCCTGTTCTCAAGAACTGTGAATTACCGTAAGGCTGGGACGTATTTTAGCCATATTGCAGGCAGTACGGGACGCAATACGGCTGAAATCCCTCCCGAAAAACCCTGTAGAGGCCCCAGGGTCGTCCACACAGCAGATACACATTCCGTCGGGTTTTTTTGAAAATCCGTCCCGGTATTTTGACAACGTTTCTGTGGTTTTGGGGGACTGTTCTGTCCGTGGTTTGTGGATTAGCCGCCCCCCTCAACCACTAACGTGTTCATGGTAAACCCGAAAACCGAGCGAGGGACGAACGAACATGTTCTAGGTGTTTCAGGGTGGCACATCCGACAGAAAATCCTTCTGTGGGTACAAGCCCTTACAGTTCAGGGTTTTTGATTCACTGTTCTGCCTTCTAAACATCCATCCAAGGAAAGTGGGCCAAAGGAATACCAAGCTGCTCCTGTGACATCAGGCAATGGCATGTGACCATTGCAATGGTCATGAGCCAAGCAATGAATGTAAACTGAAGACCGAAGAGACACCAACGGCAATAGAAGCATTAACTTAACTTCAGTAAAATAAAAAGACCAGGACAACCCCTTTAAAAACATTTGAAGTAAGTTATACTTTAGAACTATTCTGCAAAACCAGGTCAACCCTTTTAATGTGATCTGGATCCCGGGGACACCACTTCTTGGATTCCACATCACAACAACTTATTCATTCAGTTTCATTCTATCTCAGCTTCACTGTCTACAATAAGGGGGCAGAGCAAATACGCTAGCGCCGTCATAATATGTTTTACAACAGTATGAGCTTGCCTGACCTCCACCTCTTCTCCTCGAGTGTTCCGGTCTTGTTCTTTGTGCTTTTTTTTTCTCCTGTTCCTGCTCGTTTCAAAATATTTCATCGTATTTTTCCAATTCCCTAACCTTAGAATTGTTGCCAGGATCTATTAGATGTTTAATATACAAACCACCAGTCTTGTTTTTATACCCGTTTCTTTCCACTTTGTGTTTACTTACATAGATTACTGTTGTATTGATATTAAATATTTAACAAAAACAGTTAAAATGAAAAATACTGCTGGTATCACGTAAAGACTAGCCCCCACATGGCTTCATTGACAGAAAAATGTAAAAGTTATAGTTTTCGAAACGCAATGATGAAAAAGCCACAACAACAAATATGTCCCCAAGGGTCACAATAGTCATTCTAATAACATTCTTAGGACACTGCTGCCGTGATAGACTAAACAAACTTATACTCACCTCTCCTTTCACCTGTGTCCTAGTGCATCCTATACCTGCCGTCTTTCGTTTACTTCCGGCTCCAGTGGTCATGTGCAATTGCCTGACATCATTTTCGGAAAATTGAATGTTTAAAAGGGTGTGTCATAAAAATGACTATTGTTTAACTCATTTTTTATTTTTAAAACTTTTTTTAAGAATTTTTGGTTATATTTATTTTAAAAATTTTTCCAGATCACTTTCAATTTTTTTAAAATCCAAAGCCCCGGGTTTTTTTCATTTTGGGCCACTAACCAAAAATAACGTCTGACACTTCCTCCCTATAAAAAAAGATACCCGTAGTCTGCTCATTATTAACACAAGCAGGGTCAAACTGAAAGGAGACACCATGTAAAAAGATGACAGAATCCACCAGTCACAAGGGGAATAGTACAGCTCTCCCCCCTCAGAGTGTTCTTTTTAGGTAAACACGATGACTAGAAAATGTCCTTTTGAAGTCGGGAAGAAACGTCTTTTTTTCCTATGGCATGAAGCGCGTAAGTATCTCCCGACTGTTTTTAAGGTGCAAACAAGGCCAGTGGCCAAAGTAAAACTCGGGACTAAGAATTATAAAAAATATTAAAAGTGATATGAAAAATTAAAAAAAAAACCCAAAAATTTCAAAAAAAAGTGTTTAAATGAAAACTGAGTTAAAACAATTTTCATTTTTGATGACACATTCCCTTTAATAAACGGCATGTGAAGGTTGCCTCCAATCAATTGCGGGAGCAGTGACGCTTTATTCAGCAGAAGCTGGAAGTTAGCAAAAGACTGACGGAAGGGGGGTTGGGGGGTAGGGAAGGCGGTATAACTTTTTTTTATCAGGACAGTAATCCTAGCTATTAAAACGACCCAGACATCTCATTTAAAAACTGAATAGGGAATGATGAATAAACATTCAAACAAAGTTACATTTATTAATCATTATCGAAAAGCTACAAAATTTCTTCAAATGTTCAGTCAATAATTGTACTGGAAAAAATACCTTTGTGTTCACCCCATCGGCCTTTAATTTAAAAATTTCAACTAAAAATTCAAGTTAGAGACTATAACCAACCAACATCACAGATACGATGTAGCAAACATGCAAAGGGGAAAATGGACCAAATGTTAAGTCAAACCATATTCATGGTCTCCCATCTCCGACTAGGGTTTCATTAGCATAAACACTTTATAAACAGGGCTTTAAATTAGATTTTTTTTTTTTTATATGGTCTCATCCAGTATCTACAATCCTGTGTATTTCAGAAATCACTATCATTACATACAAAATATGCTGAATCTTGAGTAATAAATTTTAAAGCGGGACTGTTAGGGAAAACCTAATAGTGTATCTATTTTAATTTTTTCTTTTACCAGTATGAAAAAGACCCGCCCCCCCTAAGCTTTTAAAAAGGATAACCCATTTCATTAATTAGCTTTAAACATATAAGTAAATAAAGACTATTACCAAATACATTGCTCTTCTGATTTTGCTTCTCTTTAGCATTCGCAGCAAATCTAATCTCCTGCTTTTGCACACAAGCTTCCCTAGTTACCGCCACCTCTCTCTGCTCTTACAGGTTTCAGCAGTGGTCAGGCAGGTGATGTCACTCCCTTCTAGGTTCCATATCTTGTGAAGAGGGGAGCTTATTAACATTACTTACTAAAAGCTTTAACCCTTCAAGCTCTGTCTGTAGCACAGTTAACAACCCTCGTATACTCCTGACATGGTAACATGATCAGCTAGGAATAGCAAAACTGATATGTCAATCACTGTTGTAGACCCACCCAAAGCCGGACCAGGGAATAGGAGCCTAAAACGGGCTGTGGCTCTGTGAAACAGCCAGGTGAGAACACACCTTTAAGTACTCACATGGTATATGAGTCTTAACACTTGCATACTATTGTAGAGCATGAATATTTAAAAACAATGTAAATGAAAAGTGCACACATGATCATTTTAATTTAATTACAACGAAGCAGAATTATCCAGCATTTTCCATCACAATCCTTGAGTCTAACAGATCTTTCGTGTGCAATGATTAAATCTCTTATTGCACATTACATTAACTTTGGGAAATATCAATTTATGATCACATATTCACTTACAAAAATGGAGGCTGCAAGGAAGTAATGGAATTAAATTGAAGTTTTTAATTAAAAGCTATATAGACAGTGAGTCAAACATACATTCTAAAATAATTACTTTAAAAGAGTTAAAGATGTAAATTTAGAAATATAGGGCGACATGTATGAATTTTGGTGCTGACAGGCCAGTTCTAAATTGCTTTAAGGTAGTATAGACTGCGCCAATGTATGAACCTGTTCTTCTGCAGGTCATACATACAGGCGCAGTCTGGTGCCAATGCAACAACTCAGACTCAGGTAGACCGCCTTTAACTTGGTCTGGCTGTTCTAACTGTTCGGCGCCAAAGCTTTGGTGTCAAAGAATCATAAATGTGTCTACTTCTACTAATGTGGTGCGACGCCCCCAGAACGCCCCAAAACTTTGGCGTGCTAAAAAGTGTCTTTGGCGCGGTACCGAGGTACCATATATACTCAAGTATAAGCCGAGTTTTTCAGCACAAAAAATGTGCTGAAAAATCCCTCATCGGCTTATACTCAAGTCACTGTCGGCGCTCGGGCGCTACGATGGCCGGTGCGCCGGCAGGGACGCTTCTGCTACATGCGAGTCCTTAGGGAGCGCATATAACAGAAACCCGAGTACAGCCGACAGCGTCCGGGCACTGCGGTGGCCCGAGTACTGTCAGCGATCTCTTCACTTATATGCGACTCCTCCGGAGCGCATACAGGTGATGAGATACCACTGCAGAGTAGAGCGTGCGCTCCCTGCTCCGCAGTGGACTCTGGACGGCCGCAGACTCGCAGACGGCCGGAGTTTCCGGCACAGGCGCCGTGTGTCATCACGCTACGTGCGCGGCCTGATGACATCACCCGCCTGTGCCGAGAAGACAGAGGAGAGCGCCCGGGAGACGGAGCAGCGGGGAGCAAGGTAAGTGTTTTTTTTGTTTGTTTGTTTTTAAACCCTGCCTATACCTGCTTATAGGGAACCTATACCTGCCTATAACCAGCCTAGGGGGACATATACCTGCCTATAACCAGCCTAGGGGGATTTATACCTGCCTATAATCTGCCTATGGGGACATATACCTGCCTATAACCTGCCTATGGAGACCCATACCTGCCTAGGGGGACATAAAGCTGCCTATAACCAGTCTAGGGGGACATATAACTGCCTATAACCAGCCTAGGGGGACATATAAATGCCTATAACCAGCCTAGGGGGACATATGACTGACTATAACCAGCCTAGGGGGACATATAACTGCCTATAACCAGCCTATGGGGACATATACCTGCCTATGGAGACCTATACCTGCCAAGGGGGACATATACCTGTCTAGAGGGACATATACCTGCCTATATTGGTCTATGGGGGTCATTAAACTGCCTATACCCGCTTATATCTGCCTATGAAGGACATTAAACTGCCTATGTAAATTTATTGGTATCCATTTTTATTTTTAAAATTCACCAGTAGCCGCTGCATTTTCCACCCTAGGCTTATACTCGAGTCAATAAGTTTTCCCCGTTTTTTGTGGCAGAAGTAGGTGCCTCGTCTTATATTCGGGTCGGCTTATACTCGAGTATATTCGGTACTTATTGCGCCAAAGTTTTAAGTACTCCTGTTCATACATCTATAGAACTGGTCTACTACAGCTTATTGACGCCATAATTCTGGTGCAGCCCCGTTCATACATGTCGTCAATAGTGGCTTTAGGAAGTCAAGCAACCATGCATACCTGTACACATGGCATAACCTTCTCTATGCTATTGATTAAATCAAGTTTTAATGTTGAACTTTTTTTTTTAATAAATGTTAGGGATTTACTTTAAAAATTTCTGTGACAATCTATATTTCAAGTAAATCCTGAAATACTGCAGTTTCACTTTGGCTGCAAAGTCTAAACATTTATATGCCTGTTCCATAGAGATCACTTCTCAGCAGCCGTCTCATCATTACCACAGGCAGGATTACAATATAAAGCTAAAAATGCATCTGCCATTCACAACAGTAAAAAGAGGTTGTAAAAATGGCTGTATATAATGGCCAGAACCAGTGTCCGGCTCTGTCCACACGACAAGTATTTCCAGTCCGCGTGGATTCTGACTTGAAATACTCGTCTAAAACTGTAAGAAAAATGATCCCCATTGACCTCAATATGCGTAGTAGTTCATACAACACGTATCGGTTGGTTTAGAGTTTAAAAAAAAAACAAAAACAAAAAAAAAACGGTGGAAAACCGGACGGAAGATTGTGCTTGTAGAATGTATTGCAGGCGACCCGCGGGCAGAAAACCCGCCGGGCAGAAAACCCGTGCAGTGGGGACTGCTGCACAGGTTTTCCATAGAGGCCCATTCTGCTCATTTTTGGCCGGTTTTTCAAGCGGTCTGCAAAACCGCAAAACACCTAAAAAACCAGCCGAAAACCCGTGCAGTGGGGACATGCCCTTACATACAGGCTTCAAAAATGACCATGTGATGAGGAGATCGAAGCTTTTAGGAAGCTGGTGCAGTTTTGAGCCATAAACAAGTATTGTCCCTAGTGAAGCGCTGCTAATGCTAACACTGGGCATTTTACTGTATCATATCAAGTACTATACACATAGCACTCACATAAACATATACACTGCCTTGTATAATTTATTCAATTCCAATAGATACTGCCCCCACATAACATTTTTTGCAGTTAACAAGATCGTTTTAAGTCCAAGTAACAAGCTCCGCTAGTTGCTTCATTAGAACAAAAAATATTCATGAAGTTTAAACATCAAATCTAATTGAATGCACAATTACAGATGGCACATTAAGCATTTCGAAATAAGTGTACATATTACACTCAATGTAAGTTTTTATGCCTGAAGCCACACATTTTGATTCCGTGCACTAAAATTACCATTTTGACAGAGACTTTATGCATTGTAAATAGTAATTAAACTCTCAACAAACAAAAATTAAAATAATTAGAAAAAACGTGCATTGTACACCGTAGCCTTATTCGGTCCTTGTCTATGTGTTCATTAAAAGGAAGAAGATCAGACACAAACAAGTCTTTAATGGAAATTGGATTTAAAACGGACACACCATACTTGGCTTAAAGGGGAATTTCCATCAAATAAAGTGATGGCATTTTGCCGGTATATGCCATCACTGTATGACTGGTTGGGTCCGACCTCTAGGACCCCCACAATCCTAAAAGATTTAGCGCTGAATCCCATTTACTGTTTTTCTCTGCATAACTATTCTTTTTCACTCCTATAGGAACATTTATGCCAGGCTTAACTAAAGAGAATAATTGACTGGCAGACAACTTTAGCAGCAGCTAATCTCTCATAGAAACAATCGGGCAGGTTAAGATGTTCCATTTATCTTTCCCCAACATTTGGTGTTTTGGGAGAGGAGGGTTGCCATCATGGATACTTGGCTGACTATTAGTTACTGTCTTTGGTCAACTTTAAATCAATGCATAGAAAGGAAAAAAAAATAAGTTACAAAGCCTTAACATGGTTGTCTCACCATGATGCTTTACAGTACCACAGCCAGCTTCAGACTCACTCTTCCTGGTGAGGCTGTGGGGTGGATCTGTAGCAGTGATTGGCATATCAGCTCTACTATTCTTGGCTATTCCTATCACAGCGAGATGAGTGCTGGAGCTTTATAATCTGTAGTGCACAAGACTACAGAGCTCTAAGGGCATGTCCCCATGGCACCGATTTTCGTACGGTTTTTCAGCTGGTTTGCGGTTTTTCAGACCGCCTGAAAAACCGGCCAAAAATGAGCAGAATGGTGCTCTATGGAAAACCCGTGCAGCAGTCCCCACTGCATGGGTTTTCCGTCAGGCGGTTTTGCCGCAAAACATTGTAGAAGCACAATATTCCGTCCGGTTTCCGGACGGAATCTGTGCTTCTCAATGTGAAGGGGGAGGGCTTTTCTCCACTCATCGCGGATAAAAGCCGCCCCCGCCCCTCCAGCCAGTATTTGTCCTATGCCGTGGGAACGCAACCTAAGGGTTTGAATGTGTCATTAATTTAAGTAAACAAGCTCCTGTGCTCAAGAGATCTCACACAAGGGAGTGAGTCACCATGGTTGGAAAACAGCTTTTGGCACACTCAGATAAGAGAGATAGCAGTGAGAGGTGGTCCTAGAGAAAAATATATAACCTGGAGAAACTTCTGTACACTAGTAGTAGATAAAATGCGCTTTATCTTCTGAACAAAGCTAAGTCAAAACAGTAATGTATTTGGTAATAGCCTTCATTTACCTTTCCCTACATGTTGAAGGCTAATCATTGAAGTGAGAAAACTCCTTTAGGGTGTGTCCACAAGGCAATGACAAAATACCGGTCGGATTATCTGACAGGTATTCATTGTTTTTTGGCACGTTACCTTTCTACGTTTGCGGAATTCATAGTGAAAACCCTACCCACCCTTCTCAATGACATGACATTGTTTCTCCCGAAGGATAGAAGAATAAATATGCTCTAAGTTTTTCGTCACGCTGGCGGTGTAAAAAACGCCCAGCAGAAAATCCGTGCAGTGTGAGCTACTGCACGGATTTTCTAAAATAAGTCATGTAAAAGGTTGACAGTCGTTTTACAGACTGTTTTCAAATCCGAAAACCGTCTGTAAATCCAACTGAAAACCAGTGTCGTGTGGATGTACCTTTAAGATGTAATTTAATGTTAAAGTATGTATCGCTCATAACTAGGCCGATAACGAAGACTTGTTAGTTCTAGTTTGTTGATCAAATTATTTGACAAAATGGCATTTCATATTATATTAGATTCTGAATATATTATTGAAAAACTATGTCAGACATTATAGAAAAAAATAAAAACAAACTGAAGTACAGTGGATTTTCCACCTATATGTTCAATATGACTCCTTTTATTTTGTATGTCTCTCTCTGATGTTGCAAGCAAATAGAGGGTGAAGGGATGTAAAAACTGCACCCGTTCTGAAGCAAATTGAAGTTTTCGAAGGGAATGGTACTAGATTGGTCTCTACCTTGCTATCCTGGTTCTCTGGCTGAAGCTCCTCAGAAAGTACAAAATTCTACTGAAATTCTACAGCTGAGTTTTTTGTTTTAAGTGTTTGTGATTTCTTTTCTCAAATTTATATTCTTATCTTCTTTTTATATCTGCAGCTCACTAGGAACCCAGAGAAGGGAGTGACTGGGAGATGGCTGAGCTTGCACAGTACTCCCCATTCATTTCTATGGGAGTTTGAAACACAGCTGTATAGACTCATTACGTTGTATTCAGAACGCCTGTAGAAATAAACGTGTACAACTGCGCAAGCGTGGCCATTTCTTCATTCTTTCTTGCCTTATCATAGCTTGCTATGAGCCGGATGCAGGCGTGAGAAACCAGAGATGAGAACATCCTTATAGGTCAGCAGTGTGTCTTCTCTTTCTCAATTACACACAGCTGAGAACAACCAACATCTTTTGCTCCACTACGTGTTGGATCTCCATCTTTAAGCCGTTTTATAATTTTTTTTCTACTGTTTCAATTGACACCTCTCTTATTCGGGCCAGGTTTTCTTTTAATTCAAGCCCAACAGCTTGGTAATGCCTTTAAGAACTTTCCTTTTTAAACTTCTGACTAATTTGCATTTCTAGACTTCTGCCAATATTTATTTTCATAAATACAAAATTACTGTACAAGGCAATTCTATACTTTTTTCCCTCATCACTGAGCATTTCCAGAATGTTTTTGGATGCGGAAAAATATTTGGCATTAGTTAAAATAACTTCTATTTATTTGTGTTTCATGAAGCTGGAATGTTCATCAACATGTTAAACACTGTTCTGTGCCATATCTGTGTATTTTCTACAAAGTGGAAATAACTGAGTGAATATCCTCTAAGTATGCAGACTCCATAATTTATTTATTTATTTTTTATTTTTTTTTATTTTTTTAAAGTGAAGCATTTCTGCTGAAAGCTTAGTTGAGGTTGATACATATTCCTTTCATTTAGGTGTATATAAATAATTTTGCATAGATCATGTGCACTATATTCTCCAACACGTTCTCTTTCTCATTTGAATAAGAGCATTGACAGGTAACTAGGAAAGAGCACACAGCCTGGAATAATTTACAAAGGACAAAGAAAAACACTTGCTTGTGTACTATTCAGAATCTCAACAAAGTATCGGCCCCCATCCTGGCTTGCTCTTATCCCAGCCCTAAGCGTCTCAGGTTTTCCTGCCCACCCTCCTGCTATTATCAGAGCTCCATTACAAGAAGTGCATATCATTCCATCAAGACAAGATACAGCACAAATCACAGACAATTTCTCATACCAGAGAACACCATTTCTTAGATGAATACATATGACTGTCCCACATTTCCATGGAAACTGCTAAAGCCATTATTGTATATTATAACAGTCGATGTTTGTAGGGATGTAATCTGTGTACAGAGCTGCAGGGAACAATTTAGCTTTATAAATATCTGGAAATACAAGAACAATACGTTGCTACATACTGGAGTATAGATGAACATCTGTAATGAGAATTTTCCCAGGTAGATAAAACGATAAACAATCATATGATTGAATTTGAGGTTTCAGCATTTTTCTTACAAGTTTTTAAAACTTTCGATTTTATCCAAACAAAATTCCCGACCTGCTAGCATAACAATTGGCACTGCATAAGGAATACATGTCTCTCGGTAAGTTTCTTGCTAACCAGTAATTGACATGCAGTCCACTAGAAAACCCTCTTTTTTTGGGGGGGGGGGGGGGAAGGGAGAGAAGAGCGGGCTCTTTAACAAGTGGAATGCTGCATACATATTTTTAAAAAGGAGGATGTGTTTCATATCAGCCAATTGATAACAGGAAGCTCCCTTTAAGGCTCTTTTAGGCTCTATTCACAAATGAAATTTTTCCCAAACAGAACTATCAGAATGTAGTTTAGCTGTTTTTAATATGGCTAATCTGTGTCCTTTTTTCCCCCAACACAATTTTGGAAGCCGAGTAGAATAAGTGCTGTCAATCATTGAGCATGGAATCCTCACAAAATTCCCACATTGCAGATTGCAAAATTTGCATTAAAAAAAATTACATGTAGTCCTTTTTTGTGGAATTCACAGACATTCCATGCCTAAATCTGCTGTAGGAACAGGTCTCACACAAAATTATTTATTTTTTATCGATTTTCTGATTATGATGTAAACAATAGTAGGATACAAAACCGTTTACGCCAGGTTGCGCTCAAGTTTCCTGACGATAAGTTTTCAAACAATTACTAGCATGACACAATATAATGAGACAAGGTGTTTCATGGTATGGTATAACATAGCATTTTCTAACAATTCACAACATAACAATGTAACGTAACAGAACCTAACATAGGAGCTCCATTTAATTGCCTTTAAAACCCAACATATCCAATACCCCTTAGTTTCCAGCTCTCCGTTAGTATTCCTCTCACTGATCTGCAGTCTTCCCAGTGTTCCAGCTAACTGTTGTTTTAAGTACCAAGAAGTTCCCGTGAAGGGCAGCATAAAGTTATGTACCTCTGTATCTGTTAGGAATGCAGTAATAAAATGTTGCCACGTTTTAAAAAAAGACTCTGTCTTTACTTCCTTAGTATATATCATGGCTATTTTATCCATTTCCATGTGGTGTTTGACTGACTGTATAACCATGGATATGGTCGGAACCTTTGGTTCTAACCATTTAGATAATAAGCATCGCTTTGCAGCCATTAATAGAATATGTGGTATTTTATTACAATATTTTGCCTTATTCGACATCATTGTTACTGGAAAGTTGTGAAACAGGACCTGTAGAGGGTCCATTGGGATTGTGAGAGATAATTTCCTTTTTAGCAACTGAATCAGTTCTACCCAGTATTTTTGTGTTTCTGGACATGACCATGTACCGTGAGTAAGGTCATGTCCAGAAACCTTACTCACGGCCCCGTAATTACGCCGTGTGGCCGGGGGTGGGAGAGGGGGAGTGAGCAGGGGGCCGGCACTTCGCCAGCCCATAGACAGTCATTGCTAGCGGCGCGTATACGCCGCTAGAAAGTGACCTGTCAATTATCTCCCCCCTCGGCGTATTCGCCGAGCAGGGAGAGGAGACGTAATCCATAGTTCTCTATGAGAACTGTGCATTACCGTAGTTACTGGGACGGATTCAGCCCGTAATTGGCGCACTCTGGCGCGTAATTACGGACTGAATTACGTCCCAGAATAAGCCGTGTGAACATGGCCTTAGAATGATCACTCCACCCTTTTTCCCTCCCAATGTCGGAGCGCCATATACCTGCCCCACCCATAACCTTTTCAATCTAAAAAATTCCTCCCAAGATGTGTTTCTTGCAGCATGGCGATTTCTGCCCCCAACCTCTTTAGATGTCTCGGAACCATGAGGCGTTTTTCTGGAGAATTAAGACACTTAACGTTCCATGATATCAAGTTAATCATTTAGACTACTGGGGTTGATTAAGCCTTGTACCATTACATCTGGTCTGTAAATTGCTAAATCGTTTGCTTTAGGGTATTGTGTTAGTCTAGAGCTCCTATATAACCAATAAAGCCCAACATTATTAACCATAGTAAACATTTCGGATCAACTAGCTTCTGCAATCACAGAGCCAACTGTGAGGGAAATATCTTTTCCCCTATCTAGGCACCTTTGGGGTGTAGGTGGAATCTCAAAGACCCCAAAGTTGTATTGCCTGTGGACTTCTCTTATTCCCGACCTGGGGTGTATCAAAAATAGAGATACATAACTCCAGCTCCATGGCGGGCGAAACCCTTAAATGTTTTCCTGTAACAACAAGAATACGATTTCCAGGCTTTACCTTTCGCCTGGGGACCGGCTGCTGCAGTCCTATAGCATGTAAAGTAGGCTAACTTTAACATTAAGAGGAGGGGAAGACAGAAGAGAGAGAGAGGGAAAAAAAAAGGGAAATGGGCAGAGAAAGGGTGATTGGACCCAAGGGGAGGGGGAGACCAGAGACGGAAACAATGCAAGCCAGGGAGGCCAAACATATCTAGCTGAATGTCAAAAGTCCAAATCTCTTTTCAAGATTTCTCAGCAAAGTCCTCTCCCACTTCTCACCTTCACCTCCTCCCTCATGCATCAAATTTCTTAATCTCTTGGCAAAGTCATGTTTCCCAATGCTGATGCTGGTCGTTTCCTTTGTTCCTTTGGGCTGAGCGGAGGACGTGTTAGGTTGTCTTCTGTCTCTTCGTTCTGGAACACTACAGGGTCTAAGTCTGAGATACGTCTTCGGGGCATTTCCCTGGGTGGCGAGGTCCTGGTTTTTTGTTGCAGTCTGCCTAAGAGGACTTGAGCTTCCTCAGGGGAATATGTGGATGAATTTCCATTTTTATGGAAGACTCGGAGGACTGCTGGATATAGTAAAGCAAACTTCTCTTGCCTGTTATATAGCTCAGTGCAGATGGCCGAGAAAGCTCGTCGGCGTTTCACCTCCTCGAAAATTAGTAGTTTAGACCCTTGATAGAGGAGGCCTGTTCTTAATTTTTTTAAAGATATCAAAATCTCCGCTTTGTCAGCATAGTTAAGATACTTGACAATTACTTGCCGTGGTCTGTCTCTTGAGGTGAAAGGTCTTGTCCCGCCTTGGCTTACAGTACCATCACTCCTTAGGTTGGGGCCTATACGGTGTGCTTGTTCAACTTTGCATCTTTTTGTCATCCCCAGGAGTTCCGGTATTTCTTGCTCACACATTGTGACCAGATTGCTTGGTGGGAAGGATTCCGGTAGGCCTATGATTCTTAGGCCTCGTTCACACGGCTTATTTCGCCGCGGATTTGCCGACGGATTGACGATCGTCAATCCGTCGGCCAAGCAGTCAGAAATAAGTCACAGCCTATTTCTATTGATTTCAATAGAAAATACGGCTCGTCGTTCACACGACGCGTATTTCCGTGCCGCCGCGGATTGACGACGGCAATCCGGACAGAAAAACAATGTGCATGTCAATTATTTACGGACGATTCACCACCTATAATGATTGGAGATGGTGAATCCGTCGGGAAATCAGTTACAAATACGTGCCACACTTAGTGGCACTTATTTGCAACTGATTTCGGAACGGATTTACAATCGGCAATCCGATGTAAATACGTTCTGAAATAAGCCGTGTGAACATAGCCTTAGATTGTTCCGCCTTGAGCGGTTTTCTAGATCTTCAACTTTGTCTGTCAATCGCTTATTATCAGTCAAGACTTCTTTTAACTGAGAGCAGAGGGCATCAGCGTCCATTTCAAGGGACTGAACCTTAAATTCAAGTTCTTCCAGTCTGTCACTATGCTCCCTTATGTCTCCATTGATTTGTGCAAACATATTGGCTACTGTGGCAGCCAATGTTTCTTGTAAATCAGGGGCAATTTGCCGGGCCAATTCCATAGTTTCATAGTTTGTAAGGCTAAAAAAAGACAAGTCGTCCATCTAGTTCAGCCTGTTGTGCTAAGGTGTTGATCCAGAGGAAGGCAAAAACCTCAATGAGGTAGAAGCCAATTGTCCTCATTTTAGGGAAAAATTCCTTCCTGACTCCAATCTGGCAATCAGAAAAATCCCTGGATCAATGACCCCTCTCCTGAATTCTAGTCACTGTAACTTGTATATATATTACGCTCCAGAAATGCATCCAAACCCTTTTTGAACTCGGTTATTGAATTCACCATGACAAGTCCCTCTGGCAGAGAATTCCATAGTCTCACTGCTCTTACAGTAAAGAATCCCTTTCTATGTTTATGTAGAAACTTTCGTTCCTCAGACGTAAAGGATGCCCCCTTGTTCTAGATACAGCCCTGTGTATAAATAAATCTTGGGAGAGATCTCTATATTGACCTTTGATGTATTTAAACATATTTATTATGTCCCCCCGAGCCTTCTTTTCTCTAAACTAAATAACCCTAATCTTGCCAATCTTTCTGTGTACTGTAGTCCACCCAGTCCTTTTATTATTTTTGTTGCCCGCCTTTGTACCTGTTCAAGCTCTACAATGTCTTTCCTGTGCACTGGTGCCCAAAACTGTACACAATATTCCATGTGTGGTCTAACCAGTGACTTGTATAATGGGAGAATAATGTTCTCATCATGTGCATCTATGCCCCTTTTAATGCACCCCATGATCCTATTTGCTTTGGCTGCTGCTGCCTGACACTGGCTGCTACAATTAAGTTTACTGTCCACCAGGATTCCCAGTCCTTCTCCATGTCACTTTTACCCAGTGTTTTTCCATTTAACATGTAATCATGTAATGGATTTCTCTTCCCCATGTGCATAACCTTGCATTTATCAGTGTTAAACCTCATCTGCCTTTCCCTGCCCAGGCTTCCAACTTATCCAGATCCCTTTGTAATAACATATTATCCTCTATTGTGTTGATTACTTTACAGAGCTTAGTATCGTCTGCAAAGATCGATATTCTACTTGCATTCCCTGTGTAAGATCATTAATGAAAATGTTAAAGAGGATAGGGCCCAATTACTGACCCTTGTGGTACCCCACTAGTAACAGCGATCCAGTCTGAGTATGTACCGTTAATTACTACCCTTTGTTTTCTATCAGTGAGCCAGTTACTTACCCACTTGCACACATTTTCCCCCAGTCCAAGCATTCTCATTTTATTTACCAACCTTTTATGTGGCACCGTATCAAATGCTTTAGAAAAATCTAGATATATGACATCCAGTGCCTCACCCCGATCCAGTCTAGCACTGACTTCCTCATAGAAGCTGATGAGATTAGTCTGACAAGACAGATCCTTCATGAACCCATGCTGGAACGGCGTTATACATTTATTTTCAGTGAGATACTCCAGGATAGCATCTCTGAGAAAACCTTCAAACATTTTACCTACAACAGAGGTTAAGCTATTTTTTTTTTATAGATCTTCAGGTATGGGGTCTCCCTCCCTGATTGCAGTTTTTGGGGAGGCGGTAGGATGATCAGAAGTTGTGGAAAGATCTTCCCAATCTGGATTACTCAAGGGGTCTTCAATGCTTTCCGGTTCTGTGGATGTTCCTTTTCCCCCTTTCGCCTGTTGTTTAGTGGACTTGGATCTCCCCATTTTGAGGATATAGCGGTCCAGGCAATTAGGCAACGTTGGTGTTATAGAAACTGTTGGTATCTGCATTTTTATGCTTGCAAGTTCTGTATGGCAGATTGTTATTGTAACTGTTCCCTTATTCTCTTCTTCTCTCCTCCTCTGTGTTCCACCACCTCTTCCCTATGATTCTGTTATCTGTTATCTATCTCCCCGGGTAATAATAATCTGGCACTGTGGGGATCAGGCAGCTGGATTGAGTGCTGCTATTTCAATTGGAGTAAAGGTGAACTGTAGCGTGTATCAGTCCCAGACTGTCACGAGCTACTATAGTCCTCCAAAGCAGCTGTTTGTTAGTAAAGATGGTGCCTCTCTTTCTCGCGCTTTTCCCTCCTCTCTCACCCTGGGTGTCTGTGGCTGTAGTTGTTAGGCCCCCACTACTGCCGGACTGCTAGTGCGCTGCTAGTCCCCTGTTGCATAGGTGGCCAGTGGCTTATAACTGTCCCAGGTCTTCTGTGGGTGCTCTTATACTCGTTCAGAGTTGTTTTATGCCATTAATTATGGCGCCTCTGCCTCGCACCCCTCCGCTCCCCCCTCACCTCGGGTCTCAGCAGTTGTTGCTGTGGGGTCCGTCCCCCCCCCCCCCCCCCCCCCCGCTGCCGGCCGGCTATGAGCGCCGCTTGAGTGTCGGCCCGTGGCGCTTGTTGTTGCCGAGCTGTGTCCTGCTCTCACTCTGTCCGGAGCCAGCCCCCTCCGCTGCCGCGCCGCCACCCATCTTCCTCCGCGTAGTAGCCGTGCAAGCTGCAGCTGTGAGACCTCTTCGGTCACCACCGGTCTCTCCTCTCCACCTGCCAACTGTTCTGTGCCGTACAGGGATCTGTCGGGTGTTATTTGCCAGGTAAGGGTTCCGCCCCCGTCCCGGACTCCTTTTTTCCCGGCGCGTTCACCTCATGTCGGCCCCGGGAAAAACCCCGGGGGAAGCTTTTTTTTTTTTTTAAAGCACGTATTTTTTTCACATTTTTTTTAAAGGGCCCCTTTAGAGAGGATTATGAGGAAATGCTATGCTAGCATACTACATTTTGAAAAAAAAAAAAAAACACAAACCCCAAAAACTAAAACCCCTTTTGTTTTAAAGATTGTAAAAAGTTTTTAAAAGTAACATCGGGCCCTGAAAAACCCCGGGGAAATTTTCCCACAACGTGCTGAAAAAAAGCCAAAATGTAAAAAATGTAACAAAGGGCCCTTTATCACTTTTCCAAAAGGTCAACAAAGTAACATAACTCGTAGAGCTGAAAAAAAGACATAAGTAGCATCCAACTCAGCCTATTATTCTTCCCGCTTCCCTTATGAGGTACAGTTGTGTTCAAAAAAAATAGCAGTCCCAAAAAGTTTAAAACCAGATAAACCCCTTTTTCCGTTTTTAAAATATGACAAAAGGGGGTAACTGGGACAGGCTGGCGAGAGCTAAAACTGGGGGGTTTAATTTTAAAAGGTTTTACAGTTTTTTTTAAAGGGATCGTAAACCCCGGGAAAGGGGGGGGGTTATGTCCTTTTTTAAAAAATCCGTCTGAACCCAAACCACTGGGGAAGAAAAGGGGTACAGGAAATTTCCCCCGGGGGAAATCTTTAAAAGGGGTAAATAAACAGGGGGGTAACAAAACAATAAATATTTAAAAAGGGGTCGCTATAGGCCCCCAAATACAACAAAACCCCAAATGGAAGATATACTCCTAAAGGAAAATGGGATGGGGCCCGGCTAACCAAATGAGGTTATTTTTAGGGGCGACTTAACAAACCAGACAAAATTTGGGGAAATCTGAAACCTGTAGTCTAAAAAAGGGAAACAAGGTTTTTGTCAATAATTTAATGATAATTCCCTTTTTGCCAAAGGGTTTTTCAAGAACCAAAAAAAGGGGAAAAGGGCCCTTCAATTTAAATTTTAGACCGGGACAAAAAACAAACCAAAGGTTCGGGTTTGGGGGCACCTGGGAAATAGTAAACCAAATATAATCAATTTCCGTTTATCCCCAATAGATTTTTTTTGTAAAGGGGAACCCAAACAAAAACCGGGAATTTTTAAAGAAGGAAAATTTTTTTCTCCTTAGGGGGAAGCCCTAAACCCCGTATTGCGGACAATGGGGTTTTAAATAGGGGCAAACAAATAAAAAGGGGAATATTTTTAAAAACATCCTAGGCTCCCACTGTGAAGGAAAAACCCCTTTAAGGGGGAAAAATAAAATAATTAGAAAAGGGAAAAAAACCCAATTTGGATCAACGGGGAATTAAAAAAGGCAATAAAAAAACAAAAAGAAACATTTCACCTACAAAAAAACAGGAGGGAGTGAAGAGGCCCCCTAAAAAGCATAGGCAAAAAAAAAAGTGGTAAAATAAAGATAAAGGAAGCAAAGCTGGAACGGAAAGTTTGTATCGCTATAAAAAGTAACCCCAAAACCCAAAAATATTTTTTTAACTATTAAATATAAAAAGTTTTAAAACAGAAAATTTTGGGCCCTTTGAAAAATACAAAGGGAGAGACATTTGGGAGGGCGATGAGAAAAAAAGCAAACCTATTAAACACTTTTTCTAAATTTGAAATTTCCCGGGAAGATAGTTTTCTTTTTGGGAACAGGGGGATGGGGTAAACTCCAATTTAAAAAAAGTTTTTTGGGTCTAACCCAAAAGAAGTGCAACTCCCCCTTAAGAAGATTAAAATAGACAAACCCCCGGGTCCAGAGGGGCAACACCCAGGTGCCAAAAGGGAATTTAATGATGTCACAGATAGGCCCCAATTCCTTAAAAATTAAAATAGACTGCCCCTAATAAGGGGGTATGTCCCAAAGGTTTTGGCGCAAAACCCAAATGTGGTCCCAATTTTCAAAAAGGGGGTAAAAAAAGGTGATCCAGGAAACAAAGGGCCCGGGGTTTTGACCTCTTTTGTAGGAAAAAATGTATAAAAGGTTTTCTCAGGGGATGCCTATCCTGGAGATCCCCAACTGAAAATAAATGTATAACGCCTTTTCCACAGGGGTTTTTATGAGGGATCGCCTGTCAACTAAACCCCATCAGCTTCTAAAGAGGAAGTCATGCTTAAAGGATCGGGGTTAGGGACTGGGTCAAAATCTAGATTTTTCTAAAGCAATTTTTTTAAAGGTGCCACAAAAAAAAGGTTGGTAAATAAAAAAGAAATGCTTGGCTGGGGGAAAAAAGTGTGGGAATGGGTTTAAACAACTGGCTCACTTTATAGAAAACAAAGGGAAATAATTAAAAAGGGAACATACTCGACGGATTGCCCGTTACTTTGTGGGGTAAACCCCAAGGGTCAGTATTGGGCCCTATCCCTTCCCAAAATTTTTTATTAAAAGATTTTTTCACATATTGCACAGTAAAAATAATTTGATCTTTGCAGACGATTTCAAACCCCTATTTAAAATAATCAACAAAATAATTTTTTAATTTGTTATTACAAAAGGGTCTGGATAAGTTTGGGGGCCCCGGGGGAAAGGGGGTGGCAGAAAGAGATTTAAACACAGATAAATGCAAGGTTATCACAGGGGGAAAGGGAAAAATCCATTACAATGACTACATTTTAAATGGGGAAAAAAGGGTGGGGAAAAGTGACATGGAAAAAGGAAATTGGGAATCCTGGTGGACGTAAAAATTAAATTTTAGCAGCCCGTGTCAACAGCACTGCCAAGGCAAAAAAAGGATCATGGGGTTTCATTAAAAAAGGGGATAGATACACATGATGGGGAACATTAAATTTTCCCATTTTACAAGTCCCCTGGGTTTGACCACCCATGGAAATTGTGTACAGTTTTTGGGCATCAGTGCACAGGAAAAAACAAATTTAGAGCTTGAAAAAGGGGACAAAACGGGGAAGAAAAATAATAAAAGGGGGCCCAGGGCTTATCTTTGGGAAAAAGGAGGCATCCTCTATGTCTTGAGCAACGAAAGTTTTTTTACATAAAAAATAGAAAGGGAAATTTTTTACTGTAAGAGCAGCGAGACTGGGGGAATTTCCCCCCTTTGCCCCAAAAAAAAAAAAAAAAAAAAAAAAGAGGGAAATTGTCAGGCCCAATTTTATTAACAAGTTCAAAAAAAGGTTTTTGGGTGCATTTCTGGAGCGTAATATTAAACAAGTTAAAGGGGTCTAGGATTTTTGGGGAGGGAAACATTGATCCAGGATTTTTCCGATTCCAGATTGGAGTTTGGGGAAGGGAAATTTTTTTCCCCAAAATGAGGCCCAAATTTGGGTTTTACCTCATTGGGGGGTTTTTTTCCTTTCCCCTGGATCAACAAACCCTTTTCACAACCCAAACTGGGAACCCGGTTGGATGTCTCGTCCCTTTTTTCGGGCCCTTTCAAACCCAATTTAAACTAAAGAAAAGTAAGACCACATGTCAAACAATTTTCCAGTTTGGTGCAGTAGATCTTTAAAAAAAAATCCGCATTCATGGTCTGCATGTTTTGAGTCTAAACAACCCCGGGAAAAAAAAACCAATCAAGGTAATAAATTTTTAAAAATGTACTAAAACCGCCCAAAAAAAATATAAAAAAAAACATAAGACAAAAAAAAACTGATAGCAATGTGGGTTTAAAACCTCACCATTGACTGTAAAAAAAATCACAAAAAATTAGACCAAAAAAAAAGCAGCCAAACAACCACGGGAAAAAATAACCCATATCATAGACAAAAAGATTAATTTAAATAACCACCAAGCTAATAGTACAAAAAAATAAATACGACCAAAAAGTGAGGCATTGGGAAAAACCCCCAAAGCGCTTTTACCCCCCCTTCCGTCAGTGGGATTTTTTTATATTTTTACAATTTAAATTTTTAATAAAGTTATATAGTTTTTTTATAGGGGTTTTTTGTTTGAGTTTGTAAATTTGAAAAAATTTTTTTTGAAAGGAAAGTGTTCAAAATAATAAGTGAAATTTTAATGAGTGCGGTTTAAACATTTCGTGAAGAAAAAGGGGTGAACAGGTGAAAAGCAGCACATGTTGTACATGCATTTCTTCTTGAAAGCCTGAGAAATATGGGTCATTAAGAGACATTGTTCAGAAGAACAGCGCACTTTGATTAAAAAGTAGATTGGAGAAGGTAAAAGCTTATAAAGAATTGCAGACAATGATCGACTGTTCAGCTAAAATGATCTCCAATACTTTAAAATGGAAAGCAAAACCAGAGAGACGTGGAAGAAAATGGAAGACGACCATTCAAATGGATCAAACAATAGTCAGAACGGCAGAGACTCAGCTAATGATCAAAGACTCCAGAATGATCAAAGACAGTCTCAAGTTACCTGTGAGTCTTGTGACCGTTAGAAGACGTCTGTGTGAAGCTAATCTATTAGCAAGAAGTCCCTGCAAAGTCCCACTGTTACAAAAAAGACATGTGCGGAAGCGGAGGACATCAACTGGCCAAAAGAGAAATGGAGGAACATTTTGTGGACTGATCAAAGTAAAATGGTTCTTTTTGGGTCCAGGGGCCGCAGACAGTTCGTCAGACGACCCCCAAACTCTAAACTCAAGCCTCTGGAGACAGTGAAGCATGGTGGTGCAAGCATCATGACATGGGCATGTTTCTCTTACTATGGTGCTGGGCTTATTTACCGTATATCAGTGATCATGGAACACTTTGCATATATAAAAAATACTTGAAGAGGTCACGTTGCCTTATGCGCAGGAGGAAATGCCCTTGAAATGGCTATTTCAACAAGACAACAACCCTAAACACACCAGTAAACGAGCAAAATCTTGGTTCCAGTCCAACAAAATTGAGGTAATGGAGTGGCCAGCCCAATCACCTGACCTTAATCCGATAGAACACTTGTGGGGTGACCTCAAAAATGCAGTTTCTGAGGCAAAGTGTCAGCCGTTTCTGCTCCCCAAGTCCAAGAAGTCATCCGGGACTTGCAATACACCTTCTCTGAAGACAGTTCCTGGGATACCAGGATGGTTACCCCTGGTTGCTTTCGGGGTACCCAGTTAGCCCGGAGGGGAGGGCTTAAGGGGGTGTATTGTCATGGTTCATGCTACGGCCTCTGTCTCGGCCCGCTGACATGCCGTGCCTCTCCTGTTTCCACTACTGTATTCATGGTGCATGTTGCAGCTCCGCTAGTGACTGCGGGTATGGCTGTGTCTGCTGCCATGGCTTTCAACATATACTCACCTGTCCCGGCTCCTGTCCCTATTGCAGTGCTGGCGGCATTGCCCTCCGGCAGATACGAGTCTGCCATCCTCCCTCCAGCTCCCTGGCATGCTGTGCGTGTACAAGCACCCCTCAGACGCGGGCGGCACTGTCTAGCTATTTAAATGGACAGTGTTCCAATTTCCTGCTCTGTGACCTGTGATCCTGAGCTACTTAAAGAACCTCCTGCCCTTGCTCCAGTGTCAGTTCGTTGGTATTCATCCTAGAATCCTGAACCCCGTCTGCTGTGCTCCTGCTGAGTTAACCCTTGTTACCCGTGTACCTACGTTAAACCTGCACTGTCCAGCACATCTATTTAATGCTCTTACTGATGTTGTACCAGTCTGCTACTACTTGCTGCTATACCAAGTCCGCCACCTGCCTGGGACTGCGTTACCTGTCTACGGCTATACCTGCTGTGACCTGTTACAGCTACCAGTGTCCAGTGTCCCTGTCCTGCACTTCGGCTACCACCGCGAGTTATGCCATCTATGCTCACGGTGGCGCAGAGGAACCGCAATACCCGGCGTTTCTAACCACTGCGTTAGAAAACATGACACAAAGCCAACAAATGCAGATAAATTGTGGGATGTAGTCAAAGCATTCTCGGCTAGAATAACAGTTGACAGGTGTCAAAACTTGGTTGAATCTATGCAACATAGATGTGAAGCAGTTCGAAAAAAAACTGTGGTTATACAATTTAATATTAGGTTACCGATTCACAGAAAAAAAAAAGTACGCATCATGAGTTTGTAAAGACAAATGCAGATGCAGACACTGCTATTTTTTGGAACAGCCCAATGTTCAGTTTTTGTTCTTTTCTGTAAAGAAGTTAACAATTCTATACATTTCTCATCATGTTTTGATTTAGAAACATTGTGCATTGTTCCCAATGAATGGAAATAAAAAAAAAAAAAACTATTGCAAAGATTTTGTGTTTAGCTCATGTTTTTGAACACGACTGTAGAAGCCAATTGTCCTCATCTTGGAAAAAAAAAATAAAAGTATTTCCATCTATGACTCTTGCAATCAAAATAATCCCCGGGATCAACACCCCATGTTCCGTAATCTAGTAACTATAGCTTGTGTGATTATTATACCCTAGAAATGCATCCAGGTTACGTCTAAACTCTTTTAAAGAATTCACCATGACAAGTTCCTCAGGCAGAGAGTTTCACAGGCTTGCTGCACATACAGAACGGAATCCCTTTTATGCTTGTGTAGAACCTTTTTTTCTCCCTTTGTTACAGATATAGTCACGGGTTTTAATAGGTCACTATACAGCAGTGCCCTCTTTATACATGGGCACATTGGGCAGTTTCCCAGAGGTCACATGGGTAGAGCCCAGAATTAAACTTTGAAATCTTCTATTGGCTTAGTAAATGGAGAAAATTTAAACTTGTAGCAGAAAGTAGGCATGTCTGTATTTGTGAGAGAAATGTTGCCCTTTATATTGCCTGCAAAAATTCATTCTTTTGCGGAGAGTGGCTTTGCCCAGGGAAAGTATTATGTTGTTTAACCAGCCCTGCTAGACAGATCTTTGTATTGACTTTTGATCAGTTTATGACATATAGTTACCCTGTCCTTGGTCATTCTAGATATTACAGCTCACTCAATTCATGTATTAAATTGGTACTTTGCCTTTCAACCTGCTCAAGCTTTATTATGTCTTTCTTGTGCCCAAAACTGAATTCAATATCCCATGTGTTGTCGGACTAGTGATTTGTACATGGTAGAACTCATCATGTGTATCTATGCCTTTTGATGCACCCCATAACCTTTGCGTCCTGGCAGCAGCTGGCTGATATTGGTTGCTACAGTTAAGTTTACTGTCAATTATAATTGCTAAGTCCTTTGCTATATTAGCAAGTAAAGAAGAGTTTCTTTCTCCAACTCCTTTAAAATTCCACAAAAGTTTATTTCATACGTTTAAAATATCCATGAGTATGACAAAAAGTAAGTCTATTTATAGCTATGTCATACTGATATTTTAAACGTATGAAATAAACGTTTGTGGAATTTTAAAGGAGTTGGAGAAAGAAAAATCTTCTTTGCTTGCTGCACGTTACCCAGCAATCCTCTGGGGATCCTCTAACTCTGGGAGTGACCCACACCCAATATTAATCGGCAAGAGACCTAAGGTGGTGAGCTTTTTTTCTTTTGGATTGTTCTGACTTTGCTATATTAGTTTCACCCAGAGTTTTCACGTTTAGTAAGTATTTTGGCATGCGCTTTCCATTCGAATACAAAAATACATGTCACCAATAGAGGTCAAGTATACGTAGACCGGTGGGGAATCGGATAAGTGAATGTGAATATAAGGTTTGTTTTTTTACATTTTAGATGCTTTACTGCTTTTTGCAGGTAAAACTGCAAAAACATTTGCACCAAAATCTGCACAATTTGGTGCCAAACTGTAGAGCAGTTTCCTGAGGGTTCACAGACGTAAACTCTCACCCCCTAAATGAAGTCCTAATGCCCCAATAAAGCTGATAGAAAGAGGATAACTTCATGAAACAGTCATTTTTTTCATATATATATATATATATATATATATTATTTATATATATATATATATTATATTATTATATTATATATAAAATCTACAGTTGTTATACAGTACAGTAGCACAGTAGCTATGTAATAATTTAGCATTTTTTATCTTACAACCTGTAATACAGCCAAAAACTTAATTCATAATTGCTATTGGACACAGCCACAAACTTTGCTGACAAACACATTTACATCCAGTCCATCTAGTGAACAAATTCACAAATTCATTTGAAAATTAACATGAAGTGACTGTACACTGTCTACTACAGACTATATATATATTTCCTAGGCAGAATTCAAAAGAGAAAACTTGCAGATACCTAGGCAGGGTCAAAAGTTGCGAGAATTCAACAGTAAGGCCAGTTTTTGCGGATGTAAAAAATGTTTCCAATAATTTGTAATTTTAGCTCAACATTTTTCACTTCCTCACGGAATGCCAGAGGAAAAGCCCTCCAAAATATGTTATACAATTCCTCTATATGGAGTATGGAAATACGCCATTGGGAAGCTGTAAACTACGTTTGGGCACAGGGCATGGCTCAGAAGAGGAGTGCCATAAGGATTTGGGAACACAGATTATGCTTGCATGATTTTTTTTTTTTTTTTTTAACAGCATGTCACATATGCTGATTCCTGGACGTATAGGAATAGGTCCATTACAGTGGAAACGCCCTGGAAGTGGCCCTGTTTTAGATACTTCCCCTCATGAACAAAATTTCAGTGTGTAGTAGGCGTTTTGACCGCACAGTAGTTTTTTTTCATAAATTAGCTTCTTTAACAAAACACTTTGTATTTTTAGTTGCATTTTTTTTTGTATTTCACATGCTTATTACATGTTGATTCAGATTTTTTTTTTTACTTGCAGTTTATAGTCAGAAACGAGTCTCATTCATTTTAAGGCAAATCATCCCCATAGACCTTAAAAGAAAATCCGCACTGTAGGCTACACAGCTCGGATTTTCTGAGGTCGGATTTCAAATCTCATATCCATTCAAAAAACTTAGAACATGTTCTATAATCTGGCGGAAAACAGCTGATTATAGTACTGTTCAATGTAATGGGCCGGCAAAAAAAAAAAAAATCTGAAAATCAACCGCAAAATCCGCACTAAACGAAAACGGATTGTAAAATACTGGTCGGATTTTATAACAAATCTGACGTATTTTACAATTGCCATGGAGACATGGTCTAAACAAGCCATGTGCCGCTCAGGTAAGCGGGAATGCTGTAAATATAGGCACATGGGATACATTTCTGATATAATAATGGTGCCAAGTTACTATAGGAAATCAACAAGCAAAGACAAAGTCACTAAGAAGTCATAACAAGGAATTATTACTCTATCAAAGCAACTTGATGCTTGCAGTATTTAATTCACCACAACTAAAGCTCAAAAGCAGTCACTTACAGCTCCACCGTCATAATGGCAGCATGTCATGCAGGTTAAGTAACAGCACTCCAAGGATCAATGTGCAAATGAGGACATTTTTAGCATCAACACAACCTGAAATTTCATGTAGTATCGCAACTGCTTTCAAAATATTGCGGGGAGTCACATCACTAGTTTCCAATAATGAACGAGACTCCCTCCTGCTAACTTGCTACACGTCAAGTGGCAATATTTTGGAACTTGTCACAATACTATATGAAATTTCATAAATTCTTTACTTGCACATTTGAGTACTGCTGTATAACTTGATTACCGGACACTACAGTCCTTCAACAAGTACAGTTATTATTACATTCCGAGTGCTGTACATATACTCTGTGATAAAACAGCAGCACGTATCAGAGTCAGATGAGGTTGGTGTGCATGCTTAGGCATAGGCCAAGGTCACACAATGAATTTGGCTGCACGCTTATAAGATTGCCATACTTCTTCTAATAGTGAATGTGGTCAAGTTATGATCTAGCAGATTGGATTTTAGACAACTGTCATGTTCGGAATGTGACCACAATCACAGTCATTGGTTATAATCTAGCAGTCTGGCATTACAACTTTTGATGGAAAAACTGGCGTAGCATGCTTCATTAATGTTTCTTTGGAAAAAAAAAACAGAAATCTGACAGGAAGGACCCTTCTGTTTTTGTTTTTTTTACATTAAAGTAAATGCAATACAGATACAAACAGATGGATGTGTTTTTACATCTGTTTAAATGGATCCATTCATTTTACTGGGCATGTGCAGATAAATTTCAGGCAGTTATTAAAAACGGATTTGTTTTCAACTGAAATAAACGGATGCAAGTAGAACCAAAAATACCAGTGTTTTTTCATGGATTCCTACAATGAATCAGTTGAAAAAAAAATAAAAATGAAATTGCCTTTCTTTTTCACACAATACCGTTTTTGGCTGTTTTGAATGGAAAGCCAAACGCAGATGTGAACCAGGCCTTAAAGGTAAAAATCAGAAGCACTGCAGCCGGGATTCACACACTGCATTAAATTTTTTTGCTGCCGAGATACATTTTAAAAAAAAAAAAAAGCATAAAAGCAGGAAAAAGGTGCGTGCCTTTTAGGAAATAATTCAGATTCAATATGGATTTCACATAGGCGTTCCAAATCTGAATTGTGGCACTTACATTTTTAATATGTTATTTCAATGCTTCTCAATCCAGAAAAACAAACAAACAAACAAACAAGCTAGGAACCCTAATTCAAGCGAAAAAGTGATCAGATTGCAATGGATATACAGACATGCTATAAAATGATAAACAATTTTTTAAAATAATATCTTACAAGAATTTTAAAAAATATCATACGGGACCCTAAAGAGTAATCAACACTAAGAGAAAACTGCAACAAACTTAAACCTAAAAAAAAAAAAAAAATCTAAAACAAGATGGCAGCCTTCCGTAGGATACAATATTTTCAGCATACAACGGTCTTTCCTTTTTTGTAAATATGTCCGGCATTGAATCTGCAAAAATGTGATTGACGGGGAAAAACGGCCAATTATCATCAACATTTTACTTGTAAAACCCTTGTATTAGTGTTTTTAAAGCAGTGATTGGGGGTCTATAGCCCTCTCAAAAGTAAGGGTACTAAAATTTTCTTACCAGGGGAAGTGGCCACATTTTTTTTTCCGGGGTTTTTTTTTAAAAAGGCATAACCCAAAACCCCCCCCCCCAAAAAAAAAAAAAAAAAAAAAAAAAAACTTTTTTCAGCTTCCGCTCTTTTTAAAAACCCCCCCCTAGCCCCAAAATCCCAAAGGGACTGGTCCAAAAAAGTTTCCCCAAAATTACATCCTAAAACAAACTTTTTCAAATTTAAAGGTTTTTAAAGGGCAAAATTTTAAAAAGATTTTTCAACATTTGGTCCAAAAAATCCGAAAGAAAATTTTAAAAACTTTCCAAGGAAAAACAAAACCCCCAACTAAAAATAATGTTTTTTTCAAATACCTTTTAAAAAAACCCCAACTTAAACCCGAAATTTTTGGGGGTTTCCCGAAAAACCTTTAAAATTTTTTGGGAAAGGGTTAACCCTGGTGGGAAAAAGGTTTTGAGGAGGGGAAAAAAAAAGAAAGAAAAAAAGAAGGGAAGAAAAGAGAGAGAAGAAAAGAAGAGAAAAGAAGAGAAAAGAGAAAAGAAAGAGAAAAGGAAAAAAAAAGAGAAAAAAGAAGAAAAAAAAAGAGAAAGAGAAAAGAAAGAAGAAGAAGAGAAAGAGAAGAGAAGAGAAAAAGAAGAGAGAAGGAAAAAAAAGGGGAAAGGGGAAGAAAGAAGAGAGAGAGAAAAAAAAAGAAGAAAAAAGAAAAAAGAAAAAAGACAGGGAAAAAAGAGAAAGAAAGAAGAAAGAAAAAAAACAAAGAGAAAGAAGAAAAAGAGAAAAAAGAAGGGGGGGAAAAAAAAAAAAATAACAAAAAAAAAAAGGGGGAAAAAAAGAAAAGAAAAAAAAAGGAAAGAGGGAAAAAAAAAGAGGGAAAAAAAAAAATAGGGAAAGAAAAAAAAAAAAAAAATTTTAAAAAAGGAGAGAAGAAAGGAAGTTTTGGGAAGGGAAAAGGGAGGAAAAAGAAAGGGGAAAAATAAGGGAAAAAAAAGGGAGGAAGTTTAGGGGAAGAAAAAAAAAAAAGGAAAAAAAAAGGAGGAAAAAAAAAAGGGGAAAAAAAAAGGGACAAAATTTTTTGGGGGGGAAAAATAAAAAAGAGTTAAAAAAAGAAGAAAAAGAGGAGGGAAAAAGGAAGAGAAAAAGAAAAGAAGAGAAAAAGAGAAAGAAAGAAGAAAGAAAGAAGAGAAAAAGAGAAAGACAAACACGCAGAGCACAACCCCAGCTAAGGGGATCGGTGAAATTTTTCACTCAAATAATCAAAAAAACAACTTGTGGTTTTCTGTATAAAAAGAAAACAGCTTTCTCCACAGCAGCTTAAAGCTTCTTCAGTTCTCTTCACAGATAAAGCGGGATCTACTCAGATAACCCCACTACAAATAGTGGATTCGTATACAAAAAAAAAACATATTTCTACCCTCCTTAAAACTTCGCAGCTCAGTCTCATCAGATAAGAAGCTTTCTCTGCGCAAGCCCGACCAGCGCTCTTGTCGGGTCATATCTAATAGAACTTTGAAGTAACAAAGGGGCAGAAAGGGGAGCCTGTACTCCTCGGGTTCAATTTTTTAATCACTATATTTAAAAAGTGATTAAATACCCTTTTAGGAGGATCCCACATCAACATTACATCGTGGCAAAACCCCTTTAATGTCCTGGACTATACTTTGCATTGCATACTGCTACCAAACACTTCCCTTTTGTATGTCTATATTTAATGAAGATTTTTCATAGTATGTTGAGGAACCAACACACATAATGGGAAGATATTGTAAAAGATGTCCCTCAATGATTTTATATACTTTTTTCTTCAATGATTTCTGTGTAATCAGCTAAACAAAAAAAAAGGGTAAGAACTTAAAATTTAAAGAATAAAGAAAAAATTTCTATAATGTTGAAAACAACCATGCCCCTTTTAGAACGACTACTGAAAATTTGCCATCGTAAAAAGTCATAAATCTAAACCTTTATGTTCCTCCAAATAGAGCTGAAAACGAAAATTGTTTATCAAAACGTACACGATGACAGGGGGGCAAAAAAGAAAACTTCGTCCGGTCCTAAGGCCAGAGTAGTAGTGTCCACATTGGGCTTATTTCCCTACTAAGTCACTACCGTAGTAACCACTATGGAAAGCCCTTGGTGAAAGTTCATCTCTACGCCTTTTAATAATGTGCCCAGAATTATATTACAGTTCCTGACTTCCGTCTGTCCCCTAGTCACAAACGGAGACTTATGGGGCATGCTGGCATTTGTATTTTTTAAAAGAACAGATACAGCTGTGGGAAATACAAGTTCCCGCTGCCAAAAGCAGCACATAAGTGAAAATAGGTGAAAACTTTTTAACAGGGGCACAGACACAAAACAAAAGTAAAAACCCCTTTTCCCCAATATCCAAAAATAAAAAAAAAACCCTTTTGATCAGCGACCCCGACCGGTTTTGGCCGCACCACTTTCTTACGATTGTGATTGCCCGTTTCCACCACTTTTTTGTCTGTAATTGCCTGCTCCTCTTTTGGGGGTAAACTAATGTAATACATGACGCATATGTTTGCTCTTATGCTGGTTAAGTGAATCTTTGTCTGGCCTCCCGTGCAGCCCAGTGATTGATTTTTGATGCCCTAGTATTTTTGACTGGCCATGTGACCTGCATCTTCGTCCCTCCAGCGCAATCTAGGGAGACCCTGCCTTTGGATACCACACGCCTCCTTTCCCCAAATCCTCAAGAAGGGCCCCCCCCCTTGTTCTATGATGGCAGCCCTTGGGACTGGCTGCCCGTTTTTCCTTGCTTCAGGGGGAGTATGGACAAATTTGTAAACAGGCTCCCGCCGCACAGGACCACCCGTTTCTCCGCCTCGGTCTCCAGACAGAGCACTCAGCCGCCTGCCACTCCACAGCAGGTGAAGAAAAGATCAACACTCAAATCCGCCCCTCGGACGCCCGCCCCCACCATGGCCACTAATCCATCGTCTTCGAAGGACCAGGAACCAGTGGGGCCGCCTGCTTCGCCCTCGCCTTCCCTCTCTGACAACCCAGACGCTTCCCCATCCTCTGCGCTGACCCTGGCACAAGAGGTCTCTAAGTTGTTGTTGCCGGCTCTAGACCGCCGCATGGACCTCATGCAGTCCTCCATGGATCGCCGTATTGACCTTATACAGTCGTCTATTAACACAGCGCTGTCGCAAATGACGAATTCGCAGAAACTGGAAGACCTGGAGTCCCGATCAGCATCTATCGAGACGGCGGTGTCGAGCCTAGAGGAGGCTTCCTCGTCGGCCCAGGAGACCATCAATGCGCTGCAAGAAAAATTGGACGATCTCGAGAACCGCGAAAGACGGAATAACTTGAGATTTATCGGTATCCCCGAATCGGTGCTCCCCGAGTCCTTGGCAACATATCTGGTGGTGGACCTAGCTGGGGCCCTGGCCCCGGATCTTCCAATCGACCCTCTACAGGTGGAGAGAGTGCACAGGATTGGGGTCCGCAGAGTTGGGGAGGCTCGTCCCAGGCCGGTGATCGCTCGCTTCCACAACTGGTCTGTCAAGGAGCAATTCTTGTGGGCATACCGGAGATGCCGAGAACTAAAGGTGGATGGCGAGAGGATCCTCATTTTCCAGGACTTTTCCAATAGGGCATCTCTAAAGAGAAAAGCATACCACCCGGTCTGTAGTTACCTACACAAACACAACATCAGATTCCAGCTGCTTTTCCCGGCAAAGCTTAAGGTCCTGGACAATGGCAGAATGATAACCTTCGACTCTCCGGAAGAATCATCCAGGCGGTTTTTACAGCAGGATGGAGATTAGATAATGGAGTTCTTCTCGGCCAGCCACACAATTTAATTCTGGCCCGGAGTGCTACAGAATACCCCATGAAGAGGTCTCGTTAATGTTTATAGCGCTCCTGTGGGCTGCACGGGTTGCCGCTTCCTGTGGTATCTTGGTTTAAATTGTTATTGTTATTCTTGTAGAATTTTGTGATGTTTATACACTTTTGCTGGGTTCCGCCGCCTTCTAGATTCTGTGTTATTCTGGTCTGCTCCCCAGAGATGACATATACTCGCCACCTCCCTCCCCCTCATCTGGATGGGGAAAGCTGGGACGCTTGAAACCATCCGAATTCACGGGTGTTCTCCTACCGACTTCCCTTGTTTAGGGATGCGGGATGAGTGGAGATGCCTCTCTAACTTTGGGCTGCCCCCCCCCTGCTCCGCAAATCAATGTCCTCTCATGGCACGTTGAGGGCCTTAATCTTCCAGAGAAACGCAGACGTGTTTTCTCCACCTCAAGAGACTGAAGGCGGATATTATATGTCTACAGGAGACACATTGGAGGACGAACAATTTTGTGCCCCTGCGAGCTAGGTAGTTGGATCCACCGGTGCTGGCCAACTACCACAATAAGTCCCGTGGTGTCGCCATATATTTTCGAGCCGGCCTAGTACAGTCTATCGCGGATCAGTATATTGATGAGGCAGGCAGATTTATATATTTGAGAGTGGTGATTGCCAACCGGCTGTACACCTTGGTTAATCTATATGCTCCAAATAACTCTTTTTTTGCCGACCTCACCAATTTTCTACTGCAACGGGAACATGATAATTTAATTTTAGTGGGGGATTTTAATGTGGCCCCAGATCCCACTATGGATAGGTCTGGCACAGGTCGAGTCGCAGGGCCCCTCAACTCCTCGATTACACACCTTATGGACCACCTGGGTGTGTATGACCCCTGGCGGCTCATGAACCCCACAGACCGATCCTTCACTTTTTACTCAACGGTTCACGATACGTTTTCGAGGATTAAAATGGCCCTGTGTACGACTCTTCACTCAATGGTGATGCAGGCGGACCTTCACCCTATTACTATCTCAGACCATGGTCCTATCCAATTAGTTTTAGCCACCCCGGGCGACCCTACTATGGGCAGGTCATGGTGATTCCCCACACATCTGTATGAATCAGATGACTTTAGAGCCTTTTTAAAGACACAATGGTCTCAGTTTCTGTCGGATAATAAAGAGCATGCTGGGGACGCACCTTTGCTTTGGCTCACTGCGAAGGCGGTGCTGCGTGGCCTAATAATCAGCTATACGGGCATGAGGCATAGGGATGTGAATGAAAAGTTTGAAAGGTTGCATGAGGACTTGCGTGCTGCCCAGCAAAGATTTGCAGCCTGTCCCTCGGCGCAAACGAAAGCGCGTTATATGGAAGCCCAGGACCTTCTGAGCACTTTCCTCAATGGTCATGCACGCTGGCAAGTTAGGGCCACCCAGAATCGATATTATAGGTGGGGGAATAGGCAGGGAAAGTTGCTGGCAAACACGACCGCTCAATGGAAGCCGAGACCACCAATAGCGGCTGTTAAGTGCCCCGAAACAGGCACCATTTTGAAAGATGCGGCAGATATAGAGGCTGCTTTCGTGGCTTATTTTGAGTCCCTATATAGCGCCACCCCCTTTGACACAGATCGGGTCGCAGGATTTTTGGATTTGGTACGTACTCCAGGTCTTACCGAGGACCAGCGTTTACAGCTGGAGTTGGATATCACCGCGGAGGAGGTCTCGACAGTAATCACTTCATTAGCCAATGGCAAATCGCCAGGGCCCGATGGTTACTCAGCAGAATTTTACAAAATCCTGAAACCCGATATTGTCCCCTATCTAAGCCAGCTATTCAATGATGTTTACATCCGGTCTGTCCCGATAGATTCCTTTTTTGACTCCAAGACGGTGCTGCTGCTGAAGGACGGAAAGGACCCTGCGTCTCTAACATCATACCGCCCATATCCCTGCTGAACCAGGATTATAAGCTCCTGGCCAAAATTATTGCAAACCGACTTCAGAAATTCTTACCTGCTATTTCACATCCCTGCCAGTCGGGTTTTATCTCCAACCGGCACTCCACCAGGAATGTCAGGTTGGCTGTGGCGGCAGCGGCGCAAGATCTTGGCCAACCGGTGTCCATGCTGTTAAGCTTGGACGCGGAAAAGGCCTTTGACAAGGTCTCATGGCCTTTTCTGGCTGCCACGCTGGGAAGGCGGGGGTTTGGGTCTGTATTCACTTCCTTCCTGTCCCTCATGCAGCAGAACGCGACTACGGCTCTCCTTCTGAATGGACGAACATCCCGGCTCATCGATCTGTTCCGCGGGCCAAAACAAGGGTGCCCCCTCTCACCCATTTTATTTAACCTCTCCATTGACCCTCTTCTGTAGCACGTTACCCAATCTCAAACATTTTTGGGAATCAAGATAAATGACTGCGAGATAAAACTGGCGGCCTATGAGGACGACCTGTTACTGATGGTCTCCACCCCCAAAACTACCTTGGCGGCAGTGCTACAGGATATTAAAGCGAAGGGAGATCTATCGGGGTATAATATGAACATTGACAAGAGCGAGGGCCTTCTACTCAGAGGATCGTCGCGTCCATTATGGACCTCCGCTCATCATCTTCGCTGGTGCACTTCCAGCATAAAATACTTAGGTATCCTCATACCCCGGCACCCTGATAAAATATATACGGAGAACATCTGTAAATATGTGACGGCGCTGCAGCACACTCTCAAGAAATGGGCAAACATCCCGCTATCCTTTATGGGACGAGCCAACTTGCTTAAGATGGTGGAGATCCCACGCCTCCTATACCTATTTAATATGTTACCGATATATCTCAACGCCCTTTATCAGAACTTTATTTGGGGGGGAAAACAGGCGCGCATTCCTCTTCACATTCTTCATCAGCCCAAGCTTCACGGCGGTCTTGGCTTCCCCAACATCAAGTACTATAATCTAGCAGCCCTGGGACGGTATCTTGCGGACTGGTCTCAGGCCTCGAATGTATTCACCACAAGCCGGGTGGACGGTCTGTTCATGCCGGCCGGAGTCTTCTCTTGCAAATTTCCTGCATTTATCATATGCGGACATTCTGTCTGACGTTAGGAGCAACGTCCTTCTCATGCCGGTATGGAGGGCATGGAAGAAAATCCGAATGCTAAAGGGCCTGTCGCCAGACCACTCGCTATATCAGTCCTTAATCAGAAACCCCCGCTTCCAGGATGGGTCCTCACATGGCTCGTTCTGGCGGCTGCATGATATGGGTTTGTCTTGTCGCACAATGGGTGGACCCGACTGCCAGATGGACTTATTCACTACAGGAACTCCAGTCGCAGTTTCCTGAAATTCCAATCCCTTTCTTCACTTCTCTTCAGGCTAGCAGCTTTCTCAATTCCGTCCTCCCACATATCGCGGAGGCGGAATGGAGTTCAGATTTTCACAAGATTGTGGTGAGACCGCTGACGAGACGCTCTCACCTCTCGGTACTCTACAGATACCTGCTAGGACACATTGATTATGCACAAACCTCCCTGCAACTCTCGCGCTGGGAGCAAGTCGACCAAACCCTGACCCACGATACTATACTGCGGGCGCTTGCAGATTCCTATCGATTTCTTCCTGCATCTCGATATATTGAGATGTCTCTTGAGATGCCTATCTGACGCCCCTCAGGGGACAGAATGGGGCTGTACACCTCCAGTAAATGCTTCAAGTGCGACACGATGGGAGCTGACCTCTATCATTCCCTGTGGCATTGCTCTAAAATCCAACAGTACTGGGTAGATGTGGCGTCTCAGACGCAGCGATATCTTGGGCGTACATTCACCCCCACCGCACAATGGGCCCTCTTTGGGTTTGTGGACATAGAATCCGGGTCATACACTAGTAAGGAGAGGAGGCTTCAACACGTCTTGTCAGCAGCAGCGCAATTTTGCAGGTGTGGAGCCAACCGGTGAGCCCCACCAGACAACTTTTCCTCGAAAAGACCTTTTTCTTGCTGAAAATGGATTGGATAGAGGCTTTGCAGCGAAAAGAACAAAAAGTCAAACAGTTTTTTACCTTATGGCAGACGGTGATAGATACGTTGCCGGCCCCAATCTGGGAAAAGATACGATTCTGTTTTGAAATGACAGGCTGGTACCTGGCTCAGCAGCTAGGGGACAGTGAGCAAATTGTCCTCCAGGACCTGGACTTGTGCCTGTTGGAGTCAGACATGGATTCCCTCATTTTATTTTGAAATTTCTTTCTAGTAAAGATACCCGCCTAACGTTCAACATGGCATGGAGCAGGGTTGGGTGGCCCTCTCTCAATTAACCAAAAAAAGAGGGGGGGTGCTGGGGAGGATCTCGGAAGATAGCGGCAGAGTTGTTTGTTTGCTTAATTTATATGTTTAACTGTTTGGTCACTTGTGTGATTTTCTAAACTGCCTTTGCGAGTTTCTGCCCGCGGCACCTGAACCAATGTCATGGACACTGTGGTTAGTGACTCTTCCGTTATTATTGGGCAGTTTATTCTCACGTTGATTTTTAGTCGAAAAAAGAAAATGTAAGCGGAAGTCTTCACAGTTAATTGCCTTCCTGCGTACAGAGCTGTTGGCTCAAATTTACTACTATTGTCTTGATTTTTATGTTTTATTCTATCTGAAGACTCGCAATAAAAACAAGTTTAAAAAAAAAAAAAAGAAACCTTTTGTGCTGGAGTTACATTTAAAGGGGTTTTCTCATCTCAAAGTTTCATAGGATGCATGAATGAAATAATGCAGCTTTGCTCTGTCACTTCCGGGTCAAGCTGTCTGTAATTAGCATATGAGCTCTGTGTATTCAGACCTCTGTTCATTAGATAAATCTCATGTTGTCAGGACCAGGGAAGCTTCTGAGTTAAAGTAAACAGTAGTAATTACAGTCTTTTGTCTGAAAGATCAGATAACAAACAAGCTCTCACTGTCCAGAGTTCTGTGCTGGCCGCGATCTGTGTGATGACCTCACTCCCTGCTACCAGATAGAACAAACAGCAGGGGAGAAGTACACAGGTCGGTCACTTGGTAAACTAGAGAGGCCTTAGAAGGTGATAAAATCACTTGTAGTTCCTCAACAACAAAAAAAATTAACAAAACAATATATTTGGAAAACGTCTTCATTTAGTGTTCCCTGCATGTAGAAAGCTAATCTTTGTAGCGAGACAACCCCTTTAATACATATACCTGTTCAGACTTACATACAAGTTCAACTTAAGAACAAGCCTACAGTTGCTATCTCGTTCATAACCTGGGAACTGCCTGGTATTGACAGAAAAAAAGATAAAGCACAGCAGCTTTTGAAGGACAGAAGTAATCTGTTACACCAAACTTCCCAAATATGCAGCAAATCCCTGGCTGGCATAGATTACACATTTAATGAAGTCTCACTGGCATTGCTTTTTAAGTGATTACAAATTATATGTCTTCATTCCTTTATTTAGGGATTGCTAGTAGGTTATCCCCATTTACAAATGAAAATAAGAGTGTTAAACCTTCTAAAATTCAAATCGACATTTTAGTGAGATACTCTGTAGATTTTCTTTCTTTACATTTCTGCATCTACCTAAATAGTAGCTTTATTATATTTTTTTCCAGAAAAATATGCACTTTACAGACAGTTATTTATATGACTGGAAGGTGCCTACCTGTTCTGGGTAAAGTGGTGGTCACTTTGATAGAGGGAAAAGTACCCTCAATGGGGACACAGAGGAGGTACAGCTAATGCTGCGGTCAAGGATCAAGCATAAAAACAAATGGCTTGCTCACAGCCTCCGCTGCTTCCACTCATTGCCACCATCTCCTGAACTACCAACTTCTCCAAAACAAACTCTACACATCCAAAAAAAGAAGAATGCCTGCCGACTCCTCTCAGCAATGGAGGCTCCTGCTACAGTTGTGCTCAAAAGTTTACAGTACGTACCCCGGCAAAAGTTTTGCTTTCTTGGCCTTTTTTCAAGAGAATATTAATGATAACACAAAAACTTTTTTTCCACTCATGGTTAGTGGTTGGGTGAAGCCTTTTATTGTCAAACTACTGTGTTTTCTCTTTTTAAAACATAATGACAACCAAAAACATACAAATGACACTGATCAAAAGTTTACATACCCCAGTTCTTAAAGGAGTTGTCTCATTACGAGCTTTCAGCCTGTCAGTGTCCCTGGTAAGTTGAACTGAGGGGCGTGCTTCTTGGTCTGTCTGTTCTGCTCCCTCTCCCCCCTCCCATCAGCACACAGGCAGCTACGTAACTTCTATACAGGGGGGGGGGGGAGGGGGTTTGCTCTCAGAGTTCACCCTGTGTGTGCCTGCCTAGGTCTGTTGCAGGAGAGGGCTGATCTAGGAGTGTAGAGAGGAATATGAAGCTGTGTGCTAATAGAGCAGAGGGGATGCATGTGTTCCTATATCCCCTGCTTAGCTTACAAGTCTCCACATCTCCAGCAACAACAAGGGCAGTGTTACTATACTCAGGATGTGTCCCTAATACAGGAGAACATAAAGTATTCACATGCCTGATCTCTATAGTATTAGTATAGTCACAGTTCCAAAGACATATCATGATTATAGTAACAGACAGGGTCACTGCTGTCACATCTATCTGTGTAGAGAGCAGGAGGAAGCAGGGACACACAGGGTTAATCCAGGCAGCTCGGACACAGACGCCAGAGTCCTCCTCCCCCTCCCCCCTCCACTACAGAAGCATTCTGTGCGGGAGGGGCTCTCTGCTCTGACCTGTCTTCAAAGGTGATGAGTCATTCAGACCTGACAGCCAGTAAGATAAGGATCAACAGGTCGGCTACTATAGAGATTTGAGAAGCTGATGTAGTAATACTAACAGGGCTAGCTCAAAATCAGTAGAACATTTGTAATGAACATATATTGCAAAGCTGCTTGTTTTTTAAAGATCTTTAAATTAAAACCCACTCATTGTAGCGAGACAACCCCTTTAATACCGTGCATTGCCGCCTCTAACATCAATAGCAGCTTGAAGTCTTTTGTGGTAGTTGTGGATGAAGCCCTTTATGGTAGAGCTGCCCATTCTTCTTGGCAAAAAGCCTCCAGTAAATTCCTGGGCTGTCTTGTATGAACTGCGCGCTTGAGATCTCCCCAGAGTGGCTCAATGATATTGAGGTCAGGAGACTGAGATGGTCACTCCAGAACCTTCACTTTGTTCTGCTGTAGCCAATGACAGGTCGACTTGGCCTTGTCTTTTCGATCATTGTCATGTTGGAACGTCCAAGTACGTCCCATGCGCAGCTTCCGGGCTGATGAGTGCAAATTTGCCTCCAGTATTTGCTGATAACGTGCTGCATTCATCTTTCCTTCAACTTTGACCAAGTTTCCTGTGCCTTTGTAGCTCACACATCCCCAAAACATCAGCGATCCACCTCCATGCTTTACAGTAGGAATGGTGTTCCTTTCATCATAGGCCTTGTTGACACCTCTCCAAATGTAGCGTTTATGGTTGTGGCCAGAAAGTTCGATTTTGGTCTCATCACTCCAAATGATCTTGTTCCAGAAGTTTTGAGGCTTGTCTCTTGCGGTTTGGCGTGTTGTAGGTGAGATACTTTGTGGCATTTGCGCAGTAATGGCTTTCTTCTGTCGACTCGACCATGCAGCCCATTTTTCTTCAAGTGCCTCCTTATTGTGCCACAACACTAGTTTTTGACTTATGTTATTTGTGGGTTTCTCTGTGCATCCCGTACAATTTTCCTGGCAGTTGTGGCCGTAATTTTTGTTGGTCTACCTGACCGTGGTTTGGTTTTTACAGAGCCCCTTACTTTCCAATTGTTAATCACAGTTTGAACACTGCTGACTGGCATTATCAATTCCTTGGATAGCTTTTTGTATCTCTCTTGTTTTAACTAACTTTTCCCATAGATCCATTTACAATTCTTTTGCTTTCCCCATGACTCACAATCCAGAACGTCAGTGGCTGGATGAAAGATGCAAGAGTCTGTCTGGATCCCAGAAACTCACTCAGCTTTTATGCACACACACTGATCACAAGCAAACAGGTCACAGATGAGAATGTTACCTTTAGCAGCCATTCAAACCCATTTTTGTCAACTTCTGTGCATGTTATCAGGCCAAAATCTCCAGGGTATGTGAACTACTGATCATGGTCATTTGGATGTTTTTGGTTGTCATTATGATTAAAAAGAGAAAACACAGTAGTTTGACAATAAATGGCTTCACCCAACCACTAACCATGAGTGTAAAAAAGGTTTTGTGTTATTCATATTCTCTGAAAAAAAAGGCCCCAAAAAAAAAGCAAAAATTCTGCCGGGGTATGTAAACTTTTGAGCACAACTGTAAGTGAGCTGCAACAGTGCGAGATATGCAAGCTAACCTGCATGACCCCCCCAAATAACTCTCATACCTAATGTCCACTACTGGTCCCCTCACAAAGCCCCTGCCAGAACACTTTTCTTCCCTGACCCTCTCCACCAGACACTTCCATCCCCCAAAGAGTTCTGCTACTTCGTGCTTTCTATGGTTCCTCTGCATTAACCCTCTCAGCTTCGTTCTCCTCCGACCCACCCTCCCATCTGAGCCATTTTTCATTATCTCCACCCCACCTTCTATCATAGTCCCGCCATCTCCTGACCCTTCCACTGAACTCCTGTAAGGTTGTTCTTCTCCATGGTTTACCAGTACAGATTTTAAATCTGCAACATGTACATGTTGCAGAGATGCAGCAGATTTATTACAGATTTGCCTCTTTGACTTCAAATGGAAGTCAAAATCCACAGCGTTGGGAATTTTTCTGAAGAAACAATGTGGATCCATAGCAAAACCTCGAACTGCACATTTCAAATATTCGGCTCCACAAATTGCAACATATTTACATCAAAATCTGCACTATTTGGTGCAGATTTGCCACGGTTGGATTTAATTGTGGATGCATAGAAAAGATTTCTTCATGTATTCCACTGCTTTCAATGCAATATAACACAAAATAGAATAACAAGAAAGCAGGAGATTCAAGGAAAAATAGCAAGGGTATTATTTTACGTTGTTGTGAATTTTCTATGTTTAGTGTTCTTTTAAGAAACCATAGACAACAGCACACAATAAGGAAATACTGTGAGAGAATTACCAACATAATAAGCTGAAGCTGCACTGGGACAAAGCCAGTACATTAAAAGCAGATCATTTGTTTCAACAGTAACACATCTTTTAGAAACACTTTTCATTTACATGAACATATTTTTGCTTTGTATTTCTTTCTCAATTTATTTTTCCAAAAATGGTAAAGAATCTCAGTAGAGAGGAAAAACCCTTTGAGGCCTTTCACACATGATTGCCATGATGGCCACTTTCTTGACACTTACATGCCCTTCAGCCTCAGAGAGTTAGGCAGTAGGTTATAGGCCCTTTTTAGGGGCTTATATCTGGTGCACCCTAGTGTACATTTTGCACAATTTTAGCCTATAACAAAACCAGACACACAAGTTACAAGATGGGCGAACCCCTTTCAAGCTGAAGTTTTCAAGTAGGGTTTAGATGTCTTTCTTGAAAAATACAATATTGCAGGTTACAGGAACTTGATTTTGGAGATTGGACTTGATCTAGAAATTTATTTTGCCATATTTGTAAAGGAATTTTTTTTCTGTTGTATGGGACAATTGGCATCTGCTTCATAGAGGTTTTTGCCTTCCCATGGATCAACACTGTAGGGTTATAGGTTGGACTTGATAGACCTGTGCCCTTTTCCAACGTTATTTTATCTACTATGTCTGGCCATAGCCTTTTTAACCAAAAAATTATTGAACAAAAACCACAGCAAAAAAAACCAAAAGCATTCTTCCCCAAAGCATTATGTGTGAAACTACCCTAGGAAGAACAGCTTCCCCCTCAAGTGTGTAATAAGCGTGTTCTCACCATTCTGTTTCACAAAGCCTGACCTTCATGGCCAGCTTCAAGAAACCACTTCCTGGTCAGACTGTGGGTGGTTCTACAGCACTGATTAGCATATCAGCTCTGCTATTCCTAGCTCAGCCTGTTAGAGGGACATTCCTAACAGAAGAGTGTAAACAGTAGGGAAGAAGACTACAGAGCGCTAAAAGGTTAGGCTAGGTTCACACGGTGTAATAGCGGGATGTATTTCGCCCCGCAATTACGCCGTGCGTACGGGGGCGGGAGCCGGCCCCATAGACATTTATTATTCTTGGCGCGTATACGCCGTGAATAATTGACATGTCACTTCTCTCCCTGCACGCCGTATTGTGCGAGCAGGGAGAGGAGACTTAATCCATAGTTCTCTATGAGAACTGTGGATTACCGTAATGACTGGGACGTATCTCGCCCCGTGTTTCGCGAAGTACGGTGCGAGATACGTCCCATTTTAAGCCGTGTGAACATAGCCTTAAAGTTTTCTAGTATCTTAGATAAACAAGCAACTGTTTTAGGATATGTTCACAAAGCGTATTGCGCCGTGCAGCGCACATGTAAGTGCCGCAATACGTCTGAAAGCAGGTAACATCCTGATTCCATACCAACAAGATTGAAGTTATGAAGCGGCCAGCTCAATCCTCAGACTTCAGTCCAGTTGAGAATTTGTGGAGTGACATCATAAATATGTTTTTTGATGCAAAACCTAAAAATACAAATGAACTGTGGGATGTAGTACATTCTGCTGGGGCTGGAATACCTGTTTTCAGGTGTCAGACGTTAGTAGACCCTATGCCTCACATATGTAAAGAAGTTCTCAGAAATAAAAGGTTACACAACTAAATATTAGTTCAGTGATCGACAGAAAAGCTGAATTTGGGAACTGCAATTTTTTTTTGAACAGTCGATTATTACATTGACACACACACACCTTTTTGAGCCACGCCTTTGTTGCCCTGGCTGTAAGTTTTTTGTCAATGTCTTTCTGGAAGACCCAGCCACGCCTCATTTTTAATGTCCTGGCGGAGGGAAAGAGGTTATCACTCGGGCCTTTACGGTACATGGCTTGATCCATTCTCCCATTGAAGTGTTGCAGTAGTCCTGTGCCATTAGCAGGGAAACACCCCCAAAACATAATGTTTCCACCTCTGGGCTTGACAGTTGGGACGGTGTTCTTTGGGTCAAAGCATTTCTCTTCCTCCAAACACACCTAGTTGAGTTAATGCCAAAGAACTCTATTTAGGTCTCATCTGACCCCAGCACCTTCTCCCAATCACTCACAGAATCATCCCGGTGTTCATTGCAAACTTCGGACAGGCCTGCACGTGTGCCTTCTTGAGCAGGGGGACCTTGCGGGCACTGCAGGATTTTAAACCATTACGTCGTAATGTGTTACCAATAGTTTTCTTGATGACTGTGGTCCTAGCTGCCTTGAGATCCTTAACAAGTTCCCCCCGTGTAGTTTTAGGCTGATCTTTCACCTTCCTCATGATCAAGGATACCCCACGAGGTGCCCCAGATCGTTGTCGATTGACAGTCCTTTTGTATTTCTTCCATTTTCTTACTTTTGCACCAACAGTTGTCTCCTTCTCACCTAGCGTCTTACTTATGGTTTTGAAGCCCATTCTAGCTTTGTGCAGCTCTATGATCTTGTCCCTGACATACTTGCCCATGTTTTAGAGGTTAGAGTCTGACTGATTGAGTCTGTGAACAGGAGTCTTTTATAAAGGTGACACCTGTCTTTATTGCAGGTAATGACTTGATTAGGAGAATCTGTAGGAGCCAGAATTCTTAATGGTTGGTAGGGATAAAATACTTATTTCTCTCAGCAAAATGCAAATAAATTTATATAATTTATGCAATGTGATTTTCTGGATTTTATTTTGGATATTCTATCTCTCAATGTTAAAATTAACCTACCCTTAAAACTATAGACTGGTCATGTCTTTGTCAGTGGGCAAACTTACAAAATCAGCAAGGGATCAAATAATTATTTCCTTCACTTTATTTAGCATCTGCTTAGTTATGCAGATTCCGGTCATGTAACTGCATGTGACTGTTTTGCCCCCGGTGGTGGAACAATCTTTTTCTTCTTGAATACTAAAAATTACAACCTGTTCTCACATTCCCTAATAGCTCAGTGTGTAATTAGGTTGATCCCCAAGAGGAAGATCACTGGTTCGAATCAAGAAGCAGCCATGAAAAAGATTTCCCAAGAAAACAGAAACAGCATCATCAAGCTCATCGGTAACAAGGAGGAGAGACAACTTAGATCTGGCCTATGTGGGCATACCTGCAACAGCTGATGAACCGTGCATCACAGACATGGGGCCATGCGATGTCATGCCTGTGTTACAGGAAGGGTAGATAGACTGGCGTAGCTATCCGATATGTATAATACATCAAAAACAGGCGAGATGCTTATGCAATCAGAATGGTAATTATAACCAACATGTAAGCACACCTTTTGTCTGTTGCCTATTGCGTTTTTCTAGATATAATGGAGTAAAGGTTTTCTGCCTTTTTAAATAAGATTTTTGTTGCTGGATACCTTACATACTTCTTTGAATTCTATACACTTTTGTGAGAAAGTGATCCGTGCCACAGCCTTAACACGTTTGGCGCATCTTACTTCTGCATGCATTCATGAAAACAGCCACATTTAGGGTATGTTCACACAGTGTATTGCGGCGCGTACAGTACCCGCCGCAATACACCGTGTTTCGTGAGTTCACGCTGATCAGCGCGTACTCCCGGGGCATGGGGGCGGTGGTGGTGGGGGGGGGGGGCGGCCAGGCGCCGGCCCCATCGACATGCATTACTCGCGGTGTGTAATCGGCGCGAATAAATGACGTCACTTATCTCCTCGCACATACTGTACGATCATATTGTACGCGCTGAGGGACGAGATGTGAACCATGGACTATCGTAATGCGGCGCGCATCTCACAGCGTATTAAGCGCAAATACGCAGCGAAATGCGTGCTGCAATTACGCCGTGTGAACATACCCTTAAAGTCATTCTTAAAAATCTTCAAGACAGCAATTCTGCGTCTGAGGAGAGATTGTAAAGCTGCGCAGAGAAACAGAAATATATTGACATGTTTATACAGGAGAGAAAAATTAGGAGCTCAGTTTTGGAAAGATTTTAGCTGTAAGGAAGATCTAAGAGGAGACTGGATACAGACACTGATTTCAATCATTAGTGCAGGAGATATTTCATGAAAAGATATGTATAGCTTGTCTTTATCAGAATATACAGTAGATGCTACCAGAATTTGAATCAGTGACTGATTGGAGCTGTGTAAAGAGTATACAGAGTCCTTAGAGGGACCCTGCCACATTGAACATGCTATTTGATTAGCAAGTAACATGCTGTAGAGCAGCGCGTTGAGCAGACTGATATTTAGTTTTAGTAGTAAGCATTCAGCAGAACTTGTAATCTATTCTTATAGATTTCTGTTTATCCTAGGTTCAATGGTCCAGTAGGCAGTCTTACAAATGATTGACAGCCATAAATGAATAACTGTGCATACAGAGAGGGCTGTCAATCACCGAGAAGACTGCCCATTGGACTCCTTAAAGGGGTTGTCTCGCTACAAGGATTGCTTTTTATGTTAAAGATCTTGCAAAAACAAGTCACTTTGCAATATGTGTCCATTAACAGTGTCCTAAATATTCCTTTATATCCCCTCTTGTATAGGCTGCATCAGCTCCTCAGGTCGCTATAGCTACAGACCTGTTTGATCTCGCCTGATAGGCTGCCAGCACTGGTTGCTATAGCTACAGACCTGGCTTCTACTGTAGCCTAGTGGAAGCCAGTAAACACGCCCCTGAATTAAAAATGAAACCAAGAAAACAGGACTGAGGTAAGATGAATCAATGTAGTGAGACAACCTCTTCAACTTAGAATAAGCATAAATTTAAATGAATTACAAATTCTACTAAATTAGTTCCCACACAACTTGATATTAATTTGCTCAGCTCATCCTGCATTATAACATGCTGTTGGCAAATCAGACAGAATATATGACAAGTTTCCTTTAAAGGGGTTATCTCGTTACAACAGTTGGTAATGTCTTCTGCTGGTTGCCAAGCAGAGCTTGTGAAATGGAGGGGTGCGTTTCTCCTCCCAGCAGTTAGTATCTTCAATCTCTGCAGACACGCCCCCGAAGTGTGCACGTGAGGATTCATTCTGTGTGAGCTGCCATTACACACACCTCGTCCGTGCACGCTGCTGCTTCTACATACGCCCCCTGCTTGCTCCCATCCACAACCTGTTCACTGCACCTAAATTAGCCTGTGCGTTCTCGTCCGCGACCTGGGCAGGATAGAACTCAGCCAACAGCCAGTAATACATTATCTGGGGGTAACTCGACCTGGGCTCAAACTCCGTAAGCACAAATGAAGCAGCCCGTTCTCTTAAACCATAAGGGTGCGTTCACACGGCAGTGGACAAATACCGGTCGGTTCACCCGGCGGGTATTTGTCCAGTTTTGCGGCCGTCCCCACGGCCGCGGGGAGGACGGCTTTTCTCCCCAATGAGTGGAGAAGAGCCCTCCCCCCCCTCCCATTGAGGTGTTCATATTCCGTCCGGAAAACGGACGGAAGAATGAACATGCTCAATGCTTTTTGAGCGGCCCACGGGCGGAAAACCCGTACAGTGGGGACTGCTGCGCGGGTTTTCCATAGAGCACCATTGTGCTCATTTTCGGCCGGTTTTTCAGGTGGTCTGAAAAACCGCAAACCGGCTGAAAAACCGTCCGAAAACCCGTGCCGTGGGGACATGCCCTAACACTTTGCTACTGGTTACCAAGGACTGACATGCTTAGATTTTTGGTCCCCTCATTTTAAACTATGATCTTCGTAGTGAGACAACCCCTTTAAGGAACTCCACAAAGAGAAAGGAAGAGGACTAAAGGTGGAATTCAGAAAGGAAACATTAAAGTAACAATTTTACATTTCTTTTGGAACCTCCAAATTTAGTCACTGTGAACAGAATTTTATGGTACAGGCACATAATTAAGATACGCATGTAAACTGAAATTATTTTAGACCATATAATCTGTCAACATGTAAATCCTTCTATTCCTACAGTGTAACGCACATCTCTTATCTATCAAAGAACATTTTCTTTCACAGTTAATTGGAAGCCTGTCACCACACAGGAACACTAACTTAATTATTCATCTGGAAGTTTCAGACCGGGTCATATACATACCTGTCCTGAACATTAAACTGCACATACCATAAGATGGTAAAAATCTTATATCATTACTTACATTTCGATTAAATAAGGCTTTACAAACATAGGCTGCTTTCACTATGGTAAATATGTTCACTGTATATGCATTCTAGATGTACTATTTTACATGAATTCACAGGTTGTAAAAATCATCTAAAATTTTCTTGTTACAGTATGTGCAAGTGATGCTATAATTGCATTGAATTTCAAATTATTTTTAAATAGATATCATACTGATCTAAAGAACAAATTCAAACTCAGGTGCATCCTTTAGAGTCAAAGCATAATGTAACAAAAACAGCAAGCGATGGTGGTCATCTACTATGGTTCTGTATAAAGCACCATAGCGTTAAGGTACACATTTTTCTAGCAATCCCCAATTCATACCAGCCACATTCTCTCGAGAATCCAATGGAAAGGCTCTTTTTTTTTTTTTTAAAAAAGATGTCCACTTTTAAAAAAAAAAAAAAAATGTATTTAAATTGGACTATGTTAGGAAAAATGCCCCGACCTCCCTGGGGATCAGCTCCTCTTTGCTTCTGGGTTCTTGTCTTGACACACAGGAGAGTCTACCCTGTGTGGACAACAATCTGGAAGTGAGAAGGAGTACTTCCCGGGGGAGCTCCAATGCTGCAGTTAACCCCTTAACAACCGCCCACCATCTTTTGGTGTCAGCTGGTGAGGGTCGTTCGTCTGCAGCGACGTCTTTTGGCGTCGCTGCAGACATCGGAGTTTGCGGCTCTGGGCGCCGCAGCTGCGCTGAGATTGGGGCTGTAATACATAGCCCTGATCCCAGAGCATCTCCTACGAGCACCGGGGGGACCAATCAAAGGCTTTCCCTGCTCTGTCGGGTGATCGGAACACCCGATGACCCGACAGAACCCAGGGAACGGCTGCACAGTCAGCCCTGGCGACCTAGAGTAGCCCCAGGACTGTCTGTGTAACAAGCCAGTGACCAGCACAGACTGTGCGCTGTCCTGATCACTGCCTGTGTCACACTGACATGGATTATAATGTATTAGCATATATGAATATGCTAATAAATTACTAATTGTAAAAAAAAAAAAAAAAAATGTAACAGTTCTCCCTTCAGGGGATTTAAAAAAAGTAAAAAACAAAAAGTGTAAAAAAAATGAATAGGAAAATAAAAATAAATAAAAAATAATTGTGCATATATTACACACACAAAAAAACCTACACAGTTAAGTGTGAAATGTGAATGGTGTAAAAAAAAAATAAAAAAAAAATAAAAAATCTGCAATTATTTATAAGTGAACTTAAAATATTCCCCCATAAAGTACAACTTGTCTTGAATAAAACGAGGCCTCATACAACTGCATCATTAAAAAAAAATTTTTTACAAGTGTTGAAACGCAAGGAGGCAAAATCTAAAAAAATGTTCTGTTTTTCAGGCGTTCGGCTTAAGGGGTTAAGTGTAATTTTTAATTTTGGCCACTTTGACCCGATTTAAATATAATTTTAATAAAAGTGGACAATCGCTAACTCCTATTTACTTCAATTGAGAAGGCCAGGTACACACATGGACAAAATACCTTAAAACTGTCGAAAGTCAAAATAAATTTAAACTTTCTGAAATTCAACTAATGACAATCAGACATTGTGTTTGAATTGTGGTTCAACAGAAAAAATATGAATGAAACTGGTCTAGACAAAAATAATGGTATCCCTAGAAAAGTTTAAAAATAATTTGACATGTTAAAGGCGTGTCCTGTAATTAGCTTCACAGGTGTGTTCAAACAATCAATCTGCCATGCCGAACATGAACCAAAAGAAGCTAGAGAGATAGTTGTCTCTGGAGATTAGAATGACAATTACAGGCACACATGTCGGTTGCAAGAGCCATAAGACAATCTCTAAACAGCTTCATGTTCTTGTTACAACAGCTGCACATATCATTCAGAACTTTAAGGACAGTAGGACTGTAGCCAACCTTCCTGGATGTGGCTGCAAAAGGAAAATTGATGACAAACTCTAGAGATAGATAACACAAATGATAACCACAGAGCCCAGAACAACTTCCAAAGAGATTAGAAGTTAAAGGGGTTTTGTCACGATCTAATGTTGACGTGAGATCCTCCAAACTGGGTATTTAACCACTTTTCTAAACATATGTGATTTAAAGAGTGAAGCCTCTGAGAGCTGCAGCCTGACTTAGATGCCCTTAGTTTCCTGACTGTTTACATTAGCTGCGACCAGGAGCTGATCTGGCAAGCTCCTGGCCACGCTTGCGTTGTTTGCACTTCTTATCTGATGGCAGGACACAGGAACGAGCTTTGAAGGGAGGGGGAGAAAAAAAGCAGTGTTACTGGGCATCTGCACTAGCTTTGTTTCTGTATCAGAGGCTGTGTCTGCTGTATAGAGAATCTGCTGGTTGTAATGTAATTATCTGAGTAAACATGCAGACGCTCCCTGCTCAGCCCTCCTCTCTCCCCTCCCTGTCTGTAGTCAGTGAACACTGCCTGCTCGGAGCTTATCTTTACTCCTGAGCAGATAAGAGGGAGAAAACAAAACCGGTATAGCTTGTGCACAATACATTTATCCCTTGTGGATTAGCCAAACAAGGTTTGCTCAACTACAGAAACTGAATATCAGCCTTCAGAGCGTGCATGGGAGGTGGAGCGATAAGCTCACAGAGGAGGTACTTGTTTTTTAAACACAGAAACACAACGCCACTTTTTTCAAGGCTCAAGAGGTCAGTATCAGGAAATCACTTCTTGGCAAAACCCCTTTAACTCCAAAGTACATTGGTGTCAGATCGCACCATCTGTCATGGTCTTTGCCAAAGCCTGGTTCCCACTGTGAAGCATGGAGGAGGAGGTGTGACGGTGCTTTGCTGGTGTCACTGTTGGGGATTTATTCCAAATTGAAGGAATACTGAACCAGCATGGTTACCACAGCATCTTGCAATGGCATGCTATTCCATCCGGTTTGCGTTTAGTTGGACCATCATTTATTTTTCAACAGGACAATGACCCCAAACACATCTCCAGACTATGTAAGGGCTATTTGACTAAGAAGGAGAGTGATGGGTTGCTACGCCAGATGACCTGGCCTCCACAGTCACCAGAACTGAACCCAATCAGGATGGTTTGGGGTGAGCTGGACCGCAGAGTGAAGACAAAAGGGCCAACAAGTGCTAAGCATCTCTGGGAACTCCTGCAAGACTGTTGGAAAACCATTTCAGGTGACTACCTCTTGAAGCTCATCAAGAGCATACCAAGAGTGTGCAAAGCAGTAATCAAGGGAAAAGGTGGCTACTTTGAAGAACCTAGAATTTATATTTTCAGCTGATTCACACTTTTTTGTTAAGTATATAATTTCACATGTGTTAATTCATAGTTTTGATGCCTTCAGTGTGAATCTACAATTTTTGTAGTCATGAAAATATAGAAAACTGTTGGAATGAGGTGTGTCCAAACTTTTGGTCTGTACTGTATGTAAACTTTTGACTTTGCAGAAAGCAATAAAAAATACCTTAAAAAATTCTCTCTCATTATTCTGGCATTGGCAAATATAAATAATTTTGGTAATCCTAACTGACCTAAAACGGGTAAGGTTTATTCTGATTTCATGTCAGATAGTGAGAAAAACATGCATACGTGTCTTTTTGTATAGTGTATGTAAACCTCTGGATTCAACTGTATTTATTCACTCATTTTGAACATATACAGACTATAAATTTGAGATCTTGTCTGACTATTGCTCTGCAGTATCAGTTGAATGTCAAATGATAATTATGTAAGTATTGCTGCTGCCTTATTCTGATATGCATTTTATCCTTTAATCATTTCATTGCAACAAAATTTAAAAAGAGAATACTCTACTTCTATGTATGTGATCTCTTTTGTTGGCCTAGCTTTGGAAACACCGTGTCAGGGCTTGTTGAAAAAGGCAACATCACTGTAAATTCATGTCAGCATCCACAAATCAAATTCTACGGCACATTGGAAACTATTTTTGGTCAACAACTGAAGCCCTGAAACCCTGATTTTTAATAATAATGTGCAGCTCCTCACTGATGGAGAGGTCCTGCTGCTGAAGCCCTCGCAACTGAGGCAGGAAAAGCTGCCACTGCGTATACATTTCCACTGTCCCATTTACAGTCTACTGTTCATGGTACCAAACAGAACAGAAGGCTACAATATTAGGTATTGCTATAGATTATAAAACAAAAATTCCACAGTGTTCAGATAGAAACAATTCAATCTCATGCTAGAAGAAATTTCTGAGACCATTACAGTAGACATATTAAACCTTTTAAAGATGTTGTTAATGCAGTAAGCAGCCCCAGAGTCTATTATTACTTATTTTAGAGCGCCCTTGTTTCCAGAGAGAGCGCTCTACATTCAGGTTGCATACACAACATAGGTCAAACAAGTGCAAAGGTGACAAATTAATAACTAATAACTGGTACAGAAGGAGAGAGGTCCCTGCCCATGAGGGCTTGCGGTCTACAAGGAAGGTGAGGGGCAGACATGTTCGTGGGGTGGAGTAGTAACAACGGAGTTATTGATGGTTATAGGCAATCCTGAAGAGATGGGTTTTCAGGTTGCTTTTGAGGCTGGTGAAAGTGGGGGAGGATTCTGATGTGTTGGGGCAGTGAGTTCCAGAGTGTGGGGGAAGCACGGGAGAAGTCTTGGAGATGGTTATGTGAAGAGCTGATAAGAGGAGAGCAGAGGAGAAGGTCCTGAGAGGAGCGGAGGTTGCGTGAAGGGAGGCATCTAGAGATTAGGGCAGAGATGTATTGAGGGGAGAAGTTATGGAGAGCCTTGTAGGTCAAGGTTACTAACTTAAACTGGATTCGCTGGGCAAAGGGAAGCCAGTGAAGGGATGGGCAGAGGAGTAGCGAGGTGAATTAGAGTTAAAGATAGAATGGGAGGGGGGCAAGGGTGCTAGATGGGAGGCCATAGACTACTACACAAAGATAAAACTGCTGGGTCCTGTTCCTGATGCCAGGGTGAGGGCACTGCACAGAACATGCTCTCTTCCTAGTACTGTCCCTAGGTACTAGCTTACCCGATATAAACAAAGAAAGTCCTAGCATAAACTGCCAGAACATGCAGAGTAATGAATCCCCAATGGAATATCACCAGGTAGTACATGTACGTGCCATTGGTCCTCACACTATTAAGAATCAGCAGGACTTAGTGTGGATAGCCAAAGTAACATCAAATTCAACAGTTTTGACTCTAAGATCAAGGACTATCAAGAAATCAAGGAAGATTGCCACATGAATATAGAACAAATTAAATTACCTAAAATTAAATAAAATAAGTAGCAAGTAAAATCAGTTGAGTGTGTAATTTGCAGTAGGCTGCGATTGCATGGTATATATTTTTTGCATTCTTATTATGTTTTAAAGGTAAAAAAAACAAAACATAAAAAGCAACATTAATCTTCATTATAAAGTGCAGTGGTTATAGGATGTGGTTATTGGTAGCACAATTTTTAACAGGTAGCTAAAATGTTTTAAAAAATGTGTTCCGCTCATTTCAAGGCTTGTCCAGTTTATAAAGATAAAATAATTAAAAGGGTTTTCTCACCACAATAATTCGCTTTAAAGGTGTCTGGAAAGGTAAATAGGTAAATAAAGACTACTACCAAATACATCACTGTTCTGATTTTGCTTTAAGTGAGAATTTATCTCCTGCTTGGGTACACAAGCTTCTCTAGGTTACCAATCACCTCTCTCAGTTCTCATTGCGTCAGCTGCCCTGTCCGACCATGGTGACTCACTACCTGCCGAGTCTCATCTCCAGCACAGGAGCTTATTTACCAAAGGAACCTCCGTTGCATGTTCCATCAGGAATGAAGGAAACAATAGCCCAGCAAGTTGACCACGGACACCACAGTAGAAACCAGACGGTCCCATTGCAATTAATAGGGCCCTTCAGGCACTGTGAGTGTCTGTTGTGAAACAGATCCATAGGGGTCCATTTTCACCTCAGTGCTGGAGGACTCTTGTTCAGAGGAAGTCTACTTACAAACACAAGCAATGATGTTACTTAAAGGGGTTGTCTTACTACAAGGATTGCTTTTTATGTTAAAGATATTGCAAAAACAAGTCACTTTGCAATATGTGCCATTAGCAGCGTCCTACCTATTCTGAGATATCCCCTCTTGTATGGGCTGCATCAGCTCCTCAGGTCTCTATAGCTACAGACCTGTTTGATCTCTCCTGATAGGCTGTCAGCACTGGTCGGTATAGCTACAGACCTGGCTTCTACTGCAGCCTAGTAGAAGCCAGTAAACACACCACTGAATTCAAAGTGAAACCAAGAAAACAGGACTGAGGTAACATGAATCAACGTGGTGAGACAACCCCTTTAATATTGTGACAATTGTTGCAAACATTTGAAACACTGTATTTGCCTCCTCTGATTAAAGGGGTTTTCCGGAACTTAGAAAAGCTTGTTGGTCTACTGGGGTATGATTAGAAAGAGAAAAAAAGAAGCCTACTCACCTCTGTGACACTCCTGTTCCGTCCTAGTGGCCGGTCCGTACATCCCAGTGGTCCATCGTTCACGTGCTATGTGCAGCCAATCACACACAAGAGCGGTCACATACATAAGATGATATAGCCTGTGATTGCCTGCACAACGATGGACGTTCCCTGTGCAGCCGGGATGTACGGGCCAGCCACCAGGACGGAACAGGAGTGTCACAGAGGTGAGTAGGCTTCTTTTTTTCTCTTTCTAATCATACCCCAGTAGACCAATAAGTTTTTCTAAGTCCTGGACAACCCATTTAAGTTCAAATAAACCGCACAGAACTATTTTCTGACACAGAGAGGTAGAAGCCGGTATGATTATCTCGAATAATTCATCCTGTGGTGCTCTGCGAAAATCCAGCTGTATGGTTGCAAGTCTCAGAAAAGTTCCCTGAAAACATCACTCATTATAACTGATTACTAGGAGAATTTTAAGAGCTGAAATAACGGTGGTAATTAGTTCTTCATTTCCGCCCCATGCGGCCTGCTTCATATCCGCGTCGTAGGCTCTATTTGAAAACTCCATTGCAGAGGTACAAATGGATCCGTTGTATTACGGATACCAATATGGCCCAGCACACCACACTGACTACAATTGGGAAGATTGTGTGATTGTACTATTTGGACTATAAAAATGGCACAATAATGGCTTACTGCTTCCATGACTGTATAAAAATCTACAGTGAATATTTGATGCATACACAATTTTATTTACAACATATGAAATGGCCATGTTTGCTTATTCTGAGAAGAAACATATAATGGGCTAGGAGGTAGCTATTGACCGCATGGCATAGTGCACACACATAAGAAGGTTGATATAGTTGTTTACATCATGACTTTGTTGGGTTTCCTTCATGGTGGATGTTGTTATCACAAAAAAAATAGCGCACCTGACTCCGCTATTTAATTTTTATCTTTACTGACAGAACTTGCAACAGAGGTTCCAGACTATAACCTCCAATGCTGATGTGAAGCAAGCCTAAGGATAGGTCCACATACATATCTTAATACAGTTAATGAAGATTTTACACACCATAAGGGCTTGTCCCCACTGCACGGGTTTTCACCTGGTTTTACAGACGGTTTTCGGTTTTGAAAACCATCTGTAAACTGGGTGTCAACTTTTAAAATGGTGTTCTATGGAAAATCTGTGCAGCGGTCCCCACTGCACAGATTTTTCCGCGGAAGTTTTTTTTCAGTCCGCCGGCGGTCCGAACAACATTCAACGTGTTCATTCTTCCGCCCGGTTTTCAGGCGGAATATGAACATGTTAATGCGAAGGGGGAGGGCTTTTCTCTGCAAATCGACCCCCGGCGGCCGCAAAACAGTGCAAATACCGGTCGGGATTTCTGACCGGTATTTGCATTGTGCGGTGTGCAAATAAGGCTATGTTCACATGGCTTAAACTGGGACGTATTTCACAGCTTACTGCGCTAAATACAAGGCGAGATACGTCCCAGTCATTACGGTAATCCACAGTTCTCATAGAGAACTGTGGATTCCGTCTCCTCTCCCCGCTCGAAGAATACGGCGAGCGGGGAGATAAGTGACATGTCAATTACTAGCGGCAAATATGCACCGCTAGTAATGAATGTCTATGGGGCCGGCGTAGTCCCGGCATAATTACGCCCCGCAATTATGCCGTGTGAACATAGCCTATGGGTGCAATTACATTGGCCAAGAGGACAAAAAAGGGGGGGGCCTCCCCACCAGCCCCTCTGTAATATTGAACTCGAGCAAGAACCGTTTCATTTACGAATCCGCGGTTGTATGAGATTTGGATGAAGCCTGATGGTGAAACACCAAAAACCAGCTCGTTTTTGTCTGCGTTTCGGTTTTTGGTTTTGAATGTTTTTTTGAAATGTTTTTGTCACTGTTTTTGTCCCGGTTTTCCCAGCAGTTTTTGGACTGTTTTTCAAGTAGAAAGGTGTACTGAGTGTAAAAGTATTCCTGATTAATGCAAGAAACCATTGTGATTTTTTTTGTTACAATTTAACAATGATGCACAAAGGCCAACTTTTTCACTTTCACTTTAAGCACAAGTGCAGGTTAACAGCATAAAAATTTGGTTAGTTTAGGCTAAAAAGAAGATTTATAGACTCTCATTCACACTGAAGTTTGAAGCTTTTCAGTACCTTCCTGTGCTAAAAAGTGCAAAAGGACCTGCAAAAACACACCCACTACAGGTGGGATCATTCTTCACTTTATGCAAAAACCTAAAACAGCCCCAAAAACCGCTGACTCTGAGTGGTTTACATTGACTCCAATGTTAATTTTCAGTCTGGAAACCAGGCGGAAGAATGAACATGTTCTAAGTTTTTCGGACCGGCAGTGTGAAAAACTACCCGGCGGAAAAACAGTTCAGTAGGGACTGCAGAACGGTTTTTCCATTGAAGTCTAAGGGGAAGAGTTGCTTGCAGGTTTTCAGATGGTTTCTAAAACTGCAAACCGTCTGAAAAACCGACCAAAAAGCCTTGCTTTGGGGACATGCCCTAATACTCATCTGTCTGATTGTCTTTAGGAGTACACACCATTGGAGCACATGGTGCCTTTTTAATGCATTATTTGCTGCACTATGCAATGCACACAAAAGAGACGCAAGCGCAAGTCAATTATGTACACATGGAAACGGGTCAGAAGCCAGGACCACCAATGGGGCTAAGCTGTGTTATAAAACGCAGGTGAAATCCACACAAGAAAAAAGCATAATACGCTAGAGACTAATCTGAGACTGACCCTGGATTTCTGACGCGTTTTATATAGTGTACTTTTCTGGAGGAAAAACATGCCTCGTTAACCCAGCTAAAAGGGCACCTCCACCCTGCCATAAGACACCCACCTCGGACACAGCACTGTTCTAAACTAAGGCAGAAGGATACGTTTCCAAAGTTGATGGAAGCATTTGGCTTATATTTGGATACTAAACACCTGGATAGCTTCTTTTTATTTTATTCTGGCTGTATAGAGTAATACATATTCTAAAAGGCTCATGGGAAATGAGCTGGGACTCTTCAGTGCCATCTACTGGATGTAGCTTTCCTCAATTCACAACTCAGTGAGCCTTACAATGTAAATTGTATTACAACCAACCAGATATTCATCTACAGACCAGCTGTTTTGGGATGTTTGCCCCTCACTAGTGCAGAGTAGAATAACGGTTGGCTAGGTGAGAGGCTCATGATGTAGCTAGAAAGGGGTAACGTTCCTTGTTTGGGAGAGGCACCATGTAGTCCTCCACACACCTACATGGTGCCTCTCCCTAATGAGGAATATTACCCCTTTGGAGCTACAGCAACATAAGCATGCTGCACTATCCGATACAGTAAAACAGTATGCATTACTATGCACATTTTTTTAGTTTCACATTGTTGCATTTTCTTTTTAGGTCCTTATGTATGTTTCTTACTAAAAAATACAGAAAACTTTTGACTCTTGCATATCGACTATATACGGTAGTATCGAAAAACTTGTATACCGCTCCACTTCAACTGCATCACAGGAGATCCTTAGCTCCTCTTTATACAAGTTCAAACCAACGACAGGTGTACGTAACCTATAAAATCACATTTATTGATACAACACACAACTGCGCAGTTTAAGCAGAGGAAACTTTCTTTACTTCCCTTTCGTCACATTAGTCCCGTGGCAGTCGGTATAAACAAAAGCGTCCAAGCAATACTTCATGCAACCGCATAGCGCAGCCTCGCCTTCTTGGATAGCGTACCACAGACAGGCGGCCACAGTGCAATTGCGCACGACGTTTCGGGGGGAGACCTCCCCTTTTCTCCCCCTTTCTTGCTTAAGGGGGAGGTCTCTCCCGAAACGTCGTGCGCAATTGCACTGTGTCCGCCTGTCTGTGGTACGCTATCCAAGAAGGCGAGGCTGCGCTATGCGGTTGCATGAAGTATTGCTTGGACGCTTTTGTTTATACCGACTGCCACGGACATATGTGGGGCTACTCGAAACGCAAGTAAGACAATTTGCGCTTAAGACAGCCAGCTGGTGTTATATCAATAAATGTGATTTTATAGCTTACGTACACCTGTCGTTGGTTTGAAATTGTATAAATAGGAGCTAAGGATCTCCTGTGATGCAGTTGAAGTGGAGCGGTATACAAGTTTTTCGATACTACCGTATATAGTCGATATGCAAGAGTCAAAAGTTTTCTGTATTTTTAGTAAGAAACATACATAAGGACCTAAAAAGAATGGGGGAAAAAGCTGAAAGCTTATACTCCCTCTAGTGGATGTAACAAAGTCTCAATTTGCTTGTAACTCACTGAGTCTTTAGAAAGCAAAAGGGATATGAGCCAAGCCAGTGTTGCTCGTCTGCAGACAGCTGTTTCAGGGTTCTTGCCCCTCTTCGGTGCAGAGCAGAGCTTACTGACTGGCTGGGTGGGAGGTAATGAGTGTCATGTATAGCCATAGACATAGTGTGAAAAGAATCTTAAAGGCATTTAAAAATATATATTTTGTGCGTATAGGGAAGAACTTGTTAGGGTATGTTCAGATGAAACGCGTTTGTTTACTTGTTGAAATGATGCACTTGCAAGTGCATCATTTCAATGACAAAATGACGCCCATTGGCCCAAGGCAGGTTTCTGCCTTCTATACTTTTCAATTTACGCGACTAAAGTCATTGTCTTCTGAACAACGATGATGATTTTACACTGTGCTCAATGAGTGTTGTACTTAAAAATTGTTTAAAGCGTATTTTGGCGCATACGTCAGCAAAAATAATGTGCCAAAATACGTTGTGTGAACATACCCCTAGTTAAGCTGAGCTGGGTGGGGTGCAGTCGCTCATCGGACTCCTCAAGCTGGAGCGCTTCTGCCTGTGCCCAGCTTACTGCGATAAGGACTCATGTGGCTATTTCATGCTGTCTATGGTTCTAGCAGCATAAATCAGCTGAAGGTTTCAAGGCCAGCATCACACACACTTTTTGCCCACATCATGGATCTGCAACAAAAGACTAAGGCGTTAGTTAACCTTTGATTTTTGCAGTGGATTTTGACTTTACACGTCAGATATCGTTGCAGGTATGGCCGTGGATCAGCCTTTATTGAGTGGGACTAATCCGCATCCTGTCTACCCAATGCTGTTTCTGACTGGATTTCACGTCAATAAGTGACATGTCACTTTTTCTGCAATGTTGAGTGGAAGAATGTGTACTGTAACTAATAGAAGAACTATGGTAGACACCCAGTGGAATGCAAGCACAAAATGCACACGGAATTCCATTCCATTTTGTTTTTCACACATTTTTTTCCATTTTCCTATAGGCTTCTCTATAGGACCTCAGAAACTTGAGCTAAAAATTGTCTAAATGAGAAAATTACCACTAAAATATGAAAAAAATGTCTGAACGAAACCAAAAGGCGCTTTTCAGGGTTACAAATAACACTTCATCGACCTAAGAACAGCAGTACCTCACTGTTTCATGGAAAGAACAAGACTGCACTACTGTATGTACAAAGTCATTTGTGGATACAACAACTACATTACATGAAAACAAACTAAATCGCAAAATACTCTATATGACATCATTTTATATAACTTTACATACCACTCTATATGACATCACATACCACTCTATATGACATCACATACCACTCTATATGACATCACATACCATTCTATATGACATCACATACTACTCTATATGAATCACATACCATTCTATGTGACATCACATACTACTCTATATGAATCACATACCATTCTATGTGACATCACATACTACTCTATATGAATCACATACCATTCTATATGACATCACATACTAAACTAGAAGACATCACATTCTACTCTATATGAATCACATACCATTCTATGTGACATCACATACTACTCTATATGAATCCCATACCATTCTATATCACATCACATACTACTCTATATGACATCACATACCATTCTATATCACATCACATACTACTCTATATGAATCACATACCATTCTATATCAAATCACATACTACTCTATATGAATCACATACCATTCTATATCAAATCACATACTACTCTATATGAATCACATACCATTCTATATCACATCACATACTACTCTATATGAATCACATACCATTCTATATCACATCATATACTACTCTATATTAATCACATACCATTCTATATCACATCATATACTACTCTATATGAATCACATACCATTCTATATCAAATCACATACTACTCTATATGAATCACATACCATTCTATATCACATCATATACTACTAAATATAACAGCACACACTACTCTATATAACATCTCATACTTCACTATATGACATCACAATTATTTATACAGATCAAGATCCATATTAACTAGAACAAGTATCATTATAGTGTGATTACATAATTGTGCAAACAGCCTGACAAGCCACTGTGCTGTGCCCACTCCTCCTGCTGCCAATGTAATCCTGTGAATCACAGGTGACACCCCCTCTCCCACCACTGCATCATCTGCACTCACCATTCTTCTCCCTGGTATCACAGCTAATAAGCAGATGAAGGACAGGCCGGTGATGCTTGTCACACAGTCAGTGATACCATACGCTGCCAGCACAAACTGCTGCTCAAATGTTTGCATAATACTGCACAGAGCAGAATCCATCAGGAGCTGATGTAATACAAACCCCCCATTCCTATTCTTACACTGACGTCACCTGCACTAGCCCAGTGTGATGCTAGTAGTGTCTCCACGTACATAGCCCCAGAGTCCGTACTGTAGTGACTGCCCCACATCTCCCCATGTATAAGGGAGACACAACATGTACACACACTGGCATCTAGAATCAGAAATACACAACGCCACATACAGAATATGGAAGATTTACCTGCACATCCATAGCATATAGAGAATACAGTATATAAGGCATATACCTACCCAGTGCATAGAGTAACTCACACATACAATAATAAGCACGCAGCATATAAAGCATATAGCTATAGATACACAGCTGATGTAATGATCACACATACGGACCCATAAACATACAATAATGACCATACAGTATACAGAGCCTGTACCTCTACAAATACATGAATGACCACACCGTATATAAAACATATAGCTGCAGATAGAGCGGATGTAATGATCACATGTATGGATCTCTACAAATACAATAATGACTACACAGTGTATACAGTATGTATCTACACAGAGAGTAGATGTAGTGATATAGACCTTCAAATATACAGTAATGTCTATACAGTATATATCTACACAGAGTTCATGTAGTAGTCACACATATGGACCCCCACAGATACAGTAATGACCATACAGTATATATCTACAGATAGAGTTGATGCAGTGATCACACATATATACCACACAGGATATATCTACAGATAGAGTTGATGTAGTGATCACACATATATACCACACAGGATATATCTACAGATAGAGTTGATGTAGTGATCACACATATATACCGCACAGTATATATCTACACAGAGAGTTGATGCAGTGATCACACATATATACCACACAGTATATATCTACAGATAGAGTTGATGTAGTGATCACACATATATACCAAAACAGATATACTACAGAAGAGTTGAAGCAGTGATCCCCACATATATACCACACAGATATATCTACAGAGATGAGGGAGTTTATCACACATATGGAGATACAGTAATGTCTATACAGTATATATCTATACATAGAGTTGATGCAGTGATCACACATATAGACCCCCACAGATACAATAATGACTACACAGTGTCTACAGTATATATGTAGTGATTACACTTCGAGAACCCCCACAGATACAGTAATGACCATACAGTATATATCTACAGAGAGTTGATGTAGTGATCACACATATATACCGCACAGTATATATCTACAAAGTTATGCAGTATCCACACATATATACCACACAGTATATATCTACAGATAGAGTTGATGCAGTGATCACATATATATACCACACAGTATATATCTACAGAGAGTTGATGTAGTGATCACACATATGGTGATACAATAAGGTCTATACAGTATATATCTACACATACAGTTGATGTAGTGATCACACATATGGAAATACAGCAATGGCCACCCAGTATCCAGCGCCTGGGGCTCCCCATCCAGAGTTGACCCCACACTGTATGCATGCTCCAGTAGGTGACCCCCTATGTCTGGCACATTATGGAGCAGCAGTGAGTCACTGAGGATGGGCTGTGTGCAGTGATGTCTATATACGGTCTGGATAATAAGGGCTGTTCTGCTGGAGAGTAACACTAGGCTTGCAGGGCACCGGGCTGTCCTCACATACTCCCCGCTGGAGCAGTGACCCTGGGCGGCCGGTGGCTGCATTACTGAGCTCATCAGAGCAGGGCAGGCAGTGGCCACTCCAGGAGGGGGTTACCCGGCAGCACCATGTACGGGCGGCCATTGTCAGCGATGCTGCAGCCGCCCCCCCTCCCCGCCTGCACCTGTGAGCTCCTGTGCAGGAAGGTCACCGCTTACCGCGCAGGGCAGCCCGCAGACAGCGCTCCCGGAACATGCTGTGCCCGTCTGCAGAGGACGCGCAGGCTTCCCGGCTCCTAATCCAATGGTCGGGGCAGGCAGCGCCGCCAATGCCGCTGCTGCTGCTCTTCTCTGTTTACTTTGCCTATTGCATCGCCCTCCCCGCTGCGGTCTCTGCGTCTCCCAGCCCGGCTGCCGGAGTACGTCATGCTATGTGTAGCCTCACCTTGCTATTCACCAACGCGTCTTACGCACAGTGCGCTGCCCAAGGCTCTGCCTTCTCCTCGCCGCCCAATGGCCGGTGCTGCTCAGGAGACTGGAGCGTGAGAGCATCTCGGTGATGTCTGCTCAGCTGAGCCCGACTGCTGAGGATTCCCCCCATCACCGGGCTCTGTGCACACTGCTGCGCTCTCCGCTGGGCACCACCTCTGTGCATTATAGTGTTGGCCATTACAATGCAGTGGTCCCTCAATATAATAAAAAAAATGGGTTTTACCACGAAGCAAAATTGATGTGAGAAGCTTGAAAATTACATAATAAACATTTTAATCATTATTACAAATTCTGTCCCATTTTTGTTTTAGCTACTTCCTTAGTGATCCATAGTGTACAGCTCGTCTCCAGGGGATACAGCCAGCTCCTCAGTCCTGGCCGCACATGCTCAGACATCACCTCTCCTCTGAGACAGCTGCTTCCCTGCTTAGTAATCACACACACTCTCTGCTGAGTGTTTAACCCCAGGTGCTGTTATTCTACCCCTGTCCTCTGTACTGCTTAGTAATTATCACGAAAAGAAGAATTTGGGTGGCACGCCAAGGTAAATGTTTGCTTTCTCGTAGATGGGTGCTGGTCAATATCGAAAATGTGGTCACATAATAGAAATTAAAAGCACCCCAAGTAGTTTGGTGCAAAATTATCGTATCATTTATTATGGGTGATTTCACAAGCTCCAGACAAAATGTGGACAAAGAAACAGTGACTTATACGTTTTTGACGTTTCAGTTGAAGACCTTTTTCAAAAAGTCACGATGAGAGTAAATATTCCGGCTCCATTACTATAGGGCTGCAGCCCTTTTCCTCTCTCCCTCTATTTACTCTCATCGTGACTTTTTGAAAAAGGTCTTCGACCAAAATGTCAAAAACGTATAAGTCACTGTTTCTTTGTACACATTTTGTCTGGAGCTTGTGAAAAGTCTCCAAAAAATTGGGAATCTCGCAAGAGAACAGAGTGACTTTTGATCACTATATTTACTATTTTGCCATAGGCAAACTTAAACTCTATCAGTTCTCTATCTATAAAACACTAAAACGTAACTTTTATTATGTATAACTCTTAACCTCTATACACACTATTTAAAAACCTGATTTGTAACCTCACCATTTAACCCTTTCTACTTCTGAAAGAAGTAATAGCTCCTTTTCTATTATGAAGTCTGGTGGAGCACCACCTATTAACAGGAAAGCCTTATATATACAGCAATTTACTAGCTCCAGTAAGGGATCCCAAGCCTACTACTTGGGCAGTCGTCCCTAATCTCATGGACACAAAACAAATAAGGCCCCCTTGTGACACCGTCTGCAGCAGGTGACACTTCTAGACGGAGGTGAGAAATCACAATTTAAAACGTCATACCTGACCTCCCCGACATGTTTCACCAGCTAAACTGGCTTCATCAGGGGTTAGCATTAGAGGTCCAGTACCATGTGGTCTAAGCTCATTTCCTTTTATATCATGTTAGGTACACCCCCTATTCAGGTGCTCACCAATTAGCCATCAGAGAATCCACAAAACCCACTCCCCCTTCCACTCTCCTGCACACACACTAATAATATGTGCTGCCAAAGCTGCCACCATACTCCAATAACTAACAATCCTCAGATAAGTTCACCACCTCCACTGCAGGAAGCACAGGCCCGCGGACAGGTAAGTGACCAGGCGCGGGGACCCGAGCAGCGAGGGGCTGGATGCGGGCAGCCGCAGCACCCACGCTGGACCCCATGACAATGTACTACTAACTTAAAAGCCATGTGTGATGGGAAAACAATCTCTGAATCACATGGATAGGTAAAAAACCGTTAAAAAGTTACTCCCACATAAATTGACATGCCAGATGGGAAAAAAGAGGCTCCGTCTTTGGTCCAAAACGGTCTGTGTCCTGAAAAGGTTAAAGAGATTGTCTCATTACATCAGTTCATCTCTCTTCAGTCCTGTTTTCTCAGTTTCATTTTCTAAATTCAGGGGCATGTTTATTGGCTTCTACTGTCCTGCAGTGATGAGCTGCTGAGGACACCAGCTATAGCAACCAGTGCTGGCAGCCTATCAGGAGAGATCAAACAGGTCTGTAGCTATAGCGACCTGAGGAGCTGATGCAGCCCATAGAATAGGGGATATCTAGGAATAGCTACTGTAGGGCACTGTTAATGGACACATGTTGCGAAGTGACTTTAACATAAAAAGCTATCCTTGTAGTGAGACAACCCCTTTAAAGTAATAAACCTGGTTATAAGCCTGAGGAAATAGAGCAGGTGTCTACAAGAAATGTGTAGTTTTTTTAAAATTTGTTTTATTTTATGCTCTTAAACTGTCACTCTGTTGACTGCAAAGTTTGGAATATCCTGTGTTTTTTGGCAATATTTGATATTGGATTTGATACTCGCAGCCGAGGAGGATCAGATGTGTGCAGTTCCCTCCATGTGGTGAAACGAGGCAGCCCTGCAAAACCTATGCAATTCTAATGTGTTTTACCATTCTAGTATAACTGACACAGGTGAGCGCAGCCAATTCACAGCTGCTGAATTAATCTCATAACTAACACATGAAGAACGCTTGTCCCTCCCCCTGTTTATTCTTTCTGCAACACCTTTTTAAACTGGAAGGGTAAGGCCTCGTTCACACGGCTTATTTGGGCACAGATTGGAGCAGTACTCCGCGCCGGATTTGCACTGCAGTACGGCGCCAATCCGTCCCTGTCATTACGGTAATCCACTGCTCGTGTCATAGACGAACACGGAATCCGTCGCTCCTTCCGCTCGGACGTATCCGCCGGGCGGTGAGAAAGTGAACATGCACATTATCCAGGCCATTACAAGAACGCCGTGGATAATGCAAGTCTATGGGGCCGGGGAGCGGCGCCCCCCCGCCGGCTCCGCCCTGCCCCCGTCCCGCCCCTTATCACCCGGCGGATTTGTGAGCTCAATACGCTCACAAATCGTCAGGAATCAAAACAATAATATCACAGTCCAGCTCAATCCACCCACGGGCACTCGAGGGAGGCGTAACGTGAACGCCGAGAGCTTCCTCGGCTACATGGAAACAATAAGAATAATGTTTGTACACAGCGTTCCCCAGCAGTATAGATGGTTTTTTATACCAGATTACTAAATGCAAGCCAGTATAAGTTAAAAAAATGTATATTTTTATTATAATCGAGTAAAATGATGAAAAAAAGACATACGTGGTAGCAGTGCAGACATCGCCGTACTCCACATGTGCAAGCCCGAGGCTCTTCAGAACAGACCGACGCGTTTTCGTGACGTGCACCTAATCCTGGTCTTATAGGTAACATTCAGTGAGGGTTTAAATTAGGAAGTCGGGCGTAGCCCATATCAAAAACTTACCCTTATGAAAAAGTACTCCCGATTTGATACTCACACCGTAGTTTTGTTCCAACATAATGCATAAGGAAGGGAGTGAGAATTTATTCCTAAGAAAGCACCTAACAATAGGTTCTATCATCGCCCCAAGTTTTTTTCTCAGTCCAAATAAAACAATAAGCCAAGAAACACTTGGCTCACACCACCGGTTTGCTTCCTCTGTTTGGTGGACACAAGGATTTGCATTAACCTGCAAACATATGGAGGTCAAAAATTACCTTATTGTCTTTTGTTACTAAAAAAAATAAAAAAGTTACATAATCAGACAATACCATTAATTGCAATACGAAAAATGTGTATACATTATAGCCCCTTGTTACAACTTGCCAAATTCATACTTGGTTGCACTTCCAATTCCTTTAAAACAAAATCAGACCGTCACATCTCGGATGCAAAAAAAGCACAATGGTTACACTACCATGTCCTGCTGCATCGAAACATTTTTATAGAAGGACATAGTAGTGAATATAACATCTTTTCGTTGGTATGGGCATAGAAAAAGTTACCATAGATCTAGGGGAGGCAACTTGCGGGAAAAATTGTTGAATGTGAGCAAAGTGGATTTTGTATTTTAAAAACGCGACAACCATATGGGGTTAAATGTAAAACATGACATCTTATACATTATTATTGTGTCCTCCACTTTCTAACTGTGCTGTAACATGTAACAGTCCATTTGCTTCCCTTATATATACGTTGTTTGTGAGTTTAGCCGGTACCTCCAGCCATCATATTTGTTTTTTTATGTTTGTGATTTTACCTTTTGGTATTTTAAGGGTTAAGTTTTTTGAATGGGCTAGCGCCCGACTTCCTATTTGAAACCCTCACTGAATGTTTACCTATCAGACCAGGATTAAAGGTGCACGTCCACCGGAACAACGCGTCGTTCTGTTTCTGACAGAAGCCTCCGGCTGCACACTGTGGAGTAACGGCGAATGATCTGCACTGCTACCACGTATGTCCTTTTTTCATCATTTTACTCGATTATAATAAAAATATACTTTTTTTTAACTTATACTGGCTTGCCATTCTATATCTGGGTATAAAACCCATCAATACTGCTGGGACGCTGTGTACAAACTTCTTCGTTTGTCATTTGTGAATCCGACAGAATAAGTGGGCCGTGGTAGAACCACGGCCTAAAAGGAGACAGTTCTATTACGTTCTGCCTGAAGTAGGAAGTTATATAAATCTAAACATGGTAGAGATGGAAGCCTTCATGCCATGGGGGTGCCTATCGCAGTAGGAAATTTCTCATTCATTTAGATGCCGCAGTGGCTAAAGTGTTAAACAGCAGGAAACAGAGCCAGAGCTGACACCAGCTTTCTACATAACGGGATAACTGAGTAATCCCTCTACATAGAACCTTACCGGCACCAGAATGTACCCATATGTACTATGTTGGTAAGGGGTTAATCATAAAATGGTCACCCACAGAAGGCGGTTTCCCTTATTTCAGGCATTAACCCGTTCTTTTCTATCTGGTCCAGACCACCATGATGACTTGTTTTACACCTATTCCTCATCTCCACGTATATTTTCTAACCTATTGCTATCCTCAGTGCTGTTCCTATTGCAGCCCTATACTACAGTCATTGTACTGCAGATAAAAATAATAGTGCCTCATAGACAGGAACGTCAAACGAATAGTGCCAGCGTAACGATGCGTGCTGCGGTCCCTGCTCCGGACCACGGATGTGCCCATATCTGTGCTCCCTGTTCCGGCCAGTACTCATCTCTCCCCGCTCCTGTTCCCATTCCCTGCTTCTGGCCGGGCCCGCAGCCGTTCCTTAGGGTGAACGCAGACCAGCTCTTTGAAATTTAAAGAGCTAGTGCACCGCTGATGTCTTATCACTGGTTGCTGGACCCTTTATAAGGTGACTTTCTCCTACACTCCCTGCCAGTTTGTTGGTTTGATTACCCTGGTTAGTTTGCTAGCACTTTGTTCCTTGTTTTGGATTCTGACCCCATGCTTTGGACTTTGGCTACTCATTGCTTGCCCTAACCTTCACGCCAGTGACCAGATTATGCCTCTGTGTGCTCCTACTTTACCACGCAGCACCTCGGGTGTCACCGCAAGTAGTTAGGTCAGGGGTAGAAAAGAAGATGAGTGCACATGCTTAGCATCATATCCAGACATTGTCTTTTCAAAATAGACATATGAATGCTGCCAGCATTGCTGCAGAGATTAAAGTCGTGGGAGGTTTATCCTGTGCATGCTTTGACTTTATGGCACACACTGCATCAAATTGTTCTACATGGCTGTCGTCCCAGAAGGAAGCCTCTTCTAATGATGATGCACAAGAAAGCTTGCAAAAAGTTTGCTGAAGACAAGCAGACTAAGGATTACTGGATTACTGAGACCATGTCCTGTGGTCTGATGAGACCAAGATAAACTTATTTGGTTACTTATGTTGTTGTGCAAGTGTGGTGGCAACCAGGTGAGGAGTGCAATGACAAGTGTGTCTTAGTTATAGTCAAGAATGGTGGTGGGAGTGACATGGTTTGCCAGCTGGGCGGAGACAGTTTATTGAGGGAACAATGAATGCCAACATGTACTGTGACATACTGAAGCCAAGCTTGATACTCCCTTCAGAAAAATTCCAACATGATAGCGACCCCAAACACACCTCCAAGACAACCAAGACTGCTTTGCAAAAGAAAATGAGGGTAAAAATGCTGAACTGGCCAAGCATGTCTCCAGAGCTAAAACCTATTGAGGATTTGTGTGGCGTCCTCAAACAGAAGGTGAAGGAGCTCACGGTCTCTAACATCCAAAAGCTCCAAAATTTACAGGAGGGTGGAAGAGGATTCCAGGGCTGCAAACTGAGGGCTCCAGTGAAATCCATCCCAAGAGGTTAAGGCAGTGCTGGAAAATAAGGTGGGGCCCTACAAAAATTTTACACTTTTTATAAATTGTCCCCTTTTCACTTAGGGGGTTTTACTTTTGTTGCCAAGCATTTCTACTTAGACTGTGTGATGAATATTTTTTAGGGCACACCAAATTTTTCACTTTAACAAGCCGTAACGACTACCTTACATTGTATCAAAGTGTCATATCTTCAGTGTTGTCCCATGAAAAAAACATAATACAATATTTCCAAAAAATGTGAGGGGTGTACTCACTTTTGTGAAATACTGTAGACTGGTGCTGTTGTGATCCTCCTCTCTCATATACAGACCACTGCTGTAGCACTTTACTCTGTTATATATAGAACACTGCTGTAGTCTTCTCTGTCACATATTGTATAGACTGATGTTGTAACCCCGCCTGTCACATATAGACTGGTGCTATAGACCAATACAGTATCAACCTCCTCTGTCACATAAAGACCACTACAGAAGCCCCATATTTTACATATAGACCACTAGTGCAGCCCCCACTGCAATGTATAAACCACGGCTATAGCCCCATGTCCAATATAGACCAATGCTGCTGTTATCCCACGCCCCGGATAGGGGGTATCGTCGGGGACTAAAGTTTTTTGGATAAAATGTAATTGGTGGCCGTGATTCTCTACTACTATTATGTAAGGGGAAAAGATTTTAACTAATATTGTATTGTATCATAACATGAAATCCCAAGCTTTCTCCTTAAAAAGGGATTCAGCTTGAGCAGAACCATTTGTGAGAAAGAACAGCAAAAATGAAGAAATTTAGGAGGGGTTTTTCAGTCCAGGATTAACATCTTGTTATCATTTCCCCAGGATGGGAATTTGGTTTTCATCTCCCCTTTCCCTTAAATTCGTTTTAAAATGGGAAACAACTAAGTTTTTTTGGGTGATGCATTCCAGGGGACTTTTTTTCTCAGAGACAACATGGACCAATAAATCCCTTAAAATCC